>CM049586.1:9286088-9299838 GCA_027123335.1 Amphiprion clarkii
ATTTTTAAATGTTTAATGCTGGAAAATATTTTATCTGTAATTTTGAATATTTGTATTTTACAAATTTTGTTTAATTTCATAATGACATGTATTGTATCTTGTTGAATTATCTCATTCAATATTTTGTCTTTTTAATAGAGTTAAACATTAAATACAATTAAATTGTATATACATATACCACCTTTTAATGTTTACTTTTCTTTTTAAATGCTTCATTGTATTTTCTGTTTAATTCCTATTTGAAGTTTTATTGTCTTTAAGATGTAATTTTCTAATTAAACATTTAATTTTGTAATTAAATGTTTTGTCTTTTTAAAGGTTTAATAATCTAATTAAATGTTTTGTCTTTTTAAGGTTTAATGATCTAATTAAATGTTTTGTCTTTTTAAAGGTTTAATGATCTAATTTAATGTTTTGCACTTTTTAAAGGTTTAATGATCTAATTAAATGTTTTGCACTTTTTAAAGGTTTAATGATCTAATTAAATGTTTTGCACTTTTTAAATGTTCAATAGTCTTCTTGTTGAATTGTATTTTTTAAATGTTTAATGCTGGAAAATATTTTATCTGTAATTTTGAATATTTGTATTTTACAAATTTTGTTTAATTTCATAATGACATGTATTGTATCTTGTTGAATTATCTCATTCAATATTTTGTCTGTTTAATAGAATTTAATTTTAATTAATGTTTATCTCTATTAAACAGAAAATATTGAATGAGATAATTCAACAAGATACAATACATGTCATTATGAAATTAAACAAAATTTTTAAAATACAAATATTCAAAATTACAGATAAAATATTTTCCAGCATTAAACATTTAAAAAATACAATTCAACAATTCGTAGTGGAGTTTAAAACAAAGTCCGTCGGGATCATCAAAGTCATCAAATGACAATCCACTGAACAGTTCCAGAGATATTTTCAAATAAAATCAGTTTTATCAGCAACATGTTTGGTTTTGTCTTGTGTTGATTTTACACTTTCAACTCATTAAATAAGTAGATATATTAACAGCAGCTTAAATAAGGACCAACTTCATCGTGTCGTCAGAAGGTGGCGTTATGCTAAACAGCAAACAGAGTAGAAGAAGATAGAAACAAACCCAGCTGGTTGCCAACAAGTTCTTACAGAAGAAGAAACAAACAAAACTTTGGTATCTACAAAAGAAAAATGGAGGTAAGCACTGTTCCCTCTAAGCTGCGCACGTGCACTTGAACTTTTTTGATTGTCAGTGAAATGTGAATTATCTCCTTTATTGTGATGAACTTTGTAGTCGTGGTGTCCAGAGGATGAATCCTAATTATTTTGGTGATGGACAATGTTCTCCTCTTGTGGCAGATCGACCTCACAAATACTCAGTTAATTTCATCAGATTCACTTCTTCTGTGTGTACAGTGTGTGGACGCTGCACTGATGGATGGATTATTAGACGTCAGGCTGCTGGATACAGATTTATAGATTCTAACATCACCTGCATAGAAGCAACATCCTGAATAAACGAGACACAAAAACATTCTTTGTGGTCATTTCTTTATTTTCAATGGTTCTACATCGGTTGGTTCATTTTGTGTCTCTTTTAGTCAGTTTTAATCCATGTCTGTGTCTTTGCAGTCGTTTTATGGCTATATTTATTCATTTTTCATGTCTTTTAATTGGTTTCAATCTCTTTGTAGTTGTTTTTCCAGCTCATCTGAACCTAGTTGTGGTTCTTCAGTGTATCCTAGAGATGTTTTAATCTCTGTTTGCGTTGAATTAGCATCTCTTTGTGTTTATCTTTTTATTTGGTTCTATTTTTATCTATATTCGGTTTCTCTGGTAGATTTGTATTTCTTTCTGATCATTTTGTGTCTTTGCGTTTGATTTACATCTATTTTTGTTCATTTTGTATCTTTTTATCATTGCTTTTGGTCTTTTTTTAATCTCTTTATAGCTCTTTTGAATCTAGTTGTGGTTCTTCCATTTATCTTAGAGATGCTTTTATGTATTTTTGCACTGAATTAGCATCTATGTGTGTTTCTTTTGCATCATTTTTCATTGGTTTTAATCTTTGAAGATTTTATCTACAAATAGGCTTTTGGTCTACTTGCAGTTGTTTTGTGCATCATATCTGTGTTTGCATTGGATTTGCATTTATTTTTAGTTGGTTCTTTTTCTCTGTGGTAGATTTGTATCTGTTTCTGGTCATTTTGTGTGTCTTTGCAGTTGATTTACAAGTATTGCTGTTCATTTTGCATCTTTTTTTCATTGGTTTTGGTCTCTTTTTGGTTGTTTTGCAGCCCTTTTGAATCTAGTTGTGGTTCGTCAGTATATCTTAGAGATGCTTTTATCTCTCTTTGCACAGAACTAGCATCTATATGTGCTCATTTTGCATCTTTTTCCATTGATTTTAGTCTTTGAAGCTTTTTGTAAATCTAGAAATGTTATTTAGGATCTCCTTGCTTTTATTTTTCGTCATATCTGTGTTTACACTATAGTTTTTATTTATTTGTGTTCATTTTGCATTTATTTTCAGCTAGTTCTGTTTCTCCTACGAAGATTTTTATCTCTTTTTTGTCTGTACATGTGTCTTTGCAGCAATTTTGCGTCTTTTCAGTGATTTTGCATCTATTTTTCTTTAGTTTAGGTCTTTTTGTGGTTGTTTTCATCTCTTTGCAGCCTGTCTGAACCTAGTTATGGTTCTTAGTGTGTCTTAGAGGTTGTCTTATCTCAATTTACACTAAACTAGCACCCATTCTTCTTCATTTTTCACCTCTTTTTCAATATTTTTAGTCTTTGTAATTGTTTTGTATCTCTTAACTGTCCGTCTGAACCTAGTTGTGGTTCTTTTGTCTATCTTAGAGGTGGTTTCATCTCAGTTTGTACTGATTTAGCATCTGTTTGTCTTCATTTTGCTGCTTTTATTAGTTGGTTCTGTTTCTGTGGTAGATTTGCATCTCTGTCTGGTCATTTTTATGTCTTTGCAGCTGTTTTACATCTGTTTATGCTCATTTTGCTTCTGTTTTTCATTTGTTTTAGGTCGCCTTGTGATTCATTTTGCACCTTTTTGTAGTCATTTTGAGTCTGGTTGCATTTCTTCTGCATCTTAGAGGCGGTTTTATTTCTATTTGCACTGAAGTAGCTTTTATTTGTGTTCATTTTGCATTTATTTAGGGTTAGTTGTGTCTCTGTGGTAGATTAGTTGTGTGTTGCTTCCCTTTGTGTTTATTTTGTGTCTCTTTTTCACTGGTTTGGATCTCTTTCAGCTCTTTTTGTCTGTTTTTGTTGCCGTTTCATGTTGTCGTTAAATAATTTTGTCCCTTTGTGGTGGTTTGATTGACTTACCAATAAGAAATGTGATCCATCACTGTTAGAAAGCCTCATATTTTGATCATGATGTTGTATGGGTTGTGTTGTAGTTGTATTTCCTTCCTTGTTGAGCTAATCGGATGTTTGTGTTTTTTACGTAATGTCCTTGAACGCACCTCGTGTGTCCCGTAGTTTTCTCCATAACTGCATCGTTCGCTAGTTCTCTCCTGTGCACGTCTGAACTGGATGCATGTTGCATTTATTCTTCCTCAACCTGCTTGTGTGTAAATGATGAAGGTGAGTGGTCGTGTGTTCCACCAGTAGAGCATGATTATGTACTGTTTAGTGTTACTTGTTGATCGTTTAGAGACACTTTACCTGACGGACGTTAGCTTAGCAATTAGCCCACCATGTTGTCTGTCCGAGCGGGTTTGGTTACGTTGCTACCGTCATGAGATTGAAATGCTGAGTCATGCATAATATTTTGCCCTTCGTTGTTGTGTTTATATGCATTTGTGTTACTGTTTCATAGTATAATTATTATTATTGTGGTTACATTTATGCTGAATGTGTTACTGATTCAGTATTCCTGTTTGTGATGTTTCAGAACTACAGCTAGCCACAGTTATCCACAGCTAGCCACAGTTGTCTACAGTGCAGCAGAGTTATCTGCCACAACAATAAACATCATTAACCTGGAAAGTCTGGCTGCCGTGTTCTTTAACGGGGACACCTTCATACCTTGTGCCACTCTGAAAATACCTACCTGGAGAACTCTCACTCCTTTTTAATCACGTTTACCACAGACTATTAAACTGGGATTTCTGATCTTTAAGCTTTTGGGTTTGTGCCTGCCTGTTCATTCATCCTTCCAAGGCTGCACTAAACAGCAGTTTAACAAAGATTCAACAGTGACTCACGGCTTTAGGACTGAACAGAAATCACGACTTCAGTGGGATGAACTTTGTAGTCGTGGTGTCCAGAGGATGAATCCTAATTATTTTGGTGATGGACAATGTTCTCCTCTTGTGGCAGATCGACCTCACAAATACTCAGTTAATTTCATCAGATTCACTTCTTCTGTGTGTACAGTGTGTGGACGCTGCACTGATGGATGGATTATTAGACGTCAGGCTGCTGGATACAGATTTATAGATTCTAACATCACCTGCATAGAAGCAACATCCTGAATAAACGAGACACAAAAACATTCTTTGTGGTCATTTCTTTATTTTCAATGGTTCTACATCGGTTGGTTCATTTTGTGTCTCTTTTAGTCAGTTTTAATCCATGTCTGTGTCTTTGCAGTCGTTTTATGTCTATATTTATTCATTTTTCATGTCTTTTAATTGGTTTCAATCTCTTTGTAGTTGTTTTTCCAGCTCATCTGAACCTAGTTGTGGTTCTTCAGTGTATCCTAGAGATGTTTTAATCTCTGTTTGCGTTGAATTAGCATCTCTTTGTGTTTATCTTTTTATTTGGTTCTATTTTTATCTATATTCGGTTTCTCTGGTAGATTTGTATTTCTTTCTGATCATTTTGTGTCTGCGTTTGATTTACATCTATTTTTGTTCATTTTGCATCTTTTTATCATTGCTTTTGGTCTTTTTTAAATCTCTTTATAGCTCTTTTGAATCTAGTTGTGGTTCTTCCATTTATCTTAGAGATGCTTTTATGTATTTTTAAGCTTTTGGGTTTGTGCCTGCCTGTTCATTCATCCTTCCAAGGCTGCACTAAACAGCAGTTTAACAAAGATTCAACCCTGACTCACGGCTTTAGGACTGAACAGAAATCACGACTTCAGTCCTTCACTACAGACATGAAATCATTAAGAAAAGAGTAAAGTGAAATTTAAAGAAAAACTATGAAATCTCAAATCTCAGAGCTGCAAACTAGAAAAACAAAACTCAGAGTGAAATCAGGTCTTTTATGTTATGACACTGAAGTTTTAACAGAATAAAGTTCATGTTTGATGAGTTTAACCTCAGGAGGGTTGCTGGTAATCGTCTGGAGATCTGTGGGTGGTTTGGAATAAATAACGTTACATAATCAGTCAGGGGCTGCACAGTGGCGTAGTGGTTAGCACTTTCGCCTTGCAGCGAGAAGAACCCTGGTTCACGTCCTGGCTTTCCCGGGATCTTTCTGCATGGAGTTTGCATGTTCTCCCTGTGCATGCGTGGGTTTTCTCCGGGTACTCCGGCTTCCTCCCACAGTCCAAAAATATGCTGAGGTTAATTGATTATTCTAAATTGCCCGTAGGTGTGAATGTGAGAGTGATTGTTTGTCTTTGTATGTAGCCCTGCGACAGACAGGCGACCTGTCTAGGGTGTCCCCTGCCTTCGCCCGAGTCAGCTGGGATAGGCTCCAGCCCCCCCCACGACCCTAGTGAGGATTAAGCGGTGTATAGATAATGGATGGATGGATGGACATAATCAGTCAGATTTCAGTCACGTCTTCATGTCAGAACATACATGGTTCTGCTGTGACTAATGCAGCTTCTGAGACTCATCATTTAACATCAAACCTCAGAGTTGTTTCGATTATTTCGGACTACAGAGCCACGAACACATCAGACCGATGCTGCTGGATGTTTCATGTGCAGCAGACAGGATTATTGTTTTGTACAGAACATAATAAGAGTTATTGGACTATTCAACACATCGATCTGCAGCTGAACATGTTTCATTTTCAGATTCCTTCAGTTTTAGTTGTTAAAGGTTCTGTATTTGAGATTTTAAACATGAATACATCAGTACACAACTGTCTAAATATTGTGTTCCACTGCATTTATAGGACATCTTTTTAAAGATTAAAGGTTAAAAAACACTGTAAAAAAGACTTTTTATGACATTTTGGACGACATACTACACCATGACATTTTTTTTTCTACATTTTGATGACGTACTATACTATGACGTTTTTGGTGAAATTTTGGACGCCATACTATACTATGAGTTTTTCCCCTTTTTGGACGACATGACATTTTTTGGTCAAATTTTGGATGACATACTATCCTGTGGCATTTTTTTTTTCACATTTTGGACAACATACTATACTATGACTTTTTTTCACATTTTGGACGACATACTATACTATGACTTTTTTTCACATTTTGGACGATATGATGTTTTTTGGTCAAATTTTAGACGACATGCTATCCTATGCCATTTTTTTTCACATTTTGGACGACATACTATACTACGACTTTTTTTTTTCACATTTTGGACGACATCCTATACTATGACTTTTTTTTCACATTTTGGACGACGTACTAAACTATGATGTTTTTTGGTCAAATTTTGGACGACATACTATACTATGGCATTTTTTTCCACATTTGGACAACATAGTAAACCATGACGTTTTTCGTGAGATTTTGGACGTGTCCTTTTTATCAGGTGGCCGGTCTGACAGATCTGTCAGAATCTGTCAGACCGGCCACGCCCCCCGCCGTCCGGTGGTCTCTGGAGGATGGAGTCCCAGGTATGCAAGAGGGTGTAGGCGCCCTCGTCCCGGTTCATGGAGCAGCGTGGCCGGTCTGACAGATTCCGACAGATCTGTCAGACCGGCCACCTGACAAAAAGGACACGTCGGCACACGTCAAATGATGCTCTGAAGAAGACTGCAGTTGCAGTTGAAACATGTCAGCTAAGGTAAAACCATTTTATCTTTGATTTGTCGGTGTAAAAGAAATAACGTTATCCTGTAATAGTCAAGACAAAATGAACATTCACCTTGATGCCTTTAAACCACTTTTGTGTAGCTTTGGCTGTTTGCTTCAAGTCATCGTCACGCTGGAAAACAAATCTGCACCAAAGTCGCAGTTCTCCTCAGACTGCATCAGGTTGTCCTCCAGGATTTCTCGATACTTTGCTGCATTCATTTTACCCCCAAACCTTCCAGGACCTGCTGCTGAGAAGCTTCCACATATCATGATGCTGCTGCCACCATGCTTCATGTCATGATGCTGCTGCCACCATGCTCCATATCTTGATGCTGCCACCACCATGCTTCACATCATGATGTTGCCGCCACCATGCTCCACATCATGATGCTGAAGCTATGTCGCACATCATCATGCTGCCACCACCATGCTGCCACCACCATGCTTCACACTGTGCTTGTGATAATATGCAGTGTTTGGTGTTCCCCAAACATAGCACCTAATCTAATGGCCAAAAACCTAAATTTTGGTGTCATATGACCAAAGAACCTTCTTCCAGTTGACTTCAAAATCTCCCACATGCCTTCTGGTGAACTCTAGTCGAGGTTAAATATGAGCTTTTTCTTAATTGTGGTTTACTTTTTGCTACTCTGCTATAAAACACTGACTGGTAAAGAACAGACAACAGTTGGTTACAGTTTCTCCCATCTCAGTTGCTAAAGCTTGTAGCTCCTTCAGGGGAGTCATTGGTGTCTTGGTGGCCTCAATAATCCCTTTCTTGCAAACATTTAATTTTTAAGGATGACCTGTTCCCAGCAGATTCGCCCAAGTGCCACATTCCTTCTATTTCTTAATGATGCATTTATTTGTACTAATTAATTGGCATTACCTTGTAGATCTGTTTAATGTTGACCATGATTTGATGTTGAAAAGCACTAAAAGGGGAAAACTTCAAGCACGGTGAATACTTGTAATAGGTACTGAATATAATATCTCCACCAAGTCCCCTCACTTGTATTTGTTTTGTCAGAAAAACGTCTCATGGAGATAGTTCACATCAGTAACAGCAGCTCAGAGAAGAAAACACTTAGAAATGAAATAACTAAGTGTAGCATCCAGATATTAATGAGTTTGCTTGGAAACGAAGGGCCAAAGCTGCAGACGTACTTATTTGTGTAAACTCACTGTGGCCACCTTTTGTGTTTCCTAGACAACCAGCAGCAGATCAGCCGGGTGCCGGTATACATCAGAGTGCTGGACGTCAATGACAACGCTCCAACATTTGCCACCAATTATGAGACGTTTGTGTGTGAGAACGCGAAGGCTAATCAGGTTGGTTCTTACCAAACACTGGGCCGTTGTCATGGTTTCATCACCACTTCTTCGTCAGGATTATGCATCTGCTTCCACTTTAGTGTGTAATTAACAGGCCTCGGGGTTGATTTCTAAATATGGTCCATGTATTTTAGGCAATTCCATATAGGAAGTGTTTCTGGGGAGCAGAGTTTTACATGATGAAAAGTTTTAAGGACACTTTGTTCATCCAGATAGACTGAAGGAGGTCATTTCTCTCAAGTTAAAAACCCCCAAATGTTTTGGGACACATGAGGTATAAATGTCAGTTTCAGTCTCACTTGTAAACTCCCATATTTTCTGCTCATAATCAAGTATCGAGCAAAAAAAAAAAAAAAAGTGTTTTGGGGCCCCAGCAGGGCAGCCCTTTTAACATTTAATCAGTGGGCCAGACGAGTAGCAAATTAGTTTTCACCTGTGAAAATTACAATTTGACACGTTGAAATGTTAATTTATATCTATATGAAGAAAAAAATCATCTGTATATAATGTTTTTTTTTCTGCAAATTTTGCACTGTTTCTTTTTCTGTTCTATTCCTGTACTGCCTTTATACTTTTTCTTTGGAGCTGCTGTAACAGTGAACTTTCCCCACTGTGGGATCAATAAAGTTTATCCTTATCCTTATCCTTATATATCGAGATATGTACAAAAGTGTAATTATAGATACCACTAAATCCTTCATCATTAGTAATGCTTATTATAACAGATATGTTTAATTGAATTTCGGCATTTTGAAAAAGAGTTACAGCTGGTGGAATGGTAACTTCCCATTTCAGATACCAATAATTGCAGGTCGGACACATCAACAAACCCTTTCGGTTACAATAATAATCACAATAACCAAATTTATAAAGCAGTTTTAAAAACAA
Source organism: Amphiprion clarkii (assembly GCA_027123335.1). Lineage (NCBI taxonomy): Eukaryota > Metazoa > Chordata > Actinopteri > Pomacentridae > Amphiprion > Amphiprion clarkii. Next base: position 9,295,268 of record CM049586.1, read on the forward strand.
GAGCAAAAATAACAAGACAAAGCCGGACAATGAAGCTAAAATAAATGAAAATCAAGAGAATAATGAAACCAATAAAACCTTTAGAAGCAGTAAAAACACAATTATATCACCCTAATTAGCTTATTAATCTCAGATATGTATCACTGAGGATATCTACAATATTTTGACTAGTAGAAATTCCATTTTAATATCTCAAATTCAAATTGGCCAGCTCTAAAAGGAATTGTAGAACTCTCATGTAATTTTTATTCACTGTACTCTAGATATCTGTAATGAAATATTTAATAGTTACAATCCCAAGCAGACATGTTGGTAATTGAATTTTGACTAATTTGAATTGAATTTCAGAATCCTATCAGAAGAAATCTGTAATAAAGAACATTCTTAGATATGTGCAGTAAACACCAGCAAGATTGAATGATTGATATGTTTAATTAGATTTACTACCAAGAACTAATGTAGATTAAAGAATATTTATGACACTGGACTTTGATTAAGGTAGGGACAGAACTACTAAGATAACTTTCATGCAGTTTAGTAAAAAGCCAGCAGTGCTACAGTAAACAAATGCTGTGTTTCAGGTCCTAAAAGTACCATAATGCTAAGCTAATGTAGCTTAATCCACACTCATTACTCCAACCACAACATGCTAATTTGCCAAATTTTGACTCCTGTAATGTACATAAAACAGGTATTAGGTGTGTATCTGTTGAGTCCTTTAAGCCTTGTTTTGTGTCTCTGCACACCATCAGAAAAACTCTCGAGGTTTGTTACTCGTTAGCTCACCCTTAACTGTTTGTCTTCGCGAATTCCCCAAAGACCAAAGGACCGTTTTAATCTGACTAAACAGCCAGGTTATTTATCATAGCCGCTGATGTTAAAATGAATGCGCTTGTACTGAGGATATCTTTAATTTCATGGTTTACTGTTGGAGAGACGCGTGCCGAGAGAAATTAATCACTTTAATATCACTGATTACATGAAGGACCTTTTACCTTATATGTGGCCTATTGTGTATAAAATATGTAGTACCTTCATGTGCCAGGTGTTTAATTTACTCAGTCTCATTTAATCACAAATGTTTCGTAACGATCAATTTACAGCCCAACCAAACTTAGATGCCACTAGTAATCTACCATTTAAACACCAGTCAGGTTAGCTGAGGTGAAACTATCCAGTTAAAAAGTTCAACAACTAACATAGATACAGAATTTAAATGCAGCTGTTTGTAGACAGTGTTGAGATAACCTCTTCACAACTGACGTTTTTAATTTGCTTCCATATATTTCTTGAATCTGCTCTGAACTTCTGTTGGATAGTCCCGGAATTTTTTGTCACATAACCACTGTTCCCTCGAAGCTGCTTGGAATTACTTTTCATAGGTAAGAATAGTTTTTGGCTCTTTTTTCATTATGAAATCTTGTTGAGAGCTTCCAGTCTATGAGAGCTAACTAGTTAGCCACGAGCAAAACGCTAAGGCGAGCTAGCAGCTTGACAACCAAATACCAGACGATTAATAGTAGCTGTAGTATAGTTGTACAAGCAGTAGTAGTAATACTAAAAGTACAAGCAGCAGTAGTAGTATAAACAGCTGTTAGAGTCGTAGAAGTAGTATCAGCATTTGTAATAGTATTACAAGTTGTAGTAGCAGTGCCAGTATCAGCAGCAGTAGTGAGTGTACTACTACCACTACTACTAGTAGTAGTCACATTGCTATTACTACCACCAATACTACCAATAGTAGTTATAAAGCCTAACTCATGTATATCCAGATTACATAGATTACCATCTATGTTCTTCCTCCAAACCCATTTTATGATTGGGATTACAGGCAGTTCTTTAGGACTGCTCTCAAATAATTGAAATGTTACTAAACAAGGTTATGCTTATCAAATTAAATAGCTCTGGTCTCCAGTATATTGGCGAATTCGGTTCTTTGTAGTTAATTTATTAGCATGATTTCTTTTTAATATGTTGTGTACAGACTTAATTACTTCTCTGTCTACTTTTCTTACTCCATGTAGGTTTCCCAGAGACTATGGGTTGAGGAGGAATTGGAAGTTTGTCGACTTAGACCTGGTGTCATTCCATCAGTGTTAAACTTCCCGGCTCATCTTGGAAGAGTACGTGCCAGAAAGACCACAACCAAGCAGCCTTGAGATCTTAGGCAGTGTCTCCCTGAGGTGGGTGTCGACGGTGTTCACAGTCAGGTCTGTGGTAATCCCGTCAAAAAACAAAACAGAAAAAAATGTAGATTATAAATCAACATGTAACCAAAGCACTCTGTGTATAACGCCATAGTATAGGATGTAGTTCAGAAAATATCAAAGTACAGTATGCTTTACTCAAGAATAACATAGTATGGCCTGCAGTTCATAGTACAGCATGTTGGCAAGAAAAAAAAACAAAACATAGATTATTATGTGGTTCAAAAAGCGCAAAATGATAGGATGTTGCCTAAAATTGTCATGTATGTGGTTCAAAAAATGTCATAGTGCAGTATATTGTCAAAATAGTATGTAATTCAAGAAAACATCAGAGTATAATATGTCATCTAAAAAATGCCATAGAATAATAATTTCATTGCACAAGTAAAAGTACAGTAAGTTTTAAAACTGTTCGAATTCTATGTTGCTAAAAAAAACTAAAACAAAAAAAACGTCACAGTAATATGTCAATTAAAAAGGCCTATAGTATAGCATGTCGCCCAACAAACATCATAGTATAGCATGTCGCTCTAAAAACGTCACAGTATAGCCTTTAGTCCACAGCTGTCAGTAGGTGAGGAGCAACACAAAAACAGTCCAAACGCTGGTTTCCAGAGGGTTAGACGAGAATTTATTTGAAAGAGTAAATTTACAACAACACAACATGTGAGGGGGTTAAAAGCAAATGGGTGTTAGTAAAATAAAAATAAATCAACAGAACTAAAAGTGAACTTCACGTTGACATTGATGGGCATTCCAACCAGAAACAAAGTAAAAGATAATCAATACGAAAAAAAACCTCTTCCTGTTCACCTCTTAAAACCCAAAACACACCGCAGTAGCACCCTAAACTAAAACTTTCAATGGGTTCCCTGTTTTCCTTTGTGAACAATTCAAAGGTCCCTCTCTATCTCCCCACACGTCCACCAACCACTGGAACACATCTCCAAAGTTCTGCCGGGCCAGCTCAGCCTCCCCTCAGAAGAAGTGCCGCCACCTGCCAGATGAAGGAGCCTTTTGAGCACATTTTGAAAAATGACATTTTTCGACATAGTATAAAAAAAATTTCTTGATTTTTTTTCAAAGAAAACCTTTCTGGAGTGTTTTTCACGCCCTCCTTTACATTATTTCATCATATGGCACGTTTTTACAACATGTTTGAAAACTGGCATTTTTTTTCGACATAGTATAGTAAGGCATTTTTTTGGCGCCAAAATTCATGATGATTTTTTTTTGAAAGACAACATTTCTGGAGTGTTTTTCACGCCCTCCTTTACATTATTTCATCATATGACACGTTTTTACAACATGTTTGAAAAATGGCATTTTTTTTCGACATAGTATAGTAAGGTGTTATTTTTGGCACCAAAATTCATGATGATTTTTTTTTCAAAGAAAACCTTTCTGGAGTGTTTTTCACGCCCTCCTTGACATTATTTCATCATATGGCACATTTTTACAACATGTTTGAAGAATGGCATTTTTTTCGACATAGTATAGTAAGGCGTTTTTTTGGCGCCAAAATTCATGATTCTTTTTTTCAAAGAAAACCGTTCTGGAGTGTTTTTCATGCCCTCCTTTACATTATTTCATCATATGGCACGTTTTTACAACATGTTTGAAAAATGGCATTTTTTTCGACATAGTATAGTAAGGCGTTTTTTTTGCGCCAAAATTCATGATGATTTTTTTTTCAAAGAAAACCTTTCTGGAGTGTTTTTCACACCCTCCTTTACATTATTTCATCATATGGCACGTTTTTACAACATATTTGAAAACTGGCATTTTTTTTCGACATAGTATAGTAAGGCGTTTTTTTGGCGCCAAAATTCATGATGATTTTTTTTTCAATGAAAACCTGTCTGGAGTGTTTTTCACGCCCTCCTTTACATTATTTCATCATATGGCACGTTTTTACAACATGTTTGAAAAATGGCATTTTTTTTCGACAGTATAGTAAGGCGTTTTTTTGGCGCCAAAATTCATGATGATTTTTTTTTCAAAGAAAACCTTTCTGGAGTGTTTTTCACGCCCTCCTTTACATTATTTCATCATATGGCACAGTTTTACAACATGTTTGAAAAATGGCATTTTTTTTCGACATAGTATAGTAAGGCGTTTTTTTTTGTGCCAAAATTCATGATTTTTTTTTCAAAGAAAACCTTTCTGGAGTGTTTTTCACGCCCTCCTTTACATTATTTCATCATATGGCACGTTTTTACAACATATTTGAAAACTGGCATTTTTTTTTGACAGCATAGTAAGGCGTTTTTTTGGCGCCAAAATTCATGATGATTTTTTTTCAAAGAAAACCTTTCTGGAGTGTTTTTCACGCCCTCCTTTAGGTTTTTTCATCATATGGCA
>CM049586.1:9299938-9616629 GCA_027123335.1 Amphiprion clarkii
CATTTTTTTTCGACATAGTATAGTAAGGCGTTTTTTTGGCGCCAAAATTCATGATGATTTTTTTTTCAAAGAAAACCTTTCTGGAGTGTTTTTCACGCCCTCCTTTACATTTTTTCATCATATGGCACGTTTTTACAACATGTTTGAAAAATGGCATTTTTTTTCGACATAGTATAGTAAGGCGTTTTTTTGGCGCCAAAATTCATGATGATTTTTTTTTCAAAGAAAACCTGTCTGGAGTGTTTTTCACGCCCTCCTTTACATTATTTCATCATATGGCACGTTTTTACAACATGTTTGAAAAATGGCATTTTTTTTCGACATAGTATAGTAAGGCTTTTTTTTGGCGCCAAAATTCATGATGATTTTTTTTTCAAAGAAAACCTTTCTGGAGTGTTTTTCACGCCCTCCTTTACATTATTTCATCATATGGCACGTTTTTACAACATGTTTGAAAAATGGCATTTTTTTTCGACATAGTATAGTAAGGCGTTTTTTTGGCGACAAAATTCATGATGATTTTTTTTTCAAAGAAAACCTTTCTGGAGTGTTTTTCACGCCCTCCTTTACATTATTTCATCATATGGCACATTTTTACAACATGTTTGAAAACTGGCATTTTTTTTCGACATAGTATAGTAAGGCGTTTTTTTTGGCGACAAAATTCATGATGATTTTTTTTAAAAGAAAACCTTTCTGGAGTGTTTTTCACGCCCTCCTTTACATTATTTCATCATATGGCACGTTTTTACAACATGTTTGAAAAATGGCATTTTTTTTCGACATAGTATAGTAAGGCGTTTTTTTGGCGCCAAAATTCATGATGATTTTTTTTTCAAAGAAAACCTTTCTGGAGTGTTTTTCACGCCCTCCTTTACATTATTTCATCATATGGCACGGTTTTACAACACGTTTGAAAAATGGCATTTTTTTTCGACATAGTATAGTAAGGCGTTTTTTTGGCGCCAAAATTCATGATGATTTTTTTTTCAAAGAAAACCTTTCTGGAGTGTTTTTCACGCCCTCCTTTACATTATTTCATCATATGGCACGTTTTTACAACATGTTTGAAAAATGGCATTTTTTTTCGACATAGTATAGTAAGGCGTTTTTTTGGCGCCAAAATTCATGATGATTTTTTTTTCAAAGAAAACCTTTCTGGAGTGTTTTTCACGCCCTCCTTTACATTATTTCATCATATGGCATGTTTTTACAACATGTTTGAAAAATGGCATTTTTTTTCGACATAGTATAGTAAGGCGTTTTTTTGGCGACAAAATTCATGATGATTTTTTTTTCAAAGAAAACCTTTCTGGAGTGTTTTTCACGCCCTCCTTTACATTATTTCATCATATGGCACGGTTTTACAACACGTTTGAAAAATGGCATTTTTTTTCGACATAGTATAGTAAGGCGTTTTTTTGGCGAAAAAATTCATGATGATTTTTTTTTCAAAGAAAACCTTTCTGGAGTGTTTTTCACGGCCTCCTTTACATTATTTCATCATATGGCACGTTTTTACAACATGTTTGAAAAATGGCATTTTTTTTCGACATAGTATAGTAAGGCTTTTTTTGGCGCCAAAATTCATGATGATTTTTTTTTCAAAGAAAACCTTTCTGGAGTGTTTTTCACGCCCTCCTTTACATTATTTCATCATATGGCACGTTTTTACATGTTTGAAAAATGGCATTTTTTTTCGACATAGTATAGTAAGGCGTTTTTTTGGCGACAAAATTCATGATGATTTTTTTTTCAAAGAAAACCTTTCTGGAGTGTTTTTCACGCCCTCCTTTACATTATTTCATCATATGGCACGGTTTTACAACACGTTTGAAAAATGGCATTTTTTTTCGACATAGTATAGTAAGGCGTTTTTTTGGCGACAAAATTCATGATGATTTTTTTTTCAAAGAAAACCTTTCTGGAGTGTTTTTCACGGCCTCCTTTACATTATTTCATCATATGGCACGTTTTTACAACATGTTTGAAAAATGGCATTTTTTTTCGACATAGTATAGTAAGGCGTTTTTTTTGGCGCCAAAATTCATGATGATTTTTTTTTCAAAGAAAACCTGTCTGGAGTGTTTTTCACGCCCTCCTTTACATTATTTCATCATATGGCACGTTTTTACAACATGTTTGAAAAATGGCATTTTTTTTCGACATAGTATAGTAAGGCTTTTTTTGGCGCCAAAATTCATGATGATTTTTTTTTCAAAGAAAACCTTTCTGGAGTGTTTTTCACGCCCTCCTTTACATTATTTCATCATATGGCACGTTTTTACAACATGTTTGAAAAATGGCATTTTTTTTCGACATAGTATAGTAAGGCGTTTTTTTTGGCGACAAAATTCATGATGATTTTTTTTAAAAGAAAACCTTTCTGGAGTGTTTTTCACGCCCTCCTTTACATTATTTCATCATATGGCACGTTTTTACAACATGTTTGAAAAATTGCATTAGTATACTATGTCGAACAAAAAGCGACAAGTGCAACGAAAGGTAAGGTGCAGGCCAAACAGTGCAAAATACAAAATATATATAAAAGCTTTGCAATAATAAAAACAAAAACACAAAATGACAAACAGCTTTCAGTTTTTGTGCAGCAGAAAACACTTGAAGGTTCATTCAGATGCTGGAGGAGCAGATCTAGCTGTCGGCTGTTTCATGAAAAGATTCAACTGATCGGATCGAAAGTGACAGAAACACCTGATGTCTCGTCAGTTAACATCATAAAAGAAACAAACCAGCAGCGTCGTTCACTCAGATTCCCTTTTATTCGAAGCTGCAGCAGCTAAATTACATAAATACATCAAGATCTTTGTACAAAACATCCGTCAGACATGTCGAGGAGTAACGCTGGATGGAGGAGCTTCTGTTTGGTTTGATGAAGGTGCAGCTCAGGCAGACGTGTCGAACAGCTTCTCGATCATCTCCTCCACCTCCTCCGGCCGGTACTTGTGGTATTTCTCAGGGTTCTTGGTGAAGGAAATGTTGGCACATCTAGGAAAGGAAAACACAATATCTAGTTATGGTTTATTTAGCATTAATGACACGTCAGGTCACTTTTTTAGTCTTCAGTCTTCATGAATTTATGATTTAAAAGTAGTTTTCTTCATTAAAATACCTGCAGCTGGATGTGCAGTTTAAGAAAAAAATCCTTTATCTTGTGTAATTTCAGGTAGAAGTGTAACTTATTTGTTGTTCAGGATCCATAACTAAATTGTTTTGGCTGAATTTTGAGAATTTTATGTCTTCAGACCTGGACTTTTTGTATTTTCACCTTGAACACACGTCCTATCATCTTAAGGGTTCAGTGTCTCTAGAAATATTTGTTTCAAGTTATTTCTAGCAGATTAAATTGAGTGAATTTCATGTTTTCAGAGCTTCACCCTAAAAAAAGTCTTAAGTTGGACATTTTAAAGGTTCAGCGTCAAAACTGAATCCTTGTCTTGCAAAACCCTCCAAATCTGAAATGATGATGGTAGAGCCTCAAAAGTTGCTGAAATGTTGACCAAAGACGATATTTTCAGTAGGAAACAAGGATACATCCATATATGTACACTTACATGAACTTTTGTTTGAAAATTTGACACTTTTGTACATTTTCAAAGGCTCATAATTACAAATTTGTCCTCTGCTGAAGACATTTACTCATTTAAATCTTCTGGAAACTGTTCTGTTTGTGTGCTCACCAAATTTCACGCTTTTATTTCTGGAGATGTTGAAGAGTTAAAATGCCTTCTCAGATTTTTGGAAGGCAAAAGTACAAAAATTCACACATCTGAAAACATGAAATTCTCCAAATTCAGCCAAAATGCTTTCACATAAATCAGCTTTGGCTCCCAAATAACAAATAAGTAAAATCTGAAACATCTTTAAGAGATACTTCCTGAATTCTGTTGACTAAAATACTACAAATACTGCAGTTTTTTTTACCCTTTAATGTATCAGACGTCTGTTGTTTATCTACATGTGAACCTTCAGGCATCTCACCTGTGCAGAAAAGCTCTGTAGGCGTCAGAAACGATCTTCTTCTGAGCCTGTCGGATGAAATCTCGCTGCTCCTTGTCTGGAATCGCCCAACCTTTCTGGATCTTACAGAGCTCCTCTAGACCGTCATTAAAACCCTGAAGGAGACAAACAGCAGGTCAGAACTCTTCACATTCAGGCTTCAGCTGTTTTAATATTTAATCTGGACTCACCTTGAATTTGTCTTTAATCACTTGTCGCTCTTTATCTTTCAGCTGCAGAGAAACAAAACAAAAAGATTATTCAGTCTTAAAATGAAACTATACTACTATCTATGGAGGAGAAAATGTTGGTGAACACATTTAATTAGTCTTCATCTACAGTGAAAACAGCTTGTGTTTAAGCTACATGTTTTACACTGTTTACATTCAAGAAAAACTTAAACATCACGAAGTCCAGTCACTTAATAATTAACTTGAAAGAGAAATAACCCTATTTTGAAAAGAAAAACTGTAACAATAGACGCTTTATTGAAGTTAAACTAATGGCAGAGCATCTGTATTGGATTTTAGTGGTAATAAATAACATGTACATCAGGTTACAGAGCAACGCCCCCTACTGGACACTATGAGAAGGGACCTTCAGTTTGGGGAAACTTTCTGCTGATCCAGAAAGATGTGACAGTTTTTTAAAATTTAATTATTATTCATTTTAAAAGACAGAAGTCCAACAGTATCCAGATATTTTTGTGGTTCAGTCTGTGCAGCTGTGCATTTTTCCAGATGCTACTATTTGAGCCTCCACTGCTTCGAAGGGCAATCTTAATCTGGTGAATGATTTACTGTTTTAGAGGAATCAAACAGGTGCTACGCTACTAAAAAGCTAAACATCTCCTGTCCATACAGAAGAATGTGGCAGTCCTCGATGTTGTTACTGCGTCTCCAGTGAATCACTTGTTCATCTTTAACTACAGGTGGTGATCCTTCTTGTTCGTCTTCAACTGCAGCTGGTGATTCTTCTTGTTTGTCTTCAGCTGCAGCTGGTGATCCTTCTTGTTCAGCTTAATTACAGCTGGTGATCCTTCTTCATCTTTAACTACAGTTGGTGATCCTTCTTGTTCGTATTTAACTACAGCTGGTGAGCCTTCTTGTTTGTCTTTAACTACAGCTGGTGATCTTTCTTGTTCATCTTAATTACAGCTGGTGATCCTTCTTGTTCATTTTTAACTACAGCTGGCGATCCTTCTTGTTATCTGTGAAGATTCTCAGTCATCCAGGTCATGGTAATTGTAAGAGCTTCAATAAAAAACAACTGCACTTCTGTTGTAGGATCTTGAAGATGTTTCACCTCTCATCCAAGAGGCTTCTTCAAGGTCCTTCTTGTTCCCTCTTTATCTACAGCTGGTTCTAGCTGGTTCCAGCTCAAGGTTCTACCAGTGACGGCATGCAGCAGTAATGTAGCTGCAGTGGTTTAAGTGGATAAGCTTTATGTTGAAGCTCCTAATTAAACAAACACATCAGTCATAGAAACAGCAGCCAGAGTCAAAACAATAATTATATAAATCCAGGACAGCTCGACATCTTAGATCTAAACAATAATATCAACATCATTTGCAATATTTCCTATTTTCACATCTCAAATGACCTCAGAATAATTACCAGTGTTACATTTAATGTTCTCTTCTTGTCATATTTTAGCTATTTATTTATTCCAGTATCGTATTGTACTTTTATCTTTTGCTTTTCTACTTTTTAGGCTGAATTTCTGATGTCATTTTGTTCTTTATGAGCAACATCTGGCACAAGGACTGAATAAAGTTATAAATAAAGTGTCCCATCGTCTCACCTGTGAAATCCAACACAACTAATAGAAACTTCTGCCATAAATTCTGCTTTCACAATTTCAGAAATACTTCATGTTTAGTGAGTTTTGGGATAAGTCATCTCAGGACTCTTAAAATTATATTAAAGAGAGAAAATCAATGATTCTGTTTGAGCAGCAGCAGCTTTCTAAAAGTCATGGTGGGTGGTGTAGGTGTCCTGGACTAGATCATATTTTATTATTCCTCCTTCTTTTATGTTAATGTGGAAGAAATATTAGGAGTAAAGTTAAATATAATACAGTACAGGACACCAACGCTCTATAAGATGTTAGTAATAAATGAAAAGTAGAGTTAAAGTCAGTAGATTCCTCTGATAAAATGTTTTGTTTGGTTTCTGTAGAGAAGCGTGTTGAATTCAACACGTCTGCACCACATAACCTGTCCTGACCTTAGTTCCAGGTTGGAACACCGGCATGTTCCTGTCCGTCAGGTGTTCAGTGACCTTCAGCCAGCTGCAGATAAAAACAGTCGGTTAATATTTTCATGTGAGAGCGAACAGGAAGTTCAAGACGTGTTGCAGTTCAGTTTGTTCACCTTCGTTGATACGTGTCGATCTGCTGCTCGATCAGCTCTCTGTACGACGTCTCGGCTCGTTTCTGGGTCACCGTCACCAACTGGATCAGCTCCGACCTGAACGGATGAGGAGACATTTATGTTTTATACTGACTGGACAATTTAATAGGAACAACTGGAGACTCTAATACCGTCGCACAAGGCGACGACGGAGCCTTTTAGCTGTCTATTTATGTTCAATTTAAGGCCGGAAAATACCTTTAAAGTCTCACTTTTAATCAAGAAAGGTGTTAAATGTTTGATTTTTGAAGCGTGAATTTCAGTACACATCCTGACTCATGTTTATTAATGTGATTTCTCATTTGCTCTGTATCAATACCATTACCGATACCAGCACCTCTACTGTGACATCCGTGTTCATCAGGTTTACAATGTTCTGTTTTTGGTGACTATTGTGGAAGAGAGAGGATGAGGAGGCAGACCCAGAGAAATGCACTGGAGTCTCAGATGACTTAGATTGAGAGTAAGGTTTACTGATATCAGGAGAAGTGACACCGACAGAGCAGCAGTACATGCAAGCAATGCCAGCATCAGTTCTGAGGATTCTCTTTGGGTTTATATTGTAGTTGAGAGAAGGTCAGATTTAGATTACAGACCAATATGGAGACAACTAATCTGCTTAGTCACATCAGAATAGACAATATCTGACCTTGACCAGAGCAGAGAGTCCTGTCAGAAGGTCATATTAGTGCGAGAAATGTGTGAACCTGAAGATGGGCTCAGACCTGCAGAGGTTAACCCTTTAAGACCTACCACTGTGCAAGTCCGCCAGGACACATTCTTAACTTTTCACATACTGTAGCACAACGTTTTGGAGTATTTTTTTCCTTTACATTTGCTTTACATCAATATAACCCTTATATCCCAAGTTTTAATAATATGTATTGACCTGTCTTAACTACTACAATAAATTGCTTAGAAGTGCAACAAACCTAAAAAAATTAAAAATCGTTTTTGTTTTTTTCACATATATTTCAAAATACAGAAATTGCATAGCTGTATCTGTCAAATTTGTAAATGTAAAACAGCTGCACAACATCCCGAGGTCTCATTTATAAAGATTTTTGTTATGTGTGCTTAATAGTGTACTTTTAAAAACCCATCACTGCAACGAAAAAGTGCTCTGAGACCTGGTGAATGTGTGAAATGTTAGTGGAACTCGCCAGATTTTATATGCAAAAAGAATGATCGATCTATCTTATCTGGTTTGAAATCTACCATCAATCAAAAATGAATATGCAGTCATAATGCTACGCTGGGCTCACTGATGCCATGGTTGCATATTTTCTGGTTCTAGATGTATTTAATTATGGTTAAAGCAGAGCCTTCAGTTATCAGGCGCCTCTCCTGTGGAACCAGCTCCCAGTTTGGGTTCGGGAGGCGGACACCCTCTCTACTTTTAAGACCAGGCTTAAAACCTTCCTTTTTGACAAAGCTTATAGTTAGGGCTGACTGGGGGACCCTGACGGGGTGAGCTGGTGTTTTCATTTGCACAACTGACTTCCCCTCTTGACGTCCCTTTAGTTTGCCCCTAGTTATGCTGTTATAGGTCTAGGCTGCTGGGGGACCTCTCTTGACGCACTGAGTCCTTCTCCAACTACCTTTGTATTTACTATATATACCATTGTTGCATTACACTCACTCTGTTTCTTTCTGTGTCCTTTCTCCGAGTGTCCCTGGTCCCAGAGCTGGATGCTTCAGATGTGTGGTTGTTCTCCCACCTCCAGCTGCCCATTTCCACCGATCTACTCTGCATTGCCCTTACTATACTTGATTTGCTCATCTACATATTTTTGAATTTACCACCAGCTATATATGTAGTATATTTAATGCCAGAGCTGTACACCATAGCAGTAAACTATAATTAGTTTCCTTGTTAGTTGTACTTTGCATGTATCATCTGTCTTATCATGTATGTATTATACTGTGTATTTTATGGTCCTTGTGTCCCCCCCTACCTCTCTATCTCTACCTCTACCCCTCTACCTCTATCCCTCTACCTCTGTCCCTCTACCTCTTCCCCTCTATCTCTTCCTCTCTACCTCTGTCCCTCTACCTCTTCCTCTCTACCTCTATCCCTCTATCTCTACCTCTTCTGTCCCTCTCAACCCGCCCGGCCAGCAGGCAGATGGGTCCCCCCACATTAGGGCCGGGTTCTGCTCGAGGTTTTTTTCCTTAAAAGGGTGTTTTCCTTGCCACTGTCGCCTAACCTAAAGGAGGGCGTGAAAAACACTCCAGAAAGGTTTTCTTTGGAAAAAAAATCATCATGAATTTTGGCGCAAAAAAAACGCCTTACTATACTATGTCGAAAAAAAATGCCATTTTTCAAACATGTTGTAAAAACGTGCCATATGATGAAATAATGTAAAGGAGGGCGTGAAAAACACTCCAGAAAGGTTTTCTTTGAAAAAAAAATCATCATGAATTTTGGCGCAAAAAAAACGCCTTACTATACTATGTCGAAAAAAAATGCCATTTTTCAAACATGTTGTAAAAACGTGCCATATGATGAAATAATGTAAAGGAGGGCGTGAAAAACACTCCAGAAAGGTTTTCTTTGAAAAAAAAATCATCATGAATTTTGGCGCAAAAAAAACGCCTTACTATACTATGTCGAAAAAAAATGCCATTTTTCAAACATGTTGTAAAAACGTGCCATATGATGAAATAATCTAAAGGAGGGCGTGAAAAACACTCCAGAAAGGTTTTCTTTGAAAAAAAAATCATCATGAATTTTGGCGCAAAAAAAACGCCTTACTATACTATGTCGAAAAAAAATGCCATTTTTCAAACATGTTGTAAAAACGTGCCATATGATGAAATAATGTAAAGGAGGGCGTGAAAAACACTCCAGAAAGGTTTTCTTTGAAAAAAAAATCATCATGAATTTTGGCGCAAAAAAAACGCCTTACTATACTATGTCGAAAAAAAATGCCAGTTTTCAAACATGTTGTAAAAACGTGCCATATGATGAAATAATGTAAAGGAGGGCGTGAAAAACACTCCAGAAAGGTTTTCTTTGAAAAAAAAATCATCATGAATTTTGGCGCAAAAAAAACGCCTTACTATACTATGTCGAAAAAAAATGCCATTTTTCAAACATGTTGTAAAAACGTGCCATATGATGAAATAATGTAAAGGAGGGCGTGAAAAACACTCCAGAAAGGTTTTCTTTGAAAAAAAAATCATCATGAATTTTGGCGCAAAAAAAACGCCTTACTATACTATGTCGAAAAAAAATGCCAGTTTTTCAAACATGTTGTAAAAACGTGCCATATGATGAAATAATGTAAAGGAGGGCGTGAAAAACACTCCAGAAAGGTTTTCTTTGAAAAAAAAATCATCATGAATTTTGGCGCAAAAAAAACGCCTTACTATACTATGTCGAAAAAAAATGCCATTTTTCAAACATGTTGTAAAAACGTGCCATATGATGAAATAATGTAAAGGAGGGCGTGAAAAACACTCCAGAAAGGTTTTCTTTGAAAAAAAAATCATCATGAATTTTGGCGCAAAAAAAACGCCTTACTATACTATGTCGAAAAAAAATGCCATTTTTCAAACATGTTGTAAAAACGTGCCATATGATGAAATAATGTAAAGGAGGGCGTGAAAAACACTCCAGAAAGGTTTTCTTTGAAAAAAAAATCATCATGAATTTTGGCGCAAAAAAAACGCCTTACTATACTATGTCGAAAAAAAATGCCAGTTTTTCAAACATGTTGTAAAAACGTGCCATATGATGAAATAATGTAAAGGAGGGCGTGAAAAACACTCCAGAAAGGTTTTCTTTGAAAAAAAAATCATCATGAATTTTGGCGCAAAAAAAACGCCTTACTATACTATGTCGAAAAAAAATGCCAGTTTTCAAACATGTTGTAAAAACGTGCCATATGATGAAATAATGTAAAGGAGGGCGTGAAAAACACTCCAGAAAGGTTTTCTTTGAAAAAAAAATCATCATGAATTTTGGCGCCAAAAAAAACGCCTTACTATACTATGTCGAAAAAAAATGCCAGTTTTCAAACATGTTGTAAAAACGTGCCATATGATGAAATAATGTAAAGGAGGGCGTGAAAAACACTCCAGAAAGGTTTTCTTTGAAAAAAAAATCATCATGAATTTTGGCGCAAAAAAAACGCCTTACTATACTATGTCGAAAAAAAATGCCATTTTTCAAACATGTTGTAAAAACGTGCCATATGATGAAATAATGTAAAGGAGGGCGTGAAAAACACTCCAGAAAGGTTTTCTTTGAAAAAAAAATCATCATGAATTTTGGCGCAAAAAAAACGCCTTACTATACTATGTCGAAAAAAAATGCCAGTTTTTCAAACATGTTGTAAAAACGTGCCATATGATGAAATAATGTAAAGGAGGGCGTGAAAAACACTCCAGAAAGGTTTTCTTTGAAAAAAAAATCATCATGAATTTTGGCGCCAAAAAAAACGCCTTACTATACTATGTCGAAAAAAAATGCCAGTTTTCAAACATGTTGTAAAAACGTGCCATATGATGAAATAATGTAAAGGAGGGCGTGAAAAACACTCCAGAAAGGTTTTCTTTGAAAAAAAAATCATCATGAATTTTGGCGCCAAAAAAAACGCCTTACTATACTATGTCGAAAAAAAATGCCAGTTTTCAAACATGTTGTAAAAACGTGCCATATGATGAAATAATGTAAAGGAGGGCGTGAAAAACACTTCAGAACGGTTTTCTTTGAAAAAAAAATCATCATGAATTTTGGCGCCAAAAAAACGCCTTACTATACTATGTCGAAAAAAAATGCCAGTTTTCAAACATGTTGTAAAAACGTGCCATATGATGAAATAATGTAAAGGAGGGCGTGAAAAACACTCCAGAAAGGTTTTCTTTGAAAAAAAAATCATCATGAATTTTGGCGCCAAAAAAACGCCTTACTATACTATGTCGAAAAAAAATGCCAGTTTTCAAACATGTTGTAAAAACGTGCCATATGATGAAATAATGTAAAGGAGGGCGTGAAAAACACTCCAGAAAGGTTTTCTTTGAAAAAAAAATCATCATGAATTTTGGCGCCAAAAAAACGCCTTACTATACTATGTCGAAAAAAATGCCAGTTTTCAAACATGTTGTGAATACGTGCCATATGATGAAATAATGTAAAGAAGGCCGTGAAGAACACTATGGTAAGGTTTTCTTTGAAAAAAAAAATCATCATGAATTTTGGTGCAAAGAAAAACGCCATAGTATACTATTTCGAAAAATGTTATTTTTCAACATGTTTTTTTGAATTTACCACCAGCTATATATGTAGTATATTTAATGCCAGAGCTGTACACCATAGCAGTAAACTATAATTAGTTTTCATGTTAGTTTTACTTTGCATGTATCATCTGTCTTATCATGCATGTATCATACTGTGTGTTTTATGGTCCTTGTGTCCCCCCCCACCTCTCTATCTCTACCCCTCTACCTCTCTACCTCTTCCCCTCTACCTCTACCTCTTCCTCTCTACCTCTATCCCTCTATCTCTACCTCTCTACCTCTTCTGTCCCTCTCAACCCGCCCGGCCAGCAGGCAGATGGGTCCCCCCACATTAGAGCCGGGTTCTGCTTGAGGTTTTTTTCCCTGTTAAAAGGGTGTTTTCCTTGCCACTTGTCGCCTTTTGGCTTGCTCTGGGGGTCAGGCATATGGGTTCTGTAAAGCGTCTCGAGACAATTTGACTGTAATTGGCGCTATATAAATAAAATTGAATTGAATTGAATTGAATTGAATTGAATTGAATTGAAATGAATTAAATGCTAAAGATGGTTATAAATTAGGCTTGGGTTTTTCGGGTTTTAGTTGTGAGTTTGGATGGTTTGGCTGCAGCTCGAGATCAGTCTGGGTGTTTTACTGCCTGTGGTTTGATCCAACCTCTGACTTTTCACATGAAATCTAGAGTCACAGTCATGACGAAAACCAGCAATAAAACTGGAGTTACTGAAAGTCCTGATACCTGAAAATTAGTTAATGCTGAATTTTTAGCACCTTTCAGAGGAAATGCAGTTCAAAATGCTTCAAAGTGGCTGACAAACAAGGAACGCAGTCATTTTGGACAGAGTTTTTGTCATTTCAGACAAAGTAATTTTGGATAATTTAACTCATTTTGGACAAGTTTTAAGTAGTTTTAAAATGGTTTCAGTCATTTTGGACAAGTTTTAAGTAGTTTTAAAATGGTTTCAGTCATTTTGGACAAGTTTTTGAGTCATTTTTAACCAGTTTAGATCATTTTGAGCCACCCTTGAGTCATTTTGGATCGATTTTTAATTCAATTTCGACAGCTTTTAGTGCATGAATACTCGTGTTTACTCTTGCAGCCAACAGCAGAGTTTTGCTTGTGGCTCAGACATTTTAGAGTTTTCTTGTCAATTTGGACAGTTTTCAAGAGGTTCTGCTTCAACTTCAGAATCAGAATGTAGTGTTTCTAGTGTTTTCTGAGAATATAACAAACTCAAACTTCAAATATTTAAATATACAGTAACATTTCTCCGAAGGTTTCAATACAACCGGCTGGCAAAAGCTTTATAAAGGTTGAATTAGAATAAAGTGATAATCTTTTTGTAGATAGTGTTCTTGAAAATGGAATCTTCTGTGTTTTTAATATATTCTTATTCTGCCCTGAAAACGGTGAACTTTCCCCACTGTGGGATCAATAAAGTTTATCTCAACTTATCAATAAAGTCAAACTAAATGAAATTCTGTCTGATTATCTTGCTGAAATACGGATATTTTACTGAAGACGTGACTCACTTCTCCAGCGACTTGAGGATGTAGTTGTAGTTGTTGTGCAGGAAAATGGCGCTCAGAGCCGAATCCTCATAAACTTTGGATTTACTGAGCAGGTTCAGCTGCAGGTTCCCCAAAACTTTACCTGAAAAACACCAAAAATCAGCTTCCAAAACTAAACTTCTTCCAGTAACAGAGTGTTGCTCTGGTGCTGAACTCACAGATGTAGGCACTGAGGAGGCGTTTGTTGAAGTCGGAGGTGTAGCTGCTCGCTGAACTCGTCTCTGAAAAATAAAAAACACTTTAGCGATGGCACTTTCATTAGGATTTTACTGCTAAATAAACACATCAAACTGTCGCCTGTCAGTGAATAAACTACAGTTACAGTTAAGAATTGACATAAAAACACCACAAACACTGAGACCTGGACGGATCAGGGGCCTAAACAGTCTGGAGTCTTACCTCGGGGGTCTAAAGGAATATTGTAAGTGTCCCCCAGAACTAAAAGGTTCGAGGCAAAGAGAGAAGAGAGAGAAAAAAGAGGCACAAGTGCAAAAAGGTTAGAAGAGATTTGTTAGTGCAGATAAAGCAAACAGTCATCGGCCAGGCAGGTTTGGAGAGAGGAGGGAGGCGAAGCAGGAGGAAGCATGAAATATACAGGTTTATAGATGAGTTATAGAGCTAAATCTGAACACTGAGGACGGAGGAAAGAAACATGAAGCTGCATGAGGGGAAAGGAAGGAAAGGCTGAAGGTGGAAACATGAGTGAAGGAGAAACCTGCAGATTATTTACTGTGTTTATAAAACATCTGAAATCAGAGTGAATTCATGATGTGCAAATATTCAAGCTTTTAGACAGTCATGCGTTTTCATTTTTGAGCTCTGGTTTCTGATAGCTGACCATTTTAGATCCGTTTCCTGAGCATCAAAATATCAAAATTAATCTCCTGAGGGACTTTATCTCAGGTAATAACAGCAGCTCCTCTACAGCTCTGACTGCTGCTCTGGTTTAAATGCCTGAACTCTGACAAAGATTATTATAAAAGATTCTCAGTAACATTAATCTGTGGCAGCCGGGTGGAGACTCCTCAAGAGAAATGACTTTTCAAGCTTCACATCATTAAATGGAGCTCATTAATCTCATAGATGTGAATCAGAAACTGCAAAATTCAGCCGTTGAAGTCAGAAAGTTCCAGTTGTAATTTCAGCGTTATAATATCAGTCAATAATCAATATATTAGATCTCCTGCTGCTTCTCAGTTTCAGAAGGAAATCAAAGAACTTTAGAATTAAGGAACTTTGGAGGGATAACCAGGTTGCTAATGATTAGCTTACAGATGCTAGTCGCAAAAAATTATTAATTCCTAGCTGCAGGATGGTAGTGACTTACACACGGATGCTAAGGATTAGCCTAGTAATGTTAATCACTAGCTTTGTGATGGTAGTCGCTAGTACAAGGATGCTAACTTTTAGCCTAGCAATGCTACTTGTTTCCCATGATGAATGTATCTTCCAACAACTTGCTCCTCTGTTTACTGTTTCTGAGCCATGCTACATTTATTCTATTGATCCAGTAGGCTTTTAAGAAACTTTGGGAGGGAAAACCTAGTTGCTAATGTAGAGACGCTAGGGGTTAGCTTACGGATGCTAGTCGCTAGTACAGGGACAACAACTATTCTTAGTTTCTAGCCACAGGATGGTAGTGAACTGTAAAGGGATGCTAACAATTAGCCAGAGATGCTACTTGTTTCACCATGCTGAATGTGTCTTCCAACAGCCATGCTACAGTATAGGGATGGTAGTGACTTGTACAGGGATGCGAAGGATTAGCCTAGAGATGTTAGTCGCTAGTACAAGGATGCTAACTTTTAGCCTAGAGATGCTACTTGTTTCACCATGGTGAATGTATCTTCCAACAACTTGCTCAGTCTCTCAGTACTGAGTCATTACTTCTCAGTTGTGCAGAAAATTGCAGAATTTTTTGTTTTTCACAGAATCTGATCTGACTACAAATGCACTGAATGAACTGAGTGCATTTGTAGTGATTTCTGAATAACTCGTAAAATAAAACTAATTCTAGTCGCTAGCATAGGGAATCAAGTGAATAGAATAGAAAAGGGATGCTTTTCATTAGCTTATGGATGCTAGTAAAGGTCTAGGGATGCTACTTGCTAGCATGGACATGGTAGTCATTACAACAGGAATGCTAGTCACTAGAACTGAGGAACTGAGGAGCACTTATCTGAGGCTAGTGACTAGCCAACGAATGCTAGTCATTCATATAGGGATGGTAGTGACTAGAATAGAGATGCTAGTCACTAGCTTAGGGATGCTAGCCATAGTCTAGGGATGCTACTTGCTAGCCTACTGATGCTAGTGACTAGCCTAAGAATGCTAGTTCCTCATATGGGGATACTAGTGACTAGAACAGGAATGCTAGTCACTACCCTTGGGATGCTAGTCATAGTCTAAGGATGCTTTTTGCTAGCCTAGGGATGCTGGTGACTAGAACAGGAATGCTAGTCACTACCCTTGGGATGCTAGCCATAGTCTAAGGATGCTTTTTGCTAGCCTAGGGATGCTGGTGACTAGAACAGGAATGCTAGTCACTAGCCTAAGCATGCTACTCACTAACAAGAAATCAACATTACTGATCTCTTGTTGCTCTTTAATTTCAGAGGGTAACGACAGAATTGAGGAGTATTGGAGACCTTATCTGACACTAGTGTGTATTACATTACACAATGACCAAATACTAATATATTAATGTATAATATATTTTAATTATTGAAGAAGTAGGATGACTTCCTGTGAATGTATAGTTCAATCATTAGTTAATTTCTAGGAGATTAAAGGAACATGTGAGACCTGTAAATAAAGAGTTAATATACTCTGCTCTGCTCAATATTATTGGCTGCACTGATTAAAGTCTGAAGTTTAGCACTATGTATTAAAAGCATTTTAAATTAAAACACAAAGTCTGAATTTTGACTTCATTGCTTCAGATCAGAGCTAAAAATGAAGAACACGTCACTGTCCAGAGCAGTGAGTCCAGCTGTGAGTTCATAGTGTAGCTTTGTTTAGATCACAGATATCTAACAGGAACCACAGCAGGCAGCAGGATGCTATGCTAACATAGCTAGCTGCTAACGGTACCTTGTGAGGCCAACATGGCTCCGGCCGTCTCATGGAAGTCCAGCAGCTGCTGCAGGAACAGGATGGCCTGCAGACGAGAGCAGAGGTCGGCACTGATTAAACAAACAGTCGGTCGTTACCACGGTGACAGACAAACAGCATCGTGGAAACGAATCGAGGCTGAAAGAGCAAATAAAGTTACACAACGGGAGGTAACGGAGTGCTAGGCTTACATTGCTGGTCAGCTCATGGACGGTTCCATCTTTGGGCATGTTGTACTCTTTATCCGGATCGTTCTGTGGGCAGAAAACAGAGACATACATCTCTGATAAACAACTGTCCTATCACCGATCAAATTGGTGATTGGACAGTTGTTGATCCGAGTTGTACCTTGATGCTGTCAGCAAACTCCTCCAGAGCTTTGGCTCCGATCGTCTCCATGGAGGTGATGAGTGTCGGCAGCTTGTTCTTGGTGCTCGCTGCTGTTCCCTGAAAACAAACAAACTAAAGTCAAACAAACAAACAAAAGGTTATTCTTCTGCTGTGAGTTCTGGAGTCAGAGTAACTCCAACCTGCAGCGTGGCGTCGAACTCGGACTTGTTCATCTTCAGGTGTCGGAGGATGGGAAAGATGGTGAGGACGGCTGAGTAGTCGTGTCTCATGATGGCCCGACGAGCTGCAGAGACGATGTTGTCTCCTTCCAGCATCAGGTTGTCCAGAGCCTCCTGTGGACAAAAAACACGAAACCAACAGACTGAAGGTGGATTTTATGTTTCATGGAGGAGCCGAGACACAAAATAGTTTAACCATCTGAACCACAAAACCTGTTGGCAAAAGAAAAGTTTCAAAATTACACCATTTATCAGAGCCAGAAACTATGAAAACATGGTGAAACATCTTTCTACAGATGATGAGCTGAGTAGAGAGAAACAGTCTGGAGAGGAAACATGAAGATGGTTCAATATCTACAGTATATGGAGACAAAACAGTGAGACAAAGTGAGACAGGAAACAACAATAAGACAAACAAAATAGACACAAAATAGCACAAACAAGACACAAAATGACAAAAAGGAGACACAGAGTGACCACAAAAAAGACAAAATGTGCCAGACACAAAATAACCACTAAAACGAGACACAAAATGACAAAACTGGCCACGAAATGACAAAAAACAACAACAAATGAGACACAAAATGGCAAGAGAAGATGACAAGAGAAAGGAAAATCAACCCTACTGGATCAGTAAAATACATACAGCATGGCTCAGAAACAGTGAACAGAGGAGCAAGTTGCTGGAAGATACATTCAGCATGGTGAAACATCTGTCTACAGACGATGAGCAGAGTAGAGAGAAAAACAGTTTATGGAGGTTGTAAAAATGTAAATAGTTTATTATCTACAGTATGTAGGGTAACTGTTGTCAGTACTGGGTAACATCTTGTGAATGATACCATTTTTTTCCATTTTTGTGAAATAAGTAATCAAAAAAATCTACTTTGTTTTGTTTTTTTCCCCTACTTAGGGCTGTTGTGACGATAATAAGCTTATGTCATTAGGTGTGTTTTGTTCAACAAACAGTTAAAAAATCCAGAAATATTAAAATTATTACAATGTAAAACAAGAAAAAGCAACTAACTCGTACATTTAAGCGGCAAATGTGAAATATCTGCAAGATCAACTAATAGATTAATTAACTAAAAGTCAGTATCAATAAGACATTATTACAGCTGCTGGTTTTTATTGATAATATAGTTATATATTTAAACTCTGGATCCTGAACCTGCTTTTCTGGCAGAAATTTTTTCATGAAATATGTGAAAAATCACAAAATCTTTGAGGTTTCTACTTTAAAATACCTTCAAGTCAAGTATTTTTCAGCCTGTAGAATTAATTTCAGCTCTTTGTCGTCTCGTCTGAAGCTTCTCCTTGTAGATGTGACCAAATCTGAGGTAAAAATGTTGTTTCTCAGCGTCTCTGACCTGAATGAGCGAGTCGAAGGTCTTCTTCTGGTGGTGTTCGGGGATGATCTCAGTCAGCAGGGCGTACTCGCTCTGAGCCAGCTTCACGAAGGCGGAGATGCAGTGGATGTACGAGTCGATCTCGATGTCCAGGACGTCGTCTTTTCCTGCACGAGCAAACGTTGGATCAGCCGGTAAACAAAGACACAAATGACACGAGGAAACTTGGGAGTCTGATGCAGTTTGTGTTCAGATGGAGGCAGAAATGTAGAGAATAAGGTTGTGTTCCAAATCAGTCTCTAAACAGTAGATAGTGCCCTAAAAGTATCCCTAAATGCACTTATTTTATAGTGTTAAGACGTATTTTATTGTTGTCAAAACATATTTTATAGTGTTAAGACGTATTTTATTGGTAAGATGTTTTTTGGTTGTTAAAACGTATTTTAGAACGTTAAGACATATTTTATTGTTGTTAAAATGTGTTTTATTGTTGTTTAGATGTATTGCATTATTGCTAAAGTGTGTTTTATGGTGTTATGGCGTATTTTATAGCGTTAAGACGTATTTTATGGAATTAAGACATATTTTCTACAGAATGTATCTTTTCTATAAGTGTAGCTCGTTAAAATGACTACAGACAAATCCAGAGTTATGGGACAACAAATATTAAAACTTAAAATAATAATTCATATTAATATTTTTAATAGAATCAGTGGAACACAGACAAGAAAAAGGTAATTTTGTGGGTTAATTTTTGGAAGATACGCTATTATAATATGAATTTTCATCACTAAAATGTCAACATTTCGATTACACTTGTGGGGGTTAAATACAGTTTTTTAAATGTCTGGAAATAATCAAACAAATTAAACTTTCTTTCATCCTTTTCCAACAATTTATGGCTTTAGGGCTGCAGTTAACAATAATTTTCTTCATAAATGCTTAGTATAATATGAATTTATTACTAAAATGTCAATGTTTTGGTTACACTTGTAGGAGTTAAACCAAGTTTTTTTTTTTTTTAATGTTTGGAAACAACCAAAGAAATTCAATTTTCTTTCATACTTTTCTAACAATTTAAGACATTCAGACTGCAGTTAACAATCATTTTCATTATTTACGCTTACGTCAATTAGTTTACTACCAAAGCTGGCATCAATCTGATATGTTTTAATTGAGTGACATAATTAATAATGACTAGACAGGAAGTAGAGAATGAGTGGCTGATTGTTGATGTGTTTGTTGTGTTTTGTGTTGTATTTAAATGAGGCTGCAGCAGGTGAGTTTCTCTGTGGGTCCAGCATTCGGCTGTTGGCCCGGACTCACCTGTCGGGGCCCCGTGCTTCTCGTTCAGGGCCTCACTGTGATGTTTGACTCTGAGGTCGAGATCTGCTGGTGGAGTCGAACACAGTCAGACCACCGAGGGACTGAAAACAAACCTGAACCGGAGCTGCACCGACCACCAAGCACCAGCAGAGGGAAGCAGCAGAGACACCGACCGACGGACCGACCGCTCGGTTTACTGGGACTGAACTCTACGTCAGTCTGAGTTCAAACTACAGAAACCAGCCAGAAGAGAAATGTCACAACAGCTTTGATTTACTGCAGGAAATTCATCCTGATGCACTTTCACTCAATATCACTGAAAGAAACTGATTTTATCTTTCTAACTTGCCTACATTTCCCACAATAATCTATAATATAGTCCTAAATTTGTTCAGTTTAACCTCATTTGAAGCAACTATTTTGGGCAAATTTTTTGTTTAATTTGACGTATTTAATGTTTAATAGTTTGTCTTGTAAACATCATAGCACCACAGTTTATGGCTTCAACACTTGTATGATTAAAATTATGAGCAGAAATTACTGATTTTATGAATATAAAATGTAAAATACTAAATTTTCTTTGTAACAATATTTAATTGGCATTTTTTTATTATTCAGAGTGAACATACTAAAATCTAAATGAAATATAAAAATGTTTAACCAATTTTTTTCCCATTATTTTGTAATTTGATAGATCTTTCCATTTTTAAGGTGCCATATAAGTTTATTATTATCATTATTATTATTATTATTATTATTATTTGGGTTTTTTGGGCTGAAATAAACTAATATTTTCATTATTGATTAATCTGTTGATCATTTTCTGCATTAATCAATTAGCCGTTTGGCTGTTAAAATGTCAGAAAATGGTAAAAAATGTCCAAAGATATTCAAAGGAGTAAAGAAAATAGTAAATATATACATGTAAGAAGCTGTAATGAGAGAATTTAGTGTTTTTAGAGCAAAACTTTAATGAAATCAATTAATAAATTAGCACAACAATTCATTAATTTAATAGCTGAGAGCTAATTGTAACTCATACTTGCCGTTTCGTCAGTGGGAATGCTTCCTTTATTATTTTATTTGTATTTACTTATATTACGATTGTGCATTTTGTAATATTTGCAACATTTACTTTGTTTTGTTTCGTCATCTTAGTTTCACTTTCATTTTGTCCTGCTTTGCTTGGTCGCAATATCTGGCGTAATGTTTTTGCTTTGTCTGTAAAAACACAATGTAATGGCCTTATTCTATATAATAAAGTTATTATTAGACATTTTTTGTCATTAGTCTTTTTTTCAGAGCCAACGCAGGTACAGATTGTTAGTTAAATCGGTTGTTTTATAATTTTTTTTTCACTATTTTGTAATTTGATGATTTTATTTGCTTTTTTTTAAAAAAAAAGCTGCAATGTAAGTATATGCTTATTATTTTAATTACTACTATCATTAGAGATGAAACTAATAATTATTTTCATTGTCTATTAATCTGATTGTTTTTTCGAATTATCAATTAGTTGTTTAGCTTATAAAAGGTCATAAAATGGTCACACTGGAGGAAAGAAACAAGAAAATATTCACATTTTAAAAAGCTGTAATCAGAGAATTTAGCCTTTTTTTAAATTACAACAATTAATAAACTAGCAAAACTGTTGATTAACTAGTTGACAACTAATTGATTTACTGACTGATGGTTGCAGCTTTAACTATTGTAGTTTAGTTGGTGGGAATTTTGGAATTTCTGCCTCTTCTGTCATTTATTACTGTTCACACTTTTTTATCTATTATTTTATTTATATTTACTTGGATTAAGGTTGTGCATTTTGTAAATTTGCATCATTTACTTTTTTGTTTTAACTTTATCTTAGTTTCACTTTCATTTTGTCCTGCTTTGTTTGGCCTCAACATCTGGCTTAATGTATTTGCTTTGTCTGCAAAAACACACTGTAGTACCTTCATTCTTTACAATAAAGTTATTATTTCTATCGGCTGTGTTAATCTTGCATACAGTCGCATTGTTTTTTTGTAGTTTAGCTGACTTTATATGTTTAATTGTTCTACTGAGACTGACCATGCCATTGCTTCGAGTATTAGCACGGTGACTTATATTATAAAAGTTATCTTTTATAATTTGAGGAAAGCCGTTAATTTGATTTGTTTTACATGTTGAACATTAAATGTAATTCTGATGGATGTAGGATAATTTTCCCTTAACATGCAGATAAAAATACTTTGAAAACTTTAATTTTTAAGAGTGATAAAGTGTCTCAGGATATGGATTGTGGTTGTTTTTAATCACTTTAATCCACATTTAGCTTCATGTAGAGGAACCCAGACGTATTATTCAGATTTTTTTTCAGATTTATTAGATGTAATTTGAGGTTTATAAACCAGCTGCAGTGTGTCAAAGCTGCTGTGACTTTAGGGATTTTGTGTTCACCTGCAGGAGGAAGAAAAGCGACAGAAGACCAAGGTGCTTTACCTTCCAAAGGAGTGAGGTTAGAGCCCCCCTTTTTCCCATCCAGCCCATGCTGTGAGTACTGTTTCAGAAGGTTCTGAGCCTTTCGAATGGTCCCTGGTCCCAGAAACACAGAGACAGAGTCCAGCAGCAGGTCCAGAAACACAAGAAGAAGAAGACAGAGGAGGAGGAAGAGGAAGAAGAAGAAGAAGAAGCTAGGAAGTGAGTGATGAACCTCAGACACCACATCCCTCCACCAGCAGAGATTTTAATGTCGGGAGGGGAGGCAGCCTAACACCACGACTACACAACCAGAGACACACAAACTACTGCAGAACATGTGAACCGGGTCATAAAGAACAGACAGGTTAGATCAAACAGCCAACACAGTTCAAAACAGTCACATTATCGTTAATATTATCACTAATAAAACAACATGAGGCTGTATATCGACACAATATTAATATTTAGTGTCTGTTAGTGGGTTAGTCGGCTGCAGATATCATCTTAGAAATCAGGACTTTAAGTCTTTTAGAAAAGCGGGTTAGCATGTTAGCAAACAGAGCCACATTATACAACATGTTTTTAATGCCAATACTGACTCCACTAAACTCTCCCTGCTTTACTCTATGTCTTTATTAAGCAGCAGGTTGAATCTTTAAAGGTGTTTTTGTGACCCGACAGACATCTGATGAGGTGAAATCAAATATTTAAACGCACTCTGAGTGGAAAAACACTGAACTCCAACAATGGTTTTATTCTAAAAACACCAAAAACATGCTAAAATTTGAATAATAAAACACGTAAATCTTACATTTTTCGCTGCCTGTATTTCTCATCCACAAGCTCACCATGTTTTAATACGATTTCTAAAAGTTTCTGAAGTGCACATGTTGCACTTGGTTGCAATAATTTAAATTTATCAATTTATTTTAGATTGATGGAGTCAATTGATTGAACTGAAATCCAACTTTTAAATCCTCTCTGAGTGCAAAAACACAGAATTTCAACACTGGTTGTATTCTAAAAACCTGAAAAGAATCTCAAAATTTACTAAAATATGAACAACAAAATGCTTCAGTTCTAAAATGTCTTACTTCCTGTATCTCTTATCCACAAGTTCACCACATTTTAATATTATTTCTTGGAGTTTTTCGTGCGCATGTTGCAGTTGGTTGCAATAAAAATTATATATTTTTTTATCAATTTCAAAATATGTAACCTTCTAATTTCACATATTTGTAGCTCACAAGCTGCTAATAATTCTAAAAGCTGCATTTGTATGACTGATGGAATCAACTGATTGAACTGAAATCCAACTTTTAAATCCACTGAAAGCTGGAGCATCGAGTGAAGAAACACAGGGTTTAAATTTAAACACTCAGCAAACATCTGTAGGAACACCAAGAACCTGTTAAAATATTAGTTTGTAAACTTATTATTTACTCTTTTCTTAGTTGCTATGGTCCTCATCCACAAGTGTACCAAATTTTTGGGTGATCTCTGAAAGTTACAAACTTAGAAGGGCGTCTGAGGCATCTTAATTGACTTTAAAACATTCAGACTAATTTTGGACATTGCAGTTGGACATTAAAGGTGTTTGTATGTTTATATTCGGTAGTTTCCGCTCAAAAGAAGAAAATTATGGCGATTAATTTAATAGTTGACCAGTAATTATTGAACTGACTGATGCTTGCAGCTTTAGTTATTGCAGTTTCGTCAGTGGGAATGTTGGAATTCCTGCCTCTTGTGCCATTTATTGCTGTTTACTTAGGCTTACTCAGTAGTTGCTAATAATTCTAAGAGCTGCATTTGAACGACTGATGAAGTCAACTGACTGAACTGAAATCCAACTTTTAAATCCACCGAAAGCTGCAGCATCGAGTGAAGAAACACAGGGTTTCATTTTAATTTTCACAGCAAACCTCTGTAGGAACACCGAGAACCTGCTAAAATATTAGTTTTGAAAGTTTTACTTTTCTTGGTTGCTGTGCTCCTCATCCAAAAGAAAATCATGGCTAGGCCTAAAACTAACAATTCTTTTCATTGGTAATTAATATGCTGATCATTTTCAAGATTAATCAATTAGCCATTTGGCCGATGAGATATCCGAAAATGGTGAAAAATGTCCAAAGATATTCAGTTTACTGTCAAAGAGGAGTAAAGAAAATAGTAAATATTCACTTTTAAGAAGCTGTAATGACAGAGTTTAGTCTTTTATCTCAATAAGTTAATTAAACCAATTAATCAACTAGCAAAACAGTTGATTAATTTAATAGCTGACAACTAATTAATGAACTGACTGATGGTTGCAGCTTTAATTATTGCCGTTTCATCAGTGGGAATGTTGGAATTTCTGCCTCTCGGAGATTAAAGGTGTTTGCATGTTTATACTTAGTAGTTTTCACAGACGTGAAGGGCAGATTTTAACGACAACTCAAGCAACTCGGTAAAGAAAAGGCTAATTAATGCTTGTGTCCATCTAATACTGCACTTCTCTGATCAGTTTGAAAGGTTTTTTGTGATCCAATAGATGTCTGCTGTTTCCACAAAATCATAATAAATCTACTGAGAGTGAATTCCAACATTTTAAATCCACTCAGAGCTCTAGCATGGAGTGTTCTATTCTAAACACACATCAGACACATTTAAAAAACCTCCACGAGGAACAACCTGCTGCTGGATAAAAGCTAAAATAAAACTCTGTGAGTGAATCGTGGACTAGCAGGTGAGGTGTGGAGGTTAAAAAACACACTTCTGAGAAAAAAACGCAGCAATAATGATGGAAAACATGAGATTAATTACTGCACTGATGCTCATTTTCAGTCCAGATGTTGTATTTTTGGGTCGTTCTAACACTTTATAGTCTGAACTTGACCAAAATGAGGCTAAAAACTCCTGGAGAACTCCAGAACTGGCTGAAAATTATTCAGTTTTTCAGAGATAATATTTGAGATAAAACATCATAATTTCATTTATTTTTAATATAAAGTTCTATACTGATCAGTGGAGCTTTAATATTCAGTTGTCCACCAACTAATCTTTAACTCTTTTTTCTCCTTGTGGTGTTAATTATTGCAGCAACAGAAGCTGTGAAGCACATCGATGGAGTTAATTCAGATTCAAGCAACAAAACAAATAAAATAACAGCTGACTATGACTCCTTGAAACAACACAACACATACACTTCTTGTTGCGACACGACTCAGCGGCACAAAGACTGAAAACATCCTTTAGTTTCATGGTGGCAGCAGCCAAACGTTCACATTTGTTCCAGTTTTATTTTAGAATAATGACTTTTCTTACCAGTGCTAAACAAACTGTTGCCTGTTTTAGAATATTAATTCAGAATTTCACTAATAAAAATCCCCTTATTGATTCTTCAGGTCAGTAAAGTTGATTAACATCGTGTTTTTCACGCCCTGCTACTGTTTGCTTTAAAAGAGTTTCACTTTACTCAGCTTTTCTATGTCTCATATTCACATTACAAATGAAATCATTACAGATTAAAAGATTGCACATGTTGTGGATGGTTGTAACAAAAACAGAAGGAGGTTTAGAAGATATTTTTTTTATCATTTTCAAAACATATAAACTTCTATTTTTACATATTTGTAGCTCACGTTTCCAACCAATTAAACAATTATAACTATTGATTGATAGTTGCAGCTTTAATTATTGGTGGGAATGTTGGAATTTCTGCCTCTTGTGTCATTTATTACTGTTTACTGAGGCATGCTTATTAGCTGGTGACAACTGACTGATGGAGTGGATTGAATTGAAATCCAATTTTTAAATTCACTGAAAGCAGAGATTTATCAGCAGGTAAGGTGTTTTTGTGATCGGACAAACGTCTAAGAAACTATAATGAGTCTTCCAACTAAATGAGGAAATAATGAACTCCAACACTGGTTTTATTCTAAACACAGCAACAGAACACCCAAAACTTAATAAAATATAAAAAATAAAACTTTTTAAATCTGATATGACTTACTTCTTGTATCCCTAATCCACACGTTCACCACATTATAGGCTGATATCTAAAACTTTCTGATGTGCACATGTCGCAGTTGGTTGTAATAAAAACAAAAAGGAGGTTTGGAAGATATTTGTATCAATTTAAAAACATATAAACTTCTATTTTTTACATATTTGTAGCTCACAAGCTGCCAACCAATTAAGCAGTTAGCAAAAGCGTTGATTAATTTAATCGCTGACAAATCATGATTTAACTGACTGATGGTTGCAGCTTTAATTATTGCCATTTCATCAGTGGGAATGTTGGAAGTTCTGCCTCTTACGTCATTTATTACTGTTTATTTAGGCTTATTTAGTAGCTGATAATTATTCTAAGAAAAACCTACTAAAACATGAATAATAAAACTTCTAAATCTGAAATTTTTTGCTTCCTGTATCTCTTATCGACAAATTTACCACATTTTAAGCAGATTTCAAAAGGTATTACAGTTGGTTGCAATAAAAACAAAAAGGAGGTTTGGAAGATAATTTTATCAATTTAAAAACATAATTAACTTCTATTTTCCGCTGCTGCAGCACCATGAAAGTAGAGGTTTACATCTAGACTGTAATTAACCTCTAACCACTGCTGAGAATAAAACTAACGCTGCCGTCAGACGAGGCCTCGACACACAACAAACAGCAACAAGCAGAGCGAAGATGAGTTTACCTGGGATGTAGACTGTCATCACAACACACAGGATTATATGTAGGAGGAAGGATGGAGCCGGTTAGAGACTTATAAGAAACTACAGAACGATCAGAGACGCTGGAGCAGATTTAAACAGGAAATGGTGGCTGGATGGTGATTGAAGTTATTAATCAGGTTCATGCTGTTCTGTTAGGTCTGATTTTAGGCTGATCATTGGGTTTGAATCAGGCAGTGAGCAGCCTACCTGGTCTCTTGGGGGCCTTCTTGGTGGGCGTGTCCTTGCGTTTGGTCTGGACTGCAGGTGAGTAAAGGATCCCAGAGGAGGCGCTGTTCTTACGGAAATGATCCTTCAGGCCTTTGATGGAGCGATCGAGCTGGTTGGACCTGATCTGGAAGTAAACGTTCATGAAATCTGCAGAGAGACGAGAAAAAAGCTTTATTACGACCAACAACCTGTGTCTATAACGCGCTTTTATGCACATTTAGAAGCATGACAGTGGAAAAACATCATGGAAGCTGCAGGATTTTGTAAAAATTTCCCAGATTTTGCATCTTATTTGAGGCATTTTTTAAAGAATTAAACAGAATTCCTTGACTGTTGTTGTAGTACAGCGTATCAAGAAAATAAGCATCAAATCCTGTCTGTGCAACAGTTTTTAAAACAAAAAATACTGCAAGAAATGTGCAAATATAAAACTTAAAATGATAGAAAAACTTTGGAAACTTTACTACAACCAAACTGTGTTTCCTTTACAACAGCTGTGTTTCTATAACGTGTTTTTGAAGTATCACAGTGGAAAAACTTGATGGAAACTGCAGGATTTAGCAAAAAATTCCCCAGATTTTGCATTTTATTTCAGATGTTTTTTTTTTGTTTGTTTTTTTTTAGAATTAAACAGAATTCCTTTACTGACGCTGCAAGGTGGATAATGAAATTAAGCAGTGAATCCCGTCAGTGCGACAGTTTGCTTGCAGTACAGCAACAAATGTGCAAATATAAAATATAAAAATACAGTAAAAAGCAGCGTAACCGATAAAAACAGTGACAGAGCTGAACTTGCTGACAGTCTGCAGTATAAAGAACTTTACGAAAACAGAAGTTTAACTAATATTGCACCTTTGCATAACACAAACAAAAATGATTTAAAATACAGTTTTATGTTAACATGTCTAGTGTATAAATAGAAAGTTAAAGGTTTTAACTTTTTATAAAGAATTAATGAGCTTCATGGAAGATAAAAAAGCTTTTATGAATCAGTTTTGACACTAAAGAAAAATCAGACTGAAATCAAAAGACAACAGGAAATTTTTTCTACCATCGAACTGTAAAACTCTTAAACATCAACAATAATATCAACGTTATTTCCAATATTATTTATCTTTATAGTTTCTGCAACATCAGCTCCAGTATTGTGTAATATTTAACTAGTATGCTTGATATTAATTTACTACCTTATATTAATATTCATCAGTTTTACTTTGTATTTTTTTATTTTTGTGTTCTTATTCTTCTTATTTATATTTTCTGTTATGAATTGTACTTCTATGTCTTTCTGCATTTTTCTGAATTTATTCTCATGTTATGTAACTTTGTTTTCAGTACAGAGTTTCAGAGTACAAACAATTTCCTTCGTGATTAAAAAAGCTGTTGTATTTTAACTATTTTTCCCTCTAAATGTATAAAGTTTTCTTTGTTTTTTCTTTTTCTTTAAGGATTTTTAGCTGCATTGGCCTCCATCTTCTTCTACTCTTTCTTAATAATGTGTATTGCAGTCTTTAGCACCTCCTTGTGGTTTATTTGTTTCAAAGCAACATTTTATTCTCACTAAAGTCCTCAAACTTCTGTTCACTGTAGTTTTGAATAAACACAAATCAAGGAAATCTGCACTTATTAGGACCATTTTAAGCAGCAGATTAACCGGCATTCTTCTATTTTTTAAATAGATTTGACAGATTCAAGGCTCATGTACAAATACAATAACAAGGCAGAAACTTCTTACTTTATCTGAATAAACTGCTGAGTCTTGGGGCTCATTTCAATTAATGTTACAGCACAAATGTTTCATGTGACAGCAGTTTATACTTGTTTTATGTTGTGTCTATAGACTGTTTCTGCGTCTCTTCAGGCAGATTCATTAAGTTGAACTAATAATTAATCATTGGAGCTAAATTTAGTGAACAAACATCTCGTCTCTGCAGTCTGATGATCACTCATGAAAATTAAACTTTAATCTCTGATCAAACAAGAGCAGAGATTAAAAACTAACTGTTCCCCAGAGGATGAATCTTGATGAATGTTGGCTTTCCACGTATTATGTATAAACATCAGGTGTATAGGGTTGGATGTGCAGTTGAAATGGGACTCATCTCATATTTTTATCATGTAATTTTAACTTTAATTTGCATTAATTGTAGTGTTTGGTGGAACGAAGCAAAGCAGAAATAAACTGCTATGACTAAATGTTAAATTTGGACGCTCTAAGATTGATGCTGTATCAAAAGTAGTTTATAAAATATACAACATTTAAGTCAAATAAACTCATTTTTACAGTGCATATCGCTACAAATAATATTAAAGAATGAATATTGTCTGTTTTCACTCTAGAAAAACTCACAGAATAACCCAAACCCTCGCTGTTTGAGACCAGAAGTACAGATCAGTAAATCTGTTTCTCTGTCTCTCTGTGTAAACAACGGCTTTCAGTGATTGGCTGCTACTAATGACGTGTAACGGCCAATCAGATGCATCTGTGGGCGGGACATTACAGAGACCACAGAGTCAAAGTAGAACATTTGCTTTATTTTGCAGTACTCGGTCTATCAAAATAATGACGCCTTTAATCTAAAAATTCCACATATCTGCGTCAATAATCATTTAGGTTGATAATCAATCAATCCCTCGCCCGAATTAAAACAAAACTACAAGATTGGAGGTTAAACTTCACCAGCTGCAGCTCAGTAAAACAGAAACTCACCCTGGTTCCGTCCGTATTCCACCAGCCAGCCGGCAATGCAGATGATGTCCTGCAGGACGGCTTCGGGCAGATGTTCCAGAACCACCTCCTCCTGGACCTCCAGCTCCTCGTCCACGCTGATGGCGTCCAGGATCAGGATGGGAGGAACCGGTTTACTGTAGCGAGTCAGCAGGCTGCGAAACTCCGCCTCCAGCAGCTCTTTGCCCTTTTCAAAACGAGCTTTCTGCACAAAAGCAACAAAGAGAGGCTTTAACTCCTTGATTTCTGATGCGGAGACATGTTTGATCTAAAAATCTGATTCTGCTGCAGGAGTTCGAATCTGTACCACTGTGTTGAGCTCAGGACTGTCGGGGTTGTTGTCCTGAAAATATTCAACAGCTTTCTGGATCTTTGCAATGCAGGCGAGATACTCATCCAGCCGCCCTGTAGGTCTAAGACAGAAAATAAAGAATATTACACATTTCAACACTTAAAGGTCATTAATCTTTACAACACAATGAAAAATATAAAAATATCACATACTGAACAATAACCACTTTTAAAAGACAGACAGATAACGGAAAATTGCACAATATTACCTTAAGAAACAGAAAAATATTGTAAATTCAATGTAATTTGTATTAAAAATACAGGTAATTGTACATGATTGTTATTTTGCCCATTAACAGGTAAAATTTTAGGATTTTTTTCGATACTGCTGTGAATTTACAGTTAATTATTTTCTCTAAAAGGATTTTCTTTCACAGTTTCATCAAAATTTTTACTTTAATTTAGATTTTAACACATTTTTTAACAAAATTTTCTAACTACCTTTAAATGGCAGGTTAATGATGAAAAACTATATCATATTATTTTAACAAAAAAAAACATTGAACATTTTTGCATTATAATTTGTATTAAAATACAGACAAGTTTAATTATATTTTCACATTTAACGGTCAACATTTTTCTTAATACTAATATTTTACAAAAAATATTTTCTGTAAAAGAATATTCTTTCACAATTGTATTACAAAATTTACTTTAATAACTTTCATTTTGATTTTAACACATTTTAGAAATATTTTCTAATAGTGAAAATTTGTATTCTACTTAAATTCAGTCATGAATTATGAAGAATCGGGATTTGATTTAGTTCTGACGTAAAGAACAGACAAATACTGAAAATACATTATAACTTGTATAATAAATATAAATACAAAAAAACGAAAACCATTCATTTCTGTTTTACAGATAATTTAACATGACTGTTTACTGTTAAAATGTGGTGATTTTTTTGATACTATTGTAATTTTGCAGTTAAGAAATTTTCTCTAAAAGGAAATTCTTTCACAATTTTATAAAAAAACACTTTTGATTTAAAATTAATACATTTAAGAGATGTAATTCTACTTAATAATAGACATGAAGGAAAACAATCTGTAAT
The DNA here is from genome assembly GCA_027123335.1 of Amphiprion clarkii. Taxonomy (NCBI): domain Eukaryota; kingdom Metazoa; phylum Chordata; class Actinopteri; family Pomacentridae; genus Amphiprion; species Amphiprion clarkii. Next base: position 9,331,067 of record CM049586.1, read on the forward strand.
TTTACAGTTTTTTGTTGTTGAATTGTGTTTAGCGCTTCACTGTAATTTAATGGAAACGAGTTTTGAGACTCTGACACCTGAATCTGTTCATTTAAACAACTATTCAACCCGTTAAGTCCATCCTCACCCCTCTCTGATGATCCTGTCGGTGTCTTTAGCTACGTGATAATAACTGATGACGTGATCCATGCAGGACAGAGTTTTGTCCACGTTCTCCTGCAGACGCTGCAGGTTCTCCGTCTGTTTGTGAACCGGGATGATGGAGTTCTCCAGCTGCATCAGACGGCTCTCGAACGAGGACAAGATGGAAACCTTCAGGACGAAAACAGACGTTAGAAAACAGATCAAAAGTTTGGTGTCACTTAGAAATGTCCTTAATTTTGAAAGAAAAGTAGTTTTGTTTTCAATGATGATGACATTAAATGAATGATAAATCCAGTCTAGACATTGTTAATGTGGTAAATGACTATTCTAGCTGGAAATGGCTGATTTTTAATGGAATATCTCCATAGAGGTACAGAGGAACATTTCCAGCAACCATCACTCCTGTGTTCTAATGCTGAATTGTGTTAGCTAATGGTGTTGAAAGGCTAATTGATGATTAGAAAACCCTTGTGCAGTTATGTTAGCAAAACGTGAAATTCTCTGGGTAACCCCAAACTTTTGAACCTTAGTGTATATTTGGGTTCTTCCATCTTCTGCTCGACCATCTCTGATTTGCTTGAAACTTCTTTATCACAAAACACTGATATTTATAAAGATATATGTGAAATTTTAGCTTCATATGTCAAATAATTTCCAAGGTAAATTATTTTGAAAAATCCCCCGTGTCCCACATTTAGTGGGTTTTTTTCTCACATTGAGACTTGAGGCTGTTTGAACAACATCTGAGGAACAAACTGGCCAAAGTGATTTCAAATTATCAATACCATTGAAAAAAATGCCCAGAATGACAAAAAGTTTGACAAAGAAACAGAAACCTGGAAATTTGTGCAAAATAATTCAGAAAATAGTCAAAAATCGCTTTAAAATTTGTCTAAGAAACGGCTCAAATTCCTCCAAAATAATTGAAAATTGTCTTGAATTACTTGAAACTGGTCAAAAATTGTACAAAAAAAATTTAAAAATGTCCAAAATAACTTAAACTTGTCTGATTGACTGAAAATTGTCCAAAATGAGGTCAGAAATCATCCAAAATTGTCTGAAAGCCCAAAGAATGGTCCGCAATAACTCAAAGTTTGTCCAAAGTGGCTCAAAATGACTGAAACCTGGAAACTAGTTCAAAATGAAATTGAAAATTGCCTAAATTACCAAAACTTATCTGCATGTCTGACAAAGAAAAATATCGAAATGACTCAAAATTTGTCCAAAGTGACTTAAATTTGTTTAAATAATGCCCCAAATCACTGGGAAAATAGTCTAAAATGGCTTCAAAATTGATTGAAAATGGCTCAAATTTCTCCAAAATAATTGTAAAATTGTCCAAAATTACTTAAACTTCTTAGAATGCCTGAGAAAAAATGTCCAAAACTCCTGAAGTATAATCAGAATCCACTGTAAGCTTTCATCTCATGTCAATATGGAGGAGATGAGAATGAAACTGTACAAACAATATAAGAGAACAATTAAAATCCAAATAAATGACAACAAAATGTGAAGTTAAGCAGGAATATTTCTCATGTGATTCCCTGTTGGTCCTAAACATTACAGTAAATGTCTTCTAAAACAAGTTTTAACAGAAATCAAATAGTTTTAACATAAGAGGTCTAGATAAACATAAATTAGTCAAACCTAAGCTACAATACATTAACATGAAGATTTATGATAATTTCTTCCTACTTGGTAAAACAAAACAGGTTTTTCTTGATATAAATGTCTGGAAAACCCATCGTTTTTTTTGTTTTTAAAAAAAAAAAAAAAAAAAAATATATATATATATATATATATATATATATATATATATATATATATATATATATATATATATATATATATATATATATATCATCATCACTCTCATTTATTTATGGTTTTTCTCTGCGCTGTCAATCACATACACATGGAGAGTTTTCTTCCTGAAAGGGGCGGGACCAGCAGCTACATTTAAAGCTACAGACACCAAAACAGCCTGTTTAAAAATGGGAATAAAACCAGGAGTTATATAGTTAAGGAGAAATAAACCACTACTTTAAGCTGAAAAACTACATATTTACAGACACATTTTGGACTTTTGAAATATCCTGTGCAATACTATTATTTCTTATACATATCTAGAACATGTGGTGTTTTCCTACTTTACATAAAAAGCTGTGCAATATCTACACTTATGTCAATATTTCTATTTATGGAAGAATCTGCAACACCACTGACATGTGTAAGGATGTTATTTCTGTTTAGTATTTCTGCATATCTTGGTTTATTTTGCTTATTTTTAAATGCTGTGCTTCATTTCCTTAATGTTTTCACTATCTTTGCTCCTGTAAAAGTAAATTTCCCCACTGTCTTGTCTGATCTTCTTTTGGGTAAATGTAAGACTTTAATTTATTTTCTGAAAAGGGGGACGTTCAACAAGATGTTTAAGGTTTGAAAAATCTGACAAAATGGAGCTTTTTACTGTTTTTTCTCCATCTAGATTAAAACCTATTATAGTAACTCTAGTCAAACATGCACCATTATTAAAATGGAGACTCAAATGTCTGGTTCATCCCATTAATAAATAGATTTGACAGTTTGTTTACATAAAACAACATTAGACTCAGTCTGCATTAACCCCAGTGTAGTGTCACTTTATTATTTTGTTGTATTTTGGGGGTAAATCTGACATTAATCCATGTTTGTTTGTGTGTTATTCGTCCTACCATCCCTTTGGTCAGCTGGTCGCTCTTCTCCAGGTTTTCTCTGATGAACGACAGAGTCTCCTGCTCCTGTAACAAAACAGAAAACTATTCTCACGCCGTCTCACTTTATTATTAACAGAAATCATGTGAAACATTTAAGCTAACAGAACCAGAAGTGGAGCTCAGGGAGGCTAACCTGCTTCAGCTTCTCCTCTATCTCCCGCTTCCTGGCGGACGCATCCTCGGTGGGAATCATCCTGGAGGAAAACACCGTCAAACGTCGTCCTCCGGTGGGTTTGATGACGTTAATTTGACCGTTTATAACAGAAAAGAAAACAAAAATACGACGCTAAACAGCTGCTGTTGTGGCTAATGGCTAACAGCAGCAATGTTAAGCTACGGAAGTTGATCCGTTTGAGGGCAGAGGGTTCCGGTTACAATTTCAAAATAAAATACCACATAAAATATAAAAACGAGTGATTAGTCTATATAAGTATTAGTCTTTCGTGGAGTAGATCTATATATAAAATGTAGATTTAAATACACTAGATTCGATGGATTTTATTTTAATTTTACAATTTTGTACGTTTATAATAGATTATATGAATATAAAACAATGAATGCACGAGCCAAACTGAAAAAAGTGTTTTGTTGTAGTTTCATGAGCTTATTGATTAAATTAGTGAATTTCTACAATAAAATATATGACAAGCCTTAACCTTAATATCTAAATTAGTCAGGTCAATTTTTATTATAAATCATTTTGTTGGGTTTGAAATATAATTGAATTTTTTAAAGTAAACTTGGATTGTATTTATTGTTATTGCTATGGTTTTAAACCTAATATTTAAAGTGCTCGGGTATATTTCTATTTTAGATAATATTATAGGGTCTTGATGTAATTTTAATATTTGAAAATGCTAGATAAATTCAAAACACAAATTCGTTTATCTCTATTATATGGCACTTTGACTCAACATCGGCTGTTTTAAAAAGAGCTATATAAATAAAGTTATTATTATTGTTGTTGTTGTTGTTATTGTTATGTGCTTTCGTATGTAACATTTGTCCCCACCGTTAAACCTTTAAAACTGTCTTTTACTCTGTAGGAAAAGACTTTCCTCTTTCAAGGTGCATCCGCCTTACTTCCGGTCTTGGCCGTCTTGTGACTCTGAAAACACTCAAATGTTTTAAAAAAAATACTTGTGGCAAATAATGTAATATTTTTTGTACATTATCCCTAATAAAATAAGTTCACTATGTCTTGTAATGACAAAATAAATTTTAAACAAAATATTTAAATATAACGACGAGTCACGGCGGCGTCATTTTACACGTAATGACGTAAAGGAACCGCCGGAGGTCGCTGCAGGGTTTAATATTAATAATAAAGCAGCAAGGAAGTAATTTAATGAAATTATAAATAGGAATGAAGGAAATAAATATGAAATAAATGTTTAAACTCGGTTCAGTATTACACAACCAATTAAATAAAAAAGCTAAAAAAAAGATTTTAGCCAAAAAACTAAAAGCAAAAATACCCCCAAAAAAGCCATAAAATTTGTATTTATTCATATTATTTTCCACTTTTAATGAGTACGATTTTAAAACCAACACCAGTCCTGATTATAACTAATAAACGTTTATTTAATTTTAGGATTTCAACCCTTTAAATGCCATTTTGCTTACATAATGTCCAACTATGTGTCATTTAAATCTTATTTTTACAATTTTTTTTAATTCAAAAGCCAATAATCAAACCTAAACATGTTTCTTCTATTTTTTATTTGAGACTTATTTCATGCCCTACTTGTTATTCATGTCTACAGATTTTAAAAATATGAGATTTGTGCTGCACTATTAAATAAATACTATCACACTGTTGGTAAAATTGTTAGAAATGTATTTGCACAAAAAGATGAACTTCCACATGAGTTTCTTTTCTTACATATTTACAGCCTCCTGGAATACTTTACACGGTTTTTTTATACAAACCAACATACTGATAATCCCTCACAGAAACACTTCTTTTAATTCTATAAAGTTATTTTGAGCAATGCAAACACAAACTAAACAGGATATCTGAGGGAAAAACAACACAAACTAGTTCAACTTCCACTGTTTTCCATTCATTGCTGGACTTCAGTTTATTAAAAACTTCCACCAGACGTCCGACCTGCGAGCGAAAAACTTCTACTGAGTCACACTTAACTTAAAAAGGAAAATCAAAAACTGTAACGTTCAGTTCATGTTGGAAAAAAGGTTTCTCCCCTTGCTAAAAGAACAGATATTTTATAGCATTGAGAATAATGCAGACGAGTTGAGATTGCAGAGATTCTCTACGATTCCTCTTCTTTGGATAGAGCCTGAGGAGGAAAAGCACAATTATTAGAAACTTGACAAATAAAAACACCCTTCTACATATAATAAAATAAAATATAATAAAAACACTATATTCAACTGTGTTAAAGAATCAGCTCACCTGTTTGAGAAACTGTCGGCCGAAGTAATTGGTGGCCATGTTCTTCAGGTTGGTTTTTCCTCCGACTTTACATTTGACGTATCCGTAGAGATTCGCTCCTTGTAGCACCAAACCCATGATCACCACCGGCTGAGGGGAAAATATTTACAGTTTTTATGGTTTAGAAGCTGTAAAATGTCTTTTTAGTCATATTATTACCGATAAAGCCCCTTTAAAAAAGTAAAAAAACAATAATTAATCCAACCAGAGCCGCAGTACTGAGTAATTTGTTTTTCTGGACTGAAAATTTGTCGTTTGAAGCTTCTCACATGTAAAAATATGCAGATTTTTTTGTTATTTTGGTGTAAATTGGTTGTGAGGCAGCTGGTCAGACACGTTTTTGCGGACAAACCAGTTAATCCAGAGTTATTCCTCTCATCAGGACACAAACAATCTGAATATAAGAGAGTATATTTGGTAGAAAGACAGTTGTGTGTTCAGATATTATTTATAAATAGAGATGTTACAAATGTACCTGCAGCCTTCTACAGATATTGTGGCATTATTATCATTTATGGTGAATTTTTAAGATATTTGTTATGAAAGACAAAAAAAAGACAGATTTTCATAATTACATTATGAATCACATTATGAAATATCATCATCTGACAAATACAAGATAATCTAGCTCTGTAGAGAATGCAGTCTGTAATAAAAAAAAGGAATAAAATGAATAAATCATTTACTGAGTCAATTTTAATATTCTACTAAATACAAATTAATATAATTTACTTTCATTTTATTTATTTATTATATTTATATATATTTATTTAGTTTAATAATTCATTAATCTAAATTTAATATTCTAATATTTTAACTTACGATTTATACGCTGTGCAGATGCTTTAACTTTTTAAATTTTTTCTAACTTTTATACTAAATATCTGCTCACACTGACGACTTTAAATACTGCTGTAACAAAGTCATTTCCTGTAAAGGATCAAAATATGATTCTCTTCTCTTTTAGTGATAAAATCTGATATTTCTGAGATGCTTTTTAGAGTTTTACATCTTCAGTAGAGTGACCAACGAGATGGACGATTATTCTGTGTATTTAGTTCTTTTTATGTGATTTATCAACTATAATAAAACATGTAAACACCCCAAGCCTTAAAGTCAGAACCTACCAGCCATTTAATGTTGAAGGACAGCAGGGTGCTGAAGACGAACACGACCCAGAGGACCGGACAGACGATGAGGCCGATCCAGAAGATCCGTGCCTCTGAATTTGACGCCTGCTGCTTCCCAGAACCCTGAGAGAAAACAGGATATTCTCACAGTCGGGACATCTGCAGAAAGCATAAAGCTGCTGACAGAAAACACGCTTATCAGCTCCTGACCTTCGACTCAAACACCCAGTGGCTCCGTCCGTCGTCGTCCACCTGATTCCACCAGCGCAGACCGACCATCAGCCTCCCCGTGATGTTCTAGACGAGGACAGAACAACAGTCTGGTTACTAAATGAGGTTCTAACACACTGAATAGAACATAATCATCACATAATATTCATACAAAACACTGGAGGTCCTGATCAGAGCTGAACCAACTGTGGAAATTATTTAAAAGAGATTTTATCTCATTGTCATTTCTTGATGTTTTAAAACATGTGATGCAGTCTGAAAACATGAGATAAAAGCAAACATGTGACTGTCACACAGAAACCCACAAAACTTTTTAACCCCCTGAACTCCAAACAGCTTCTGGGTGTTTTTCCTCACTGAGGTTCATTTAACCAGAACATTAGAAGCTCTTTTTAGAGGGAAATCTGACAGAAAAGTCTCGCAAAAACAAATGTAAAAATCGAGCATCACAACAACAGACGAAAGACAAAAGTGAAGCACATTAAAACAACCAAAGGACTAAAGATACACAAAATAAAATCCACTTTAAGACGCATTTGCACTCTTTACTTGCTCACTTTTTTCTCATTAGAACCTTTACATATATATAGTTTATTTCGTTTTAATTTAAGCTTAATTTAACCTTAATTTAACCAGAACATAACGTCTTTTTCAAGTTAGATCTGACAGAGAAATTATGCAAAAAAAATTTAAAAATGTAACATTACAACAACGAAAAGACTGAAGATGCATAAAACCAAATCCACCTTAAAAAGCATTTGCACTCTTCAGTTGCATTTTTTTTTGTCAGAGCTTTTATAAATACATAAAAGCTCATTTAACCATAGGAGTGTTTATTCTTTTTCGATAAATATGCAACAGAGAATTCATGCAAAAAAAAATGTAAAACTCGAGCATCACAACAACCAAAATCCTAAAGATGCACAAAACAAAATCCACCTTAAGAAGCATTTGGACTCTATAGTTGCTCATTTTTTCCCTCATTAGAGCTTCAATATATTGTTTTTTGGGTTTTTTTTGTTTTTAATTTAAGCTTAATTTAACCAGAACATTATAATTGCTATTTGAGGGAGATCTGGAAAATAAGTTACACAAAAAAAAATTATTAAATTGAGCATCACAACAACTAAAACACTAAAGATACACAAAACAAAATCCACCTTAAGAAGCATTTGCACTCTTTAGTTGCTCTTTTTTATTTATTGAAGCCTTTATATATATTTTATTTTTTTAAATTTAAGTTTAATTTATCCACATTATAATCTCTTTTTTGAGGGAAAGAAGTTACGCAAAAATGCTTTTCTTTTTAAATCGAGCATCACAACTGAAAGACATTTAGTTACACATTTTTATGATCAGAGCTCTAACATATAGTTTGTTTGTTTTTCTAAACTATGCAGTATTTTACTAAAACAGCTGAGCACGGGGGATTTTAGCCCAAACACAAAGAATTAGTGCATTTATTAACTCTAAACTCCAGGAGTTTCTTGGTGTTTTTTTGGAAATGACTTAAATAAATAAATAAATAAATAAATAAACAAACAAACAAACAAACAAACAAACAAACAAACAAACAAACAAACAAACAAATAAATAAATAAAACATTATTTTCTACATAAACACAAAGTTGATTTTTATAGTATTATTATTATTGATTAGCAACAGCATTGATTGGACGCACTATTATTTTTTGTGCTTAAAGAACTGAAATAAAACTGCTGCTCTACATACTAAAGACATTTAAAGCTGCACCAAGGAGGACAGAACTTTTTGTCTTTAAAAAATCTGGTTCAAAGACGTATTAAAAAAAAAGCGAATTTGATGAAATATCACAACTTTAATCTTAAATCTGGTTGTTTTTCCAACAAAACCGCTACATACACGAGTGCTTTGAGAAAAATCTCACTGATTCTTTGTGTTTTTTGGAGTTTCTCGCTAAGAAATGGTGCATTATTGGTAATGTTTATATTTTACAAATCCATGTCATCCTCTTTGTGTGACACTTCTGATGCTCCATCATGTTATAAATCTGTTAAACTGTGAATGATGAGCTGAACATTTTTTTTTTTAGCACAAATCAAATTGCATCATCTGTCAGAAAACCTCAATTAGATTTCCTCAAATCCCTGAACTCTGGTTAAAGCGTTTTTAAACTGTGCAGCTCAAAAATTGTGTCACTTTCCTGCCTGTCACTGTGAGAGATGGTTCTGATAAATCCTGGTTTTAATCAGGGTCAGATTGTGTAACTGTGAATCGTGGCACCACAACGTAAATCACAACATAAATGTGCAGAAACGGAATCACATGTTCTGCAGCTCTGCAGGTTTTTCTTCTTCACTGGAGTCACCAGAACTTTGCACGAAGGATTTTGTTCACTTCTTTATTCAGAAACGGCATTTATTTTCAGGTCGTATTCTGATTGGACGCTGGACGTTGCCGCTGGAACACTCTGAGAGTTTGATCCTAAAGTTCAGAAACTTTCTTCTGTAGAAAAGTTCCAAATCATTCATCAGTAAACGTCTCACAGGCCGATCAGAAGACACTATTTAGGACTGAAAACTAAGATTTCACTACGTTTCTGTCCAGATTGTCAACATTCACCTCAGACTCTTTAGACCAGGGCTGTCAAACATGCGGCCCGCGGACCAAAAATGGGCCCTCCAGAAGGTCCAATTCGGCCCGCAGGACGACATTGTAAAGTGTAGATATTAGATATTAACTAAATATTTGTAAAACTACAAATTCAAAATAATTTCTAGACCATGACAAGTTGTTTTGATCCTAAATTAAAATCTAGATTGCTCATTGTTCTTTTGTCATTGTGTCTCATTTTTATAATATTTTGTCTTGTTTTGTTGTCTTTTTTTTGTCTGACTTTTATCATTTCTCTCATGTTTTTGTTGTTTTGTTTCCAATTTTTGTCATTTTGTTACTCCTTTTTGTCTCGTTTGCATCATTTTTTTGTCATTTTGTTTCTCACTTTTCTCCATTCTGTAATATTTTGTCTTGTTTTTGTTGGTTTTGTCTTTTTTTTGTCTGACTTTTGTCGTTTTTATCATAAAGTAAAATACTAGATCGTTAAGTTCCAGACAGCTGTGACTAAATGTTGTGTTCCTTTGTAGACACTCTTTGATCTGTAAATTGTAATGTGTAAATGATAAACTGAGGCTTAATGTTACTGAAATTAAACTTATTTTTCTGAAGAAATTTCAGGTTGTTCATAATGTTTTGTAATAAAATAATTCATTATATACTGAATGTACTTTTTCCAGTAAAACAAAGGAAAAATGTGGAGTTGTGGTTATTTATAAGTTATAATGCTCCGATTTTACTGGTCAGTTGAGGTCAAACTAGGCTGAACATGGCCCTGAACTAAGATGAATTTGACACAAATACACAAATACAATAAAACTGAATCTGTGGCTGCAGAGTTGCAGCTGCTTTTTCAATTTAACTTCCATTGAACTGCAGCTTAAACTGATCCATTAAAACATGCAGAGATTTGTTCAGGCCACATCTGAGCCTTTTAACAAAACAAATAAACTAATTTGAGTTGTAATTCTAAAGCAGACTCACCTTCACCGTCCAGAAGTCACATGACAGCAGCAGGATTATGGTGACCATGCAGGCGATGAAACTTCTACTGTAGAATCCACAGAGCAGGTACACGAAGACGGCACTGACTCTGAAGAAGAGGTGGAAGAACGAAGCCACCGGATGTCTGGAGACACAAGTTTACAACACATTTACTGCACTGTGGAGCATCTAAGGATTCAGTACTGTGAAAAAGTCATAAATACTCCCATAGTTCACATCATTTACTTGAATAATCAACTGGAGCAAAAATATTCAGTTTTCAATCATATGCAACAAAGACAAGAATCAATTCCAGTTGTAAATCTGTCGGATGTCTGTAAACTTACTTAATATTCGACTTTGACTTTTTCCCTGCATCCTCCTCGGCATCAAACAGAGACACGTCTTCATCATTGGGATCCTGAGGGATCAATAAGGAAGAAGCTGAAACCCTGGAGACTCAAAAACACATCGACTAAAAGCCTCTTATGGACGCATATGGACGGGTTAAAGGTCAGAAAAGCTTCAGCGATGATAACATCGAGTTCAAACCAGAAATATCTGTGTTCACTAAATTTACTGCACTGACCAACAACCAGAAACTTTATCCAGAAACTCTGAGCCCTTTTGCATTCATAAACAAGCTATTTTTAGCCCCATATTCAGCATTTATGAGCAGTTTATTGTTACAGCTGTAAGCAGATGCAGTAAATTAATGGTTTTATTGTTGGTTCATTAATGTTCTTCCTCTTCTCCTGAGCTGAGATCAGCAGTGAATCTGGTCTTTATGTTCCAGGACTGTTGTCAGGTAATTTAGGTCTGTAATCCAGTCAGCGCTAAGTTGTCAGATGAGCATCAAAAACTGTTAGAAAATTATAATAATGTTATGATCAAATACTTTTTATGATTCCATACTACTGTATAACCCAATGTTCTCATTTAATCACTTTCCATGATTAACTTTGGCCATGAAACATAAGTTGCAAGCAGCCGGTTAAAACTGGCTGCTCAGAACCTGATAATAGCACTGCGACTTGTCAATAAGAGCTAAACTGTTTCTTTATATTATCAGTCACTTGTTCAGACTGAAAGTAGAACCTTCACTTTGACTTGAGAGACGACTCGGAGTCTTCTTATGAGCAAACAGTATTTCACTGAAGATTTTTCTTCACAAAAATATATAATATTTGGCAAGTAATTTAGTTTTTTGACAACTTTCTTGGTAGTATTTTGCTCTTGTACCAGCAAATTGTCTGAAACAAACATAAAAATTAACATTTCTGGAATTTAGAATCAAATAAAGCAAAAAAAAAAAATCTTATATTTAACAGGCAAATGTTTTGTAAAATAATTGAATATTCTGTCCATAAATGAACTCCATGTAGAAGGTTTATTTCAAACACGTTTTGTTTAAGCTTTCTCTAAATGCTAAACAGGGAGACGTCAAATAGACCATTAGAATTATGAGAATCACATCTAATTAATACATCGTGAATTACAGTTAAGTCAATAATTATTGAAGTATTTTCCTGGAGTATACGAGTTCACTTTACTGACTACCTTTTTTGTGTTTGGCTCAACATTCAGGTTGCTAACTCTCCGATGCTAAACCATTTTAAGACATCTATTCCCCGAAATAAACATGACCTATACAGAACAAACAATGCCACGTGTTGTCGATGTTTTAATCTGAGAGTTTAAAGTTTTTGTTTGCTGTTTGGACTCAGGATGAGGCGGAGAAGCTAACGTTAGCCACCCCTAGCTGTCACTGAACAGCTGCTAAGGCCGTTAACGTTTGAACTCACGACTATAAGATGAAAACAGCAACCGTTTGGGGTGATTATAAGAGGAAAACTTTACGTTTATGTAGTTTTGGGGACGTCAAAGTGAAGCGAAGCTAACGTTAGCGGCGCAGAAATGCTAGGTAGCTACTAAACTTAGCATGCTAACTGCTTAGCACCATTAGCACACCAGATGTCAGCGGGGGGATATTTCCTGCGGATAAACTCATTTAAAATCTGCTGTTAACTGCGCTACCTGCCGCTACATTCACTGCATTAAATAGTAAAAACATAATTAAGCAAATAAATTAAAATGTTTAGCTACTTACTCCTGTTAGCATGATGAATCCTGAGCAGCTTCCTACTGGTTACATGCTCAGCTCCACGTCACCCACCACACAGTGGTCAGCTGACCCAGATGTGCCGTGACACGTCATCACGTAGCTCTGTTTTCATTATAGGGTTAATTTCTGTTGAGTTTAAATTGTGTATTTATTAAATTAAAACAATGATAAATGTATGATGTATTGACACAGATGTTTAAATATTTTTATCTCAAATGTATTTATTTATTCATAACAACTTGAACACTTTATAAAACTACACTGAAAATAATTTAGAAAAAGAAATGCCCTTTCTTATTAATGGAAGTACTGGTCAGCAGCTTGAAAAGCAAAACTGAAAAAGGTAATTTCTTGTATCTTAAACTATATTGGAAGCTCTATAATTGTCTTTAATTCTATGTATTAGTATTGTGCATTTAATTTTCTTACTTTTCATTCTGTCTGCTCTGATTGATTATTTGTCAGTTATTAAATTATTCTGCAGCTATTTTATACATTCATTAATCAATTTGAGTAATTTTTTAAATCAAAAAGTGCAATGTCTCTGATTTTAGGTACTTACGTGTGAATTTTTTTGGTTTCTTTCCTCGTCTGTGACAGTAAAATGACTATCTGTGTTGTGGACAAAACACTGATCAACATTTTTCTGCATTTTATGACATTTTATCGGCCAAACAACAAATAAACTGACAAAAAAAAAAATAAGCAAATGTTTAATAAACAATGAAAAATAGTTATTAGCCCTAATATAAAGGCTGCTTTACTGGAAGGATGTGAGTCAAGGAAATGTGAATGTGAATAATCTTGAATATTTTGTGTTTATTTTACATCAGGTGTTTTAAATCCTTAGTTTTTTTTGCATTATTTCCAGGTTTACACAAAAATATGTAAATTTTCTGTGACTTCTTTACTCAGACATGATAATCTGACATATTTTGGGTGATTATAATCTATAAAGGCAGCATCTTTTGTATAAATAGTGTTGTTCTGGTGATAAAACAGGCTCTAAAAATCCTGAAAAATAACCTTTAAAAGCCCCAGCCACTGTTTATCCATCCAGTTTTGTTGTTGTAGGCGATCCAACTTTGAACAAAAGCAGACTTTTATTTTGCAAATACAGATATACACTTTTATTGGGAAAATATAGTCAAACATTTGTGGTAACAGTAGTCCCAATGCTACACAGTAGAGTATAAATATGACCTGAGCCCAAATGTACACGAGATAAACAGATGATCAGTTCTAAAAATAAAACTATCTGCTGTAAACACGTCTAACACGGCAAGAGTTTGCTCATTATTTTGCAGGTAACAAGTCCATTACTGGGAGACAGTACAGTCGTTTCATGTCCCTAAAAGATCCAGCTGAAGGCGAGTGTTTATTGAACTGGAGCACCGTTTGCAGGTGAGGTGGGAGGAGACGGGCTCTTCAGCGGTAGAGGTTCTCCGGGCGCCACCAGAGCCACGATGTTCTCCTTCTTGGAGAGCCAGAAGGCCGGGTACAGCGGCTCCAGGAACTCGGCCTGGTACTCGTGGATGAGCGTCATGCTTTCGTCCACGCCGTAGAACGCCAGCAGGCCCCGGGTGTAGTCCACGTAAACGCCGATCCGCGTGAACTTCTCCACGTTGAGCGGCGTCTCCACGTCGCTGTGCCAGGCCGAGAAGGTCCGGCCGTTCCACTGGACGCACCAGGAGAAGTTGTTCCCCGTGATGCAGCTGTTGCTCTCGCTGCCTTTGCGATCGAGGCTCTTGTAGGTGACGCCGATGTGGGTCCCCTCGCCGCTGACGTCCGCCTCGAAGTAGTGCCGGCCCAAGTAGAAGCTCTCCGCCGCCAGGACCTGCCGCCAGCTCTCGAAGCGCTCGGGGACGTCGGGGTAAGGATGCTGCCAGGGCGTGGTGTTCGTCACCTTCCTGTTTTCCTCCGTCAGCCGCAGGAACTTGTGAGCCGTGTCAGCGTCGAAACTGACGTGGGCGGCGTCTGCAGAGGATTGTTCAACGCGGCAGGTTAGTTGTGTTGCGTAACAGTTCAGTCATTAAAGGACACCACGGTTTCCGTTTGGAGATTGTAAACAAAAACACACCTCGTGTATATCAGAGGATTATAGGAGAGCAGCTGCAGTCACTTATTCTCTTATTAATAATCCTTATTTAATCAGAATGTCTCACTGATACTGTGACGAACACCAAGAGAATCTTCAGGATCACAGTTAACACAACTACTAATAAAAAGTATTACAAGGCATTAAACAAGTTATTTAAACAGACATTTCAAACAGCAGCTGTTAAGCTAAAAAAAAAAAAAAAACTTCTTGTGGAAATATAACACCAACCTGACAAGTTTAAGTATTAAGCTTCAAACCCCACATGTTATTTATGCTGTGAAGCACCTGAGTAATTTCAATATTAATTATTAAAACCCTTTAAAAATTAAATAAATGCAACTTCTTTGACTCATGATCATTGTGGAAACTGTTTAATAGGATCAAAGTGGATTTTACTGGAAATAAACTTGGCCTTCAGGACCAAAGTCACAGCTGTGACTTAATTTCATTTAATTTAATTAAGTGAGTACATGTTTATTTATAGTGAATGCCACAGAGTTCACCTTCAAGCCTATCTTCCAGTAATTATTTAAATACAATAAATGACAGTTCACTCTGTTTGTCCAGCCTACAAAGTGAGGTCTGAAAATTAAAAACACACCTATAATTTTAAAAAAAAAAACTCAGATTAGTATATCTACCTAGATTCAGTTATAAAAGTTAAACAAAAATAACCTTTTGTCCATTTTTGTGATCAAATCTTTCACATTAAAAGTATTTCATATGTTTAGTTTTGTATTATTGTGACATGCAACTGTACATGGTTTAGAAAGTATCATTAGTTGATCATTTTTTTGGTTAATTTGAGCTCAGAGATGAAACTCTGATTATTCATTATTGGATTTTCTTGCAGGTTCTGAATCAATGACTGGATGAGAAATAATAATGAAAATTTCAGGTTTTTATCTCTAATAGTTTTTGAAATATTGATGTTTAAACGGCTTCAAATTTCAACATACGAAAAAACCTGCTGAAAGTGGGTCGACGGGTAGTTTAAAAAAAAACAATAATCTGGTAAATATTTGATAGAATTCAACAGCTACCAGCTTAAATATCCAAAGTCCATCATAAAAAAAGTTCCAAGCAAACCTGAGATGATTTGAGATGGAATAATCCTTTTGTAAAAGCTTCGCTCTGCAAGCAAAACTTAATTAAATCGAGTGTACTTGTTATCGTCTTTAGTTTTCTTTTGCTGAGGTGGATTTAGAGGGCTTATAAAATTCAGATTATATTATTTAAGAACAGCTTCTTCCTCACTGCCATAAACCAACCAAACAGCTGAGCCCTTCTCAGATAAAATACTGCTGACTTTTCATTTCTGCACAGTACTGCACCTGTACAGTATTTCTGCACTAAGAAGAATATTCTCTGATTTTTGCACAATTCTCACTTTAGCAATTGTCATTTTGCACTATTCTTTTCTAGATGTGTAAATATTTGTTGTTGTTGTGAAGGAAAAATTCTAAGGTCATAATGGCTTTTAGACAGACAGATGCTACAAGAGGTCGGATATTGTCTACTCTGATGTGACTAAGCAGACTAGTTGTCTCCATATTGGTCTGTAATCTAAATCTAATCTTCTCCCAACTACAATATGAACCCAAAGATCAGAGAGAATCCATAGAACTGATGCTGGCAGGAACTGCTGCTCTGTCGATGTCACTTCTCCTGGTATCAGTAAACCTTGTTTGGGGTGTTTTCCATGAAAACTCCTACTTTTATCCATGTGCTAACATAAATGCACAAGGGTTTTCTAATCATCAATTAGCCTTTCAGCACCACTAGCTAACACAATGTTATTCATCTGGATTTTAATTGTTCTCTTATATTGCTTGTACAGTTTCATTCTTTGCTCCTCCACATTCACATGAGATGAAAACTTACAGTGGATTCTGATTATACTTCAGGTGTTTTGGACATTTTTTTTCAGGCATTCTGACAAGTTTAAGTAATTTTGGACAATTTTTCAGTTATTTTGGAGAAATTCTGAAGCCATTTTAGACTATTTTTCCAGTGATTTTGGTCAGATTTAAGTTTGGACAAATTTTGAGTCATTTCGATATTTTTTTGTCAGACATTCAGATAAGTTTAGGTAATTGAGACATTTTTCAATTTCATTTTGGACTAGTTTCCAGGTTTCAGTCATTTTGAGACATTTTGGACACATTTTGATTTATTGTGGACCATTCTTTGGGCTTTCAGACAATTCTGGATGATTTTTGACCTAATTATGGACAATTTTCAGTCAATCAGACAAGTTTAAGTTATTTTGGACATTTTTCAATTATTTTGGATAAATTCTGGCTCCATTTCAAGTAATTTAACACAATTTTTTTGGTATTTTGGAGAAATTTGAGACATTTTTGGACAAATTTTGAAGCCATTTTAGACCATTTTCTCAGCTGTTTCCAGCTAGAATAGTCATTTACCACATTAACAATGTCTAGACTGGATTTATCATTCATTTAATGTCATCGTCATTGAAAAAATTGCTTTTCTTTCAAAAATAAGGACATTTCTAAGTGACTTCAACCTTTTGAACGGTAGTGGGGGTTTTTTCTGTAGTTATTTAATTTTTCTCTAACAGCCGAAACCAAATTCCTTGTATGCTGTGTACATACTTGGCCATTAAAGCTGCTTCTGATTATAAATACTTACACTTTACGAAGTCTTCACGTGTCACTGGATCAGGTATCGACAGGTTCTGTTTCTGTGCAACAATCTGCTGGACCGTCGTCTTTATTCCCATTTTATCTGAAATGAAACGTGACGAGAATACGACTAAAATTAGATTTATTAGCGTGAAATTCAGTTGGGACATCCCAGGTAAACAGGTAATTGCAGTCTTTCTGCTTCTCCAGGTGACACACATGGCAGGTGAGTCACGGAGCATTCATGTGGCCGAGCGCTGAGGCATTTAAAGGCTGAAATTCTTCACTTGTGGGAACACGCCCAGACAAAAAGAACTATCTGAATATTTACTGCTGTCTGCTTTCCCTCCGGCAGCATCGTCTGTGCTGCTCGTTCGTACCATTTTTGCAGGTTTCCTTGACTTTCTCGATGTACGAAGACACCAACATGACGCAGAGCTCCTGAGTGGAGTCGACGATCACCCGGCTGAAGGAATTCAGGCGATCCATGAGGCCGATGTAGACACCCGGCAGGGAAATGTCCGTGGCCTCTTTCTTCCACTCCGAATACTCCTGTAAAGCAAACAAGAATGAGAACAGCGGATTTGTGGAGCCTTGAGGCAGGAAGGACTTTATGTCTCCTGGAGAAACTACAGAAGCTTTTCCACGACGGAAACTTAATGAATAATAACCTGAATCTTATGACATAACAACAACTGCCAGATGTTAGGTTCTTACACAACTAGATTTTGTCCTGAGCATGATTCTATGAAGTTTAAGTGCTGACTGGAGGCAAAGTTTGATTTGAAAGAAACAGAACATTAATGAACTACATCTGCAGGAGGAGGTTGGGGTGGATGGTGGGTTTACAAAGCACCTGACTCAGATTTATGAATACATATCCAGGTAAATTCTAACTACATTTTAAATTTGGGTTTAAAAACGATGTATAGAGAACAGTTAATTCCCAATTTCCTTCAGCAGAAAAAGGTTGCGTCAGAGTGAGCAGGAGGAGGTTGGGGTGGATGGTGGGTGTACAAAGCATTCGACTCAAATTTATAAATACATATCCAAGTAGTTTTTAACCATAAGGGGCACTTTAAAAACATTGTTTGTGGGACAGTTTCTTAATTTCTATTTGCAGAAAAAGCTTGCATCAAAGTCTGCAGGAGGAGGTTGGGGTGGATGGTGGGACCACAAAGCTCCTGACATATATTCCTGATATATCTTGGTAGATGTTAACCAGTTAAGTTTAGGTTTAGTTTTAAAGTCATCTAGGACAGGTTTTTAGGAGGAGGAGGTTGGAGTGGATAGTGGGCACACAAAGCATTCAACTCAAATTTGTGAATACATATCCAAGTAGGTTTTAACCGTATAAGTTTAAGTTAGATTTTAAAAATGCTATATACAGCACAGGTTCTTCATATCCATCTGTAGAAAAAGCTTGCAACAAAATCTGCAGGAGGAGGTTGGGGTGGATGGTGGGCGTACAAAGCACCTGATTCGCATTTACGAACACATATCTAAGTAGAGAGGATAATTAGCATAATAAAACAGTATTTTCATTCTGTTTAAACACCTGCAGCTCTTAGTTCAGGCTAGAGAAGAATAGTGGACACATTTATGAAGTGCACTTTAGTCATGAGGAGGAGGTCTGGGTGGATGGTGGGTACACAAAGCACTCGATTAACACTGAGGTTTTTACAATGCCGAGATTTCTGTTAGTTTTAAGTTACCAGAGCATTTGGTGTGGAATATGGGTCTTATCTGATGTGTTATCAGTTATTGTTCTCTTTCATTACTAATACTCGTAATCAGTGTTGACATTAACACACTCATTTGAGATTAGAAAATGTCATTACTCAACAGGATATTTAGTGTTGGTCAAGTAGGTGGGTTTTTGGACCAGTTTTTTTATTAGTCTGAGATTAAAACTAGATTCAGAAAAATCAAGACCAGTTGCCCGAATGCATTTGATGTGGCACAAAGATGAGAAAACCCACTAAAGTAAGACATTTGTTGAATTTTCCTGTCTGTAGTGCAGCTGAAGGTCTGTATGGGACCAGGTGCTGGACTTGAATCGCACCTGTAGGAAGTCCACGTCGTTTTTGTTCTTGGAGAGCTTCTCCATCTGACCCTGGGTCTTCTTCAGCTCGGTGCACCTTTGCTCCAGGTGAACCCGGATGCCCTCAGCCTGTTTCAGCGCCTGCTTCTCTTCACCCTCCAGGATCTCCGTCACCTCCCTCTTGGCCTTCTCCACCACCGACTGCAGCTCCTCGAACTGGCTCTCGATCACGGCTCGCACCTCCGTCACCGAGTGCTGTGAAACAAAGATCTTAGTTCAGCCTGGACTCAGCTTTCTTTGCATTCAGACAGATAACAAGTCAGGAATCCGGCGAGGCCACATGATGGTGATGGTGTTACATAACAGCAGCTTCACTGAGGTCTTTGTTAACATGAAAAAAAAACAGACTCAAGGGAAACCTGGGAGGCTCCAAAACCTCCAGGATTACAGGCTGGTGGCTTCCCAAGACAGAAATAGCTACAGGCTGCTCTAATTTAGTGAAATATTGTGACATACATGTGACACACAAACACGGTGATTCATCTCAGATTGCTCATGTATTTACCTCGATAGAAACGGTGTTGAGCTGAAGCTTGTTGATGGCGTTTTCTGCTGCCGTCACGGTCTTCACCATCTCAGTCTGCTTCTCCCTCAGCTCTTTCTATGGACACGAGAAATAAACAGACTTCAGCAAGTTTCCTCGTGGAAACCACAACCCACGACATCATGCAGCAAATATGCTGAATCCTAACAGAAACAAAGAATTGGATGTAAGCTTTCAGGAAAACTCTGTTGTTTCAGAGTTTCCTTCACCTCGGAGGGGTCACATTTCTGATTATGCACTCTGATGTTTGTGGTTTTCAAAGCTCTGGTGAGAATGTCTCCAAAGTAACTCAAAAATTTACAAATATACTTAAACTTCTCTTAATGTCTGAAAAATAAAATGTCCAAAATGACTCAGAATTTGTCAAAAATAATGGAAACCTAAAAACTTGTCCAAAACAATTTAGAAAACTGTCTAAGATGGCTTCAGAAATGGTTTAAAAAAAAAAAAAAAAAAAATGGCTCAAATTTCTGCAAAATAAAAAATGTCTAACATGACTCTATATTTGTCCAAAAATGATCATGAAAGCAAAATAAAGCATCCTGGACCAATTAAATAAATGCAGCATGGCTCTAAAACAGTGAACAGAGGAGCAAGTTGTTGGAAGATACATTCAGCATGGTGAAACATCTTTCTACAGATGATGAGTAGAGTGGAGAGAAAAAGTCTGGAGAGGCTTGAAACATGAAAATAGTTAAATATCTGTCGTATGTAAAAATAATATGAGACGAAAATTGTCAGTCACCAAATCACAAAAACATCACAGAAAGCAACAAAAACGACACAAAACGACACAAACAAGATACAAAAACAGCAAAAACGACACAGAAAGCAACAAAAACCAGACATAAAATGACAAAAACTAGACCAGTGACAAAAAAAGAGACACAAAACCTACATATTGGATCAATAAAATAAATGCAGCATGGCTCAGAAACAGTGAACAGAGAAGCAAGTTTTTGGAGATACATTCAGCATGGTGAAACATCTTTCTACTGATGATGAGCAGAGTAGAGAAAAGAAAAATATTTACATTCAAAACAACTCAAAATTATGTCAATGGCATAAACTCATCCGAAATTCTTGCAAAAAAAATTTCAAACTGACTCAAAATTTGTCCAAAATAACACGAACGTCTCCAAAATTGTTGAAAAAAATGTCTAGAAAGGTTCCAAATATATACAAAATAACTTCAATTTGTCAAAAACGTTTGAAAAAAGTACAAAAAATTACTCACACTTTTTTCCTAAGATGACTTA
Organism: Amphiprion clarkii; assembly: GCA_027123335.1. Taxonomy (NCBI): domain Eukaryota; kingdom Metazoa; phylum Chordata; class Actinopteri; family Pomacentridae; genus Amphiprion; species Amphiprion clarkii. Next base: position 9,352,147 of record CM049586.1, read on the forward strand.
AACTTGTCCAAAATAGTCATGAAAGGAAAATCAAACCTACTGGATCAATAAATAAATGCAGCATGGCTCAAAAACAGTGAACGGAGGAGCAAGTTGTTGGCGATACATTCAGCATGGTGAAACATCTTTCTACTGATGATGAGCAGAGTCAACATAAAAGGTCTGGAGAGGATGAAAACATGGAAAGATTCATTCAAAGTGACTCCAATTTGGTCCAAAGTGACTTAATCTTGTCCAAGATTATGGAAACCTAGAAACTTGTCCAAAATAACTGAGAAATTTGTCTTCAAAATGTCTCCAAAGTGACTTAAACTTTTCAGACTCACTGGGAAAAAAATGTCCAAAATGATCCCAGGTTCATCCAAATGTCACAAACTTGTCTGAATGCCCAAAAAATGGTCCAAAAATAACTGAAACATATCCAACAATGACTGGAAAATGGTCGAAACTATCTAAAATTTATCCAAAATGATTCAAAATTGTTCTAAATGGTTTTACTCACTGGATCAATAAATAAATGCAGCATGGCTCAGAAACAGTGAACAGAGCAGCAAGTCACATTTGTGATTATACGCTCTGACGTTTGTGGTTTTCAGAGCTCTGGCTCGCTTTCAGCCTCACAAGTCGAGGCTAAATTCCTCAGGCAGGTCCAGGCGACTCTAGAGCTGACGTGAGATTCATCCTAAAATTTAGGTCGTGCATGACGAGAAATTCCTTCTTCAATCAGCAAGACGGCGCAGGTTCAAACCCAAAATCTGGAACATTACTTCATAATTTACTGCCTGAATAATTAAATCTGGAGAAGAGTTCAAGCTGGGGAAGCCCTCCGTCCACGCCCTGATCTGTTCACCGGCAGAAACATCCATCCATCCATCAGCCAACATGAACTTGGAACATTCACTCAGGTGTGACTGAACTGAACTTTACAATCTGTGAAGCTGCCCTCATTAAAAAGCAGAATTTATGAGCCTTTGACAGATTGCTTTGCAAATATGTACCTGAGGTATTTTATTACAATTTTCTAATAAAAGTAATATTTTGCATATTTAACAAAGGGAAGATTTAATCCTCTGAAACCCAAAACCAAACTGGTGGGTTTTAAAGGTCTATATTCTGTGAAAAATCGCCAAAATGACACCATTTTTCAGAAATACATCATCTGATATTCATCTTTTTAACAGTGTGTTAACGTATCATGTGTGACGTACGGTTATGGCAGAAAAATGGTCAAATCTAGGCGTAAAATTGTGATATTTCCTAAAAATCCCTTTACATGTCTTATTTAAAGTATCTATCTTATCTATCTATCTATCTATCTATCTATCTATCTATCTATCTATCTATCTATCTATCTATCTATCTATCTATCTATCTATCTATCTATCTATCTATCTATCTATCTATCTATCTATCTATCTATCTATCTATCTATCTATCTATCTATCTATCTATCTATCTGTCTGTCTAGATTAATGCTGAAGATTAACACTTTTTTGTTTACAACATAATCCCACATGTATTCTTTTATAGTTTTTATGTCTTCAGTATTAATTTACAATGTAGAAGATAGTTCAATAAAAACCATTGAATGAGAAGATGTGGCCACATTTTTGACTAGTAGTGTAAATAATGAATAAACATTATTATACTTTGGCTTTTCCTACAGGGCAAAGTCGAGCAAATCCATTGTTTGGAGCCGTGACAAACATTTCCAAGAGGTTATAACTGAACAGCTGTTTATCAGAAACTAATTACTACTTAGTTTGTGTCATGAAGTGGTGTTGGAAAAAAACCTGGAGGTGGTTTGAGAAAAATCAACTCTTTTCTGTCCATTTGGAAGTAAAAATTTGTCAGAAATCGTGAAATTGTGGATTACTGGTTTTATTTTACAGTTTTAAACGAGATATCGTCGGTTTTTTTGTGTCAGAGTAGAGAGTAAAAATAAGAAGAAACAGGTTAAACTTCTTTTTTTTTTAACCTATGCAGAGTGAACATTTTACTTTTTGTTTGCTGAGTGTTTGAGGTTTGTGGAAAAGCCTTCAGACATATCTGGTTAATGATCTTTTACCTCAGGATGCAGCAAGAACATGGGTTTCTGTTTGGTTCTGGATTTAGGAGAATATAAACTGTAAGAGGCGGATTAAACTAACAAAAGGGCAGTTACGTAACTTCATTTATTCCACTGTCTGCTCAGGTTTTCTGTCCTGTGGGAGTAAAAATCCGTGTGAAAGAACAAATTAACACTCATATTACTCTGTTATCATTATTTCCCTTCTTGTTCTTTCACAATAAGAGCTTTAAAGTTGTTTTTGCAGCAGTGAGAGTCTTTTCAGCTGCATTTCTTCCTTCACTGTTTGTTTTTACACCTCTAACGAAGCGATTTGAGGTTTTACACATCAGATCTCTGCAGGAATCTGAGCCCAGATTCTTAAACCTGAGTCTCGCCGACCGTCAGACGGAGGAGAAAAACGAGGCTTCGAGTTTCCAGAATGTTGCACATGATTCACTGACCTTCAGAGGGGATCCGGAGGCAGAATTACTGTTTGGATTGGTTTAAATCGGACGACAACTGTGATGCACTCTACTAAATATACACACCTCCTCTTCAGCATGGAAAAACATCAGAGTAGGTTTGATTTAAGGTTTAATTCTACATGTTTTGCCTCCATAACATCTCTTTTATCACAGCAATGGAAATAAAACATCCAGCACACTCATTTAGGTGTTTATTTTACTACAGTTTGGCTATTTGCGTCTGTAGATTTCAATCATAATATGCATTTTCAAAGCCAAATGAGTTTTAGCCAGAAATGTACACTTCAGCAGCGATTAAATACACCAAAATGTTCCAGTTTTATTTCTATTTTCTAAATTCTCAAGGTTTTCACAGAGGAATTGGTTGATATATCACTCACAACCTCACTTATAGAAGATTTTATTCCTGAAAACATGCCAAAAACTGCGTATTTTTCCGGCTGTTGACAGTATTTTCTGATTTATGGAGGAAGTTGTGGAGAGATACGTTCAGCATGGTGAAACATCTTTCTACAGATGATGAGAAGAGTAGAGAGTAAAAGTCTGGAGAGGCTGGAAACATGGAAATATTAAATCAAAATGACTCAAAATTTGACCAATATGTTTATCTAAATGACTGAGAAACTTGTCCAAGATCACTAAAAATTTGTCGAAATAATGGAAACCTAGAAATTTGCCCAAAATAATTGAGAAAATTGTCTGAATTGGGTTTGAAATTTGTCTAGTGACTGAAAATCATGCAAAATTTTCAGTCAATCGTGTCCTAAACTTGTCTGAATAACTCAGTTTGTCCAAAATGGCTCAAAATTGGTCAAACATGACTAAAACCTGGAAACTTGTCCAAAAGATTGAGAAAATAAATCTAAAATGGCTTCAACTTTCTCAAAAATAATTGAAAAATGGCCAAAATTCCTTTAACATCTCTTATTGTCTGAAAAAAAATTGTCCAAAAGGCTTCAGTATTTGTCCAAAATGATCATGAGAAGAAAATCAAATCTACTGGATCAATAAAATAAATGCAGCATGGCTCAGAAACAATGAACAGAGGAGCAAGTTGTTGGAGATACATTCAGCATAGTGAAACATCTTTCTACAGATGATGAACAGAGTAGAGAGCAAAAAGTCTGGACAGGAAATATAGAAATATTCATTCAAAATGACTCAGGTTGACCAATATGTTTGCCTAAAAGACAAAAAAAATGTCAAAATAACTGAAACTTGGAGCTTGCCCAAAATAATGGTGGAAACTGTCTCGACTGGGTTTGAAATTTGTCCAAAGTGACTGAAAATCATCCAAAATTTTCAGTCCTAAACTTGTCTTAATGACCAAAAAATGGTCCAGAATAACTCAAAGTTTGTCCCAAATGGCTCCAAATTGGTCAGACGTGACTAAAACCTGGAAACGTGTCCAAAAGCATTGAGAAAATTAGTCTACAGTAGCTTTGAAATTCCTCCAAAGTAACTGAAAAAATGGCCATAACGACTCAAAATTTGTCAAAATAATGGAAACCTAAAAACTTGTCCAAAATAATTGAGAAAATTGTCTAAGATGGCTTCAAAATTGGTCAAAAATGGCTCAAATTTCTGCAAAATAACTAAAAAAATTATCTAAAATGACTTAAACTTGCCTGGATGTCTAATAAAAAAAAAGTCAAAAATGACTCCATATTTGTCCAAAATAATCATGAGAGGAAAATCAAACATCCTGGATCAATAAATAAATGCAGCATGGCTCAGAAACCGTGAACAGAGGAGAAGGTTGTTGGAGATACATTCAGCATGGTGAAACATCTTTCTACAACTGACGAGTAGAGAAGAGAGATAAAGTCTGGAGAGGAAACATGCAGCCTCTAAATGTGAGCGGTAAATTTAGATGTCAACAAAATGAAACAATCATTTTGAAGCTGGTTTTTATCCAATGTAAACATCTCTGTCCTAGAACTGTTAGTAATGAGCTGAGGAGGTTTCTCTACGTTAACATAAACCCACTTCCAGTATCTCCCATTAAAGGATTATTTCTGAGCTCCAAATTGCAAATTAATGCCACTCCTGCTTTCTTTCTTTTGATGCTGAAAGCTTTTATTTACTCAGCAGCCGTGAAAACTTTGACACACATTGAAAAGCAAAGCTCAATATTACATAATAAAACCACACAGGAGACTTTTAGAGACCTGCTTTTGAATGCTGCTGCTTGCTAAGGATTGGTTTCATTATCAGGCACTTTTTATGATAAATTAATTCATTATTTAGTTAAAATGTGAAAAAAAATCTGAAAAATATGGGAAAACGAAGGTTTAATTTGACTTATTTTGTTGGAAAGAAGCTCCAAAAAGCCATAAATGCTCAGTTCACAGTGATATAAAACACTGAAACGCAGAAGAACCTCACTTTTATACACTTTACTTGATGAATAATTTATACTGAAGGTTCCTGGAAAGCTTTAAAAGGCCAAAAATAAATCAGTTTTCCTGTTTCTCTTGTTAAATACTGAATATTTCCAGCTCTGCCTGCCAAGAGAAAAGGTTCCTGTTTGGTTGAATGAACGTTACTCTGGCAGCCATGAGTAGATTTTATTATTTTATGGGGATTCAGATTCAGAAAAAGGCTTTTGTTTTAATCTACTAATCAATTAATCAACTCTGTGGGAGGCCAGAGGTGAAATGAGTCGACTTATATCTGTTTGGAGGAGATCTAATTAAAGGACAGTACACTAAAAAATTAATCTGTAAAAAGATGAAAATCTGTGAAGTTATTATGTTTTTCCCAGTTTAAATACAATAAAACTGTGTGATTTTACAGTAAAACACTGTAAATGAACAAAAACCTGTTTGTAAAAATACAGATTTTCAGATGTGGACTTTTACAGGTTTTTTTTTTTCTTACAGTCAAAATTAATATTTTTTGTGCTGTTGTTACACATTGTCTGTTACCTAACAAAATATGGAAAATCTGTAAAATAAAAAGTTAAAAAGTTATCTTCTATTTTTTAAATCTTAATATAATTTTTTTCTTTTGAACAGACAAAAAAGCTACAAAGTGACAAAAAATGGATAAACGACAAAAGCGAGACAAAAAAATGACAAAAGCGAGAAGCAAAACGACTAAAAAATAGACAAACAACACAAACGAGACAAAACGGAGACACAAAACGCTAAAAACGAGAAAAAAACATGAGACAAATGACAAAAAGTCAGACAAAAAGCAACAAAAACAAGACAAAATATTGCAAAAAGGAAACACAAAATGACAAAAACGAGACACAATGAAAAAAATGGACAAATGACAAAAACAAGACAAAAATGACAAAAGCGTGAAACAAAATGGCTAAAATAACAGACAAACAACACAAAATGATAAAAATGATACACAAAACAACAAATTGAGCAAAACACAAAATGACAAGAAAGAGAAAAAACACAAGCAAGGCAAAAAGCGAAACACGAAATGGCAAAAACGGGAGACAAATGACACAAAATAAAACAAACAAGAGACAAAAAATTTGACCAAAAAATTACAAAGCGACAAAAAATGGACAAACACAAAAATGAGACAAAAAAATGACAAAAGCGAGAAACAAAACAACAAAAAAATAGACAAACACCACAAGCAAGACAATAAAATATACAAAACGACAAATACAAGACCAAATATTACAAAAACGAGACACAAAATGACAAAAGAACAATGAACAATCTAGTATTTTACTTTATGATCAAAACAACTTGTCATGGTCCAGAAATTATTTTAAATTTATAGTTTTTCAATCTGCAGTTAATGAATTTTACAGTTTAATTGCAGTTTACAAAGTGGCCCTATAGGCCAGATTGGACCCTCTGGAGGGCCGGTTTTGGCCCGTGGGCCGTATGTTTGCCCCCCCTGGACTCACCTCTATGCGGCGCCGGGCCTCCTCCACCGGGACCGTGTTGTGTCCTCGGTGTTCCTCCGTCACGCAGTCCTGACAGACGCAGCAGCCGTCGGCGCAGCAGAACAGCTCCAGGGGCCACTTGTGGCTCTCGCAGGTCCGCCGCTCGATGTCCCTCAGCGGCTCCACCAGACGGTGGTTCTGGAACTTGGGGTTCTCCAGGTGAGGCCGGAGGTGGGCCTCGCAGTACGACACCAGGCAGGTGAGGCAGGACTTCAGGGCCCTGCAGGGGCTCTCGATGCAGGAGTCGCACACCACATCATCGGGGCTCAGCGGCTCCTCCTTCACCTCCTTCACCTCCTCCTTCTCCTCCTCCTTCTCCTCCTTTCACCTCCTCCTCCTTCACCTCCTCCTCCTTCACCTCCTCATCTTTGGGCTCCTCGTCCTCCTTCCTGTCGTCCTCGGACTCCTTCAGGTCCTCTTGGATCTTCACCTCCTCCTGACTCTGCTGCTCCTTGCTGCTGATCTCAGGAGCCTCCGGGGCCCCGTTGTGTTTCTGACAGTCCGGACCTCCTTTACCGCAGGCTGAAGGTTCGACTCCGCTCAGCTCACCTGAGCAGCTGCCGCACGGCTGTTTGGTTTCCTCTGCTGCTGGATCTGCCATGATTCCTCTCTGAGCCGCTGCTGCTTCTGACAGCCGGCAGTTCCTGGATCTCCCTGAAAAGCTGAGAAGCCACACCTAGATGCTGAGAACGTCAGCCGTCCGCCCCCTCAGCTCCAAACACAGAAACACCCACAATCAGAGCGAAGCCGCAGGGTGGAGCCCAGCAAAGAGGTGTAGGGTTGCATTCCCCCACATGCTCCATGTTTGAACATGAACTGAAACTTGTAACTTCTGCAATCAGTAAACAGCAGCTCCTCTGTTTGTACTCACCCTCTGATGAACTCAGGAATGCATTGTTCCTCCAAACGATCAGACAGTCCTGACAAAAACCACCTCTGCAGCCTTTTGTCTGCTCACCTGCTTCCTGTTTCACATGTAAATAAGTTGAAAGTCCAGAAGGAAATGCAAACAGACTGGATCCGGCCTGATGCTGCCACCAAGTGTCCACAGATTCACTCTGATCTGGACTAAAAGTTCCACCCAGAAATGAAAAACAGCCAAGTGACATTTAGTGGTCTGTTTCTGTTTCACATCACATGAAGAATCAGCCAATCAGATCAGACCTCACTGCTCCTTTATGTGTTAAAACTAACCTAACAGTGATCTCTGCAAATGCCAACACTAAAAAAAGCTCATTTAGTCAAATCTTTAATAAAAGCAACTAGAGGAAGAAAAAACACAATGAAATGATGAGAAAAAGGCCAAAATGGGAGGAAATGTAAATATTTTCAGATCTAAATTAACAAGACTTTTCACCGCCCCAATAAAACCTGTCTGGCTCTGACACTTTAAGCTGTAAATTTAGTCAAACTGCTTCACCTTTTATGCGTTCAAGGCTTTAACACGCAGAAAACCAGAAGAACAGTATATTATATAATGTTAAGAGCACTGTAAGGTTGCAAACAGTCATTATTTTCATCATCAGTACACGTGACAATTCCTTTTTTTAAATAACTGACTGATTCTTCAGTGTATAAAAGCTCAGAATAGCTTCATATTGCATCAATCTCTTATTGTGACGAAGCAGCAGGCAAAATTAAACGATGGTGAGTCATAGAAAACTGGTAAAACCAGTAAATGGATCCGTCTTTTGTCCTTTTAAATACCGGTTCTGCTGCACAGTCTCAGATTTAGTTGACTTTTTTGTTATTTGGGACTCAAAACTAAGTTTGGTAGAAACAGTTTGGCAGAATTTTAGGAATTTTGAATGTTTTCAGACCTCAAATTTCCTGATATCTCCAGAAATAAAACTCCAACAGTCGTGAACTTTGCTGAGGACACAGACAGAAGAGTTTCCTGTAGATAAAAATGACCAAATGACTTCAGCGGAGGACATTATTTTAATTATCGGCCCTTAAAAATGAGGAAGGAAGTGCAGAATATTCCAACTCTGGTGGTATTGTGGTCGCAGAAAGTTCCTGAGAGAATAAAAATACAGCATTTGTTTGACATTTCACCAACTTTTGAGGCTCTAACATCTGCAGAATTTGATCTAAGTGCAAGTATGACAAGGCAAAGTTGCACTTTTCTTTTGCTATTTTGACTTGAAACTGTTCCTGACCCCAGAAAGTTCCTGTAAGTGTATAGATATGGATCCATATTTCTACATAGAGTACAGTCTTAATCAACATTTCACCAACTTTTGAGGCTATTTTGACTTGAAACTGTTAAAAATGATAAGAAATTGTACCAAATAATTTGAAAGTCATCAAGATTGACTCTTTTGAGGCTCTAACATCAGTATAATGTGATGTGTGGCAAGTTTGACAAGACAAGGTTGCCGTTTTTTGCGATTTTTGAACTGACACTTGTCCAAAATTACTCAAAACTGTCCAAAATGATAATAATGAACAATTATTGGCATTTGCAAAAGGCAAATAGTGCAACATTTTCAAATCAGGGTGGTACTGTGGCCCCAGAAAGTTCCTGTAAGTGTATAGATATGAATGGATCCATATTTCTACAAAGAATACAGTCTTTAGTCAACATTTCACCAACTTTTGAGGCTATTTTGACTTGAAACCTGTTCAAAATGAGTAGAAATTGTCCCAAATAACTTCATCCAAAATGAATCAAAAATGGTCTAAAAATGACTCAAAATTGTCCAAAATTACAATAATGAATAGTTATTGGACTATTCATGGATGGAAGGAAGTGCAGAATAGGCTGGTAGTGTCCCCAGAAAGTTCATGTAACTATATAAATGGATGGATCCATTTTTCATCCATTATTCCTACTAAAAATACAGTCTTTGGTGGACATTTCCCCAACTTTTGAGGCTCGAACTTCAGTAAAAATTTAACATGTGGCAGGACAAAGTTCCAGTTTTTACATATTTTGACAAAATGTTGATGTTGACTCATTGGCAGACGCACAGAAACTGGAGTGTATCTGAATTTATTATGAGGAGAAGACAATACAAACTAGACATACGACCAACAGAGACATGCAAATAAATGAAATGTCAATCCACTGAGGATTGACGACTCTTTCGCATTTTTCTGGTTGCGTTTTGTGCAGCATTGATCATGATGTCTTGCGATAAATATGACATTTACTGTGATGTTTGTTGAGTTAACATCAATCTTCCGTTAAGTGTTCATTTCAAGTATCTGTATGGGAAAATTCAATCAGGCAAAAAAAGCCTCGTGTTAAATTTCAACATGAAAACAACATGGAAGCAGCTTGTAACTTTGCACATTTAATACCAACATATAGACGTCTATGAACACCAATTATTGTCTCCTACCAATGTGAATACATCATCATTTTGTCAAAATAGCGAAAAACTGCAACCTTTTCTTGTCAAACTTTCCACACATCAGATTCAACTGATGTTAGATCCTCAAAAGTTGGTGAAATGTCAACCAAAGTCTGTATTTTTAGTAGGAATAACGGATGAATAATGGATTCATCCATATATGTACACTTACAGGAACTTCATGGGTCCATATTACCACTATAGTTGGAATATTCTGCACTTTTGTCTGTTTTCAAAGTCCAATAATTATTCATTATTGTCATTCTGGACAATTTTGAGTCATTTTAGACGGTTTTCAAGTTATCTGGGACAATTTCTACTCATTTTGAACAGTGTTCAAGTCGAAATAACAAAAAAGTGGATTATTTTCTTGCCAATCTTGCCACATTAAATTCTACTGATGTTAGAGCCTCAAAAGTTGGTGAAATGTTGACTAACGTCTGTATTTTAGTAGAAATATGGATACACCCAAATATATACACTTACAGGAACTAAATGGGGCAACAATGCCACCATAGTTTGAAAATGTTGCACTTGTTTTCTATTTTAAAGCACCAGTAATTAAAAATGTGTCCTCTGCTGGAGCCATTTGATAATTTGAATCTACTAAAAATTATTCTGTGTCCCCATCAAGTTTACTGACTGTGGGAGTTTTATTTCTGGAGATATTGAAACTTCCCATGGCTTCTCAACTAATATGTAACTTAGAGGTCTGAAATTATATGAAATTCTTAAAATTCAGCCAAAATATCTGACAGAAACTTAGTTTTACAAGTAAAATGAAAACTTTAAGGTACACTGACTAATATTTCTTGAATAGTGGATGAAATGACTGTGTGTAATGCAAACTCTGCAGCTCTAAAGAGCATTTTAGCCTCTTTCAGCTCATTGTTTTGGTCAAACTGCAGCTTTAGCGTTTTGTCTAATGGTTTCCAGATGCAGCAGACAGATGTTTTAGGGGGCAAAACTCCAATAAACCAACAGAACACAATGTTCTCAGCATCAAACAGTAGAAAAACACAGGTAGCAACTGGCTGTGAAGTATTTAACAACTAAAATACTCAAGAAACCACAACAAAGCTGAAAATAAGCAAATATTGGACTTAAAGTCATGAGGTGGCCAAAAACTAAAGCACAACTGTTTGTGTTTACGGCTTCTGCTGCCCCCAAGTGGCTAAAATATTAATTTATGCTGCTTTAAGTATTTAATGTTTATGTTTATTGACATTAAGAAACTAATTTGTTCACCAGAATTTAGTTTTTTTTATTTATTTATTTTATTTATATATATATATATATATATATATATATATATATATATATATATATATATATATATATATATATATATATATATATATATATATATATATATATATATATATATGTCAGTATGTTGGAATAAAAGGCAGTAAAACAATGTTTAAATCATTAAATTCATGTTAAAATTTATTCTCAGAAAGAAAACAAACACTAAAACACATTCATGTCCTTTAGTCTTGTAGCTACAGATGTTGCTCAGGATATTGCATTGATGAAAACAAAAACTAGTCGAGCGTCTGTCAGTGCAGGAAAACAGGGATCTGCCTCATGAAGCAGCATTATTACCACTGATTATTGTGCTTTTTGTACATATTGTATTATATTATATCCTCTATTTTCATTTTATCGATCATTAAGCATCACTTTAACTTAATTAACATGTTTTTTTATGTTTTTCTGCTGAATTTCACTGTGAAAATTGCTGAATTTAAGTGACATCAACTACAGTTTTCCTATTAATTTAAGCTGGCTTGGTCAGTTCTTTTCATTTAAACTGAGTTGTTATTTTCAGAGCACTTTAGAACTCCTGAGTATGAGTTTTTCTAATTTTTAACTAATGACTTTCAACAAAACTAGTAGAGATTCAGCTTTTTATAGATTTTTTGTAGTGCTTCTTATCATTTTTTGTTATTTTTTGCAAATTAGTCACTTACTAGGTTAAATAAACATGAAAACAACAGAGTAAAATAAGAAAAAATAGAATGCTATAGTTATTTTTCATTAGAACAGTTTTCCTTAAATTAACCACAACTAATCCAGCAACTTAACATATTAAAATCATATATTTGAGCCTATAAAATACCTGCATATACACCATTTTAACAGTATAATATTGGTAGTTATTTCTGTATAGAGTTTATACTGCATGTGTTTTGTTTTTTGTTTTGTTTTATAAGATTGCTGCATTTTAACCCTGCAAAAAATGCGATTCCCAGCAAGAACCAGCATCTTATTAAACTCTGAATCTTTCCTTGTTGCAGGTAAATATTAAATCAGCGGTAAGAAGCTTCAATAAACCGGGCTGTGTTTGCTTCATGAGACAGACCCCGGGTCAGTTCAAGTGCTCCCAGTGATCACAATCAGCTCAGCGGTTGGTTTCTCTTTGTGCTAAATCGTCTCTAGAAGTGCAGGATATTCATTAATTCATTGATTCAGGGTCTGTTCTGTGTGTCCGAGGCTCAAACCTGAACTCCGGAGGCTGAAACGTTCGTGCTCGAGAGTCCGAACGGTTTCTTCTTCCTCCTCCTTGGTCACTGGACCCCGACCAGCTCGGTGATGGGCGGAGCGAACACCATCAGCTCCTGGTACCTGTTGAAGAAGAGCTGCAGCCTGGACAGGTAGCCGTCCTCCTGGTAGGGAAGCTGCTTCTCCGTCAGGTACTTGGACACGACGGGCTTCACCTGGACGACACAAACACGAGTGACAGGCGTGAAAACTAACGAGTCTGATGGGCTTTAAGGAAATGTAGTGTTTAAATCAGGAACCATCTGTGTTTATATGGTGTCATAATAATAATAATGAACTTTATTTCGATACCAGATTTCATAAGTGGAGCTACTAAAACATTAAAATACACAAAGCATTAGAAAACAACAATAAAACATTAAAGGAAGACAATAAACAACAGTAAAGACAGAGCAGTGTTAAAAACAAAACATCAGAAAAGGAATAAAATGTTGTATAAATGCTTTTATTTTGCTCTTGAACTCTTGTACATTATTTCCACAACACATAAAACTATTTAACATTTGTACATTCTTATTTCACAGAGGACATTTTACTTAGAGTATATATTACACTTATTGTGTATTTAGCAATTAAACATTTTTTTTCTCATGCATTGTGCATTTTAGATTTTTTTTCTAGTGCGTTTTGCATTTTATATCGACCAGGTCATTATTGAAATAATGACAACTAGTTCTCAAGTAACTTACCTGGTAAAATAAAGGATAAATTAAATTTAAAAAAATCTATTGTACATTTTGCATTGTATATTTTTCTTTTTGCGCATTTTGCATTTCATATTTTTCTTCTCATGCATTTCGCATTTTATATTTTCCTTATTATGCATTTTAAATTTTTCCTATTGTGCATTTTGCATTTTATATTTCTTTTATTTTGCATTTTATATTTTTTCTTATTGTGCATTTTATTATGCAAATGCCATTGATGTACTAAACTCAGGACACATTAAATAACTAGTGTTTAATGAGTTTTATTGGATGGTTTTCTGAATGCTTTATTTCTGAATGTTTTTATACTGATGGTCTTACATGTTTTTTTGTTTGATGTTATGTTATTTAGTTTTATTTTATTTTATTGTTTTGTTATGCACTTTAAGGACTGCACTTTTAATTTCATTGCTCTCACACAAAAAGACATTCTGATTCTGATTTTGTATTTTTTTTAATTGTGCATTTTATATTTCTTTTATTGTGCATTTTATATTTTGTTCAACCGTTAATTTCAAGTGTTGAATGCTATCGGTTGTGAAATTTTACTTTGATTTGCTATGATGCATTTTCATCAGTATATAACATCTATAAGCATCTTCTCATGTAAAATTAAGATGAGAAATTTTATTATAAATACGCAAAATTACTGTATTTGTATGAGAGATTTATATACCTCCTCCACTGGATACTTCCTGACTTCAAATAAAAAGCAAAGACTGACAGTATAGATGTCATGTAAGCTGTGTTTTTAATTAATAAGAAGAAATGAAAGAAAAACTAGAGTACAGTAAACGTGGGAGGAGAGTAGTCTGAATAAAAGAAATAAAAATGACTAGATGTTATGACTCAAAGTGGCCACAACAAATGCAGAGACACACAAAGTATAAAGATTAATAGCTTATTTTCATTAAATCAAATCAAATAAAAGCCAAAAAAGTATGAGGTTAGTTAATTATCCAGAGTGTTGATGAGGTCGGCAGGTTAATTTCTCTGCTCTGGATAAAGATCTGGAGGGTCAATAACTGAAGGTGGGGATTAATCAGGAAGGAATCCTGTGAATCTTTTTACACCAGGAATCATTTTTTAGGAAAAATAAGTGATAATTAAAAAGCCAAAAAGATAAATAATTAGCTGACATTAGAAAACCAATAATAAAATAGAAAATAAAAACAAATAATTAGATAATGGGTTAAAGTGATGAATGAAACATTTTATTAAATAGCTAATGGATAAAAAACAATAATGACAAAATAATAACTATATATTGGATGAAAAAAAATGCAATTTTTTTAACCCTAATCAAATCATTTTTCAAATATATATTAAAAGAAATAAATGCATAGCTAACAAATTAAAAAAAAATAATGAAATGAAAACAAAAAATAATAAAATAAATGAGTAGATAAAAGATAAAAGTAATGAATAAATAATTATCTAAAAGCAGCTACTACGAAGTTTACATTATGTATTAATAAATAACCTGCTTCTATAGCAACTAAAAATAACCGAAAGGTTGAGCTTCAGCTACTGAAAGAGATCTTTTATGGAAACAAAAACAAACATTTGAATCCAGATGTTTAAAAATTTTAAATTCTTGTTAGTTCTGGTGCTTTATATTTACAGCAAACAGCTACAGAAATATACAAAGTGACATTAATGTCGCACATAAACACTGATTGAAGCTTAATGTCTCTTAAATATAATATAACTGATGGAGTTTGTCTTGAAAAGGTCAAAAAATCTCAACTTTAACATCTGAGAAGCCCCAGTAAACTTTATTATTATTATTATTATTATTATTATTATTCTGACCACATTCATGTCTGTTTCCAGTAAAGACGTTCTTAGTTCATTTTTTTTCATCATTAAATGTTGGTATGAGCAGGAAAGACACTTTATTTATATCTACTAATCCCACTGAGAATCCTCGCTGCTCTTTCTGGGAATAAATAAATGACTCAATCACTATCTGTGGTTCTGAGATGTTTACATGAGGAGGTCAGCTGAGGTTTTTAACATCATTCTTTCTTTCTGTGTTTTCATTAAATCAAACTTTCCAGTGAAAGTTCCACCGGCAGCGCAAGGAGCTGAACGCTGAGTAGAACCTGATAAAATGAAGTTATTTACGGTGTGGACTTGAGAAATCTCACCTTCAGACACATGTTGTCGGACAGGAAGGGGAAGAGGTGATGCTCCACGTGGCAGTTGATCAGCGAGTGTCCGAACATCCAGTCCAGCAGCGGGTTACGAGGAAGGTTCAGGACTCCGTGGGTCATCTGGTAAATCCTCTTTGGACGGCGAGTCGGAGAAAACATCGGCAGACCGATGTGCTGCGAAAAGAGACAGATTTAATAAGCTTCTGTCACGTAATTATCACATGTTACAAGGAGAACTGTAGTTTATTTATTTATGACGACACTGGTGAAAAAGAGGCTACATTAGAGATCTTTGTGTGCATTTGGCACAAAAGTAATACTCTAGTCTGAGGATTTATTTCATATTTAATATTTTAGACCAGTGGAGATATTCTGGGGTAGCTCGACAAATGTGAAAAAAATTTTATTTAAAAAAACAAAAAAAAAAAAACAACAAAACTTAAAACAACATATAATAGAAATCACGGGAAAACTAGCATTGAGAAGTTGAAATAATTTGTGATAACTAATGAATATATGATTATATATTATTATATTTCTAATTTTAACCAATAATAAAATAATAATAAATCATTATCTAGTTAAAGTAGTTTATTGAAAAGTAATAATAGGAAAAAAAAGAAATAATTAGGAAATGAATAAAAAAATTCATAAGAAAAATTATTGATAATTAAAAAGCTAAAAAAATAAATAATTAGCTAATGGGAGATAAATAAAAATAAAATAGAAAATAAAAAAACAGTAATTAGTAAAAAATTTATAATTAGATAATGGGTTAAAGTGACAAAGAAACTGTTCAGTTAAATAGCTAATGGATAAAAAAATATTTTTAAAAAAACGTTTTTTTTAATTAATTATAAAATAATAATGAATCATTATCTAGTTAAAATAATTTTTAAAAAGTTTTTTAAAAAAACAAACAATTAGCTAATGGATTAAAAAATTCATTACAAATACAACTGATATTTAAAAGGCTAAAAAAATTTAATAAATACCTGATGGAAGAAAATTAATAATAAAATGGAAAATAAACAAACAAATAATTAGTAAAATCTAAATAATTACATGATGGGTTAAAATGATGATTAAAAAGTTGAATTAATTACCTAATAAAAAATGTATTACAAAAATAATTGATAATTAAAAAGATAAAAAAGATAAATAATTAGCTGATGGAAGAAAAAAATAAAATAGAAAATAAAAATTAAAAAAAATCTTTAAAAAAATTAGATAATAGATTAAAGTGATGAATAAAAAGTTTCATTAATTATCTCATGGATAAAAAAAATCATTAAAAAATAATCCAATGGTTTAAAAAATGCAATTTTATTAAATAATAATTAAATAATAATAAAAAATAAAATTTCTCGAATACATATTGAAATAAATAAATGCATAGCGAACAAATGAAAAAATAATTAAATGAACACAAAAAATGAACACAACAACAACAAAAAAATAAATAATGAGATAAAAGATAAAAGTAATGAATAACTAATTCACCCAGAATGGTCGAGCTTCAGCTACTGAAACTGGTCCTTTATGGAAACAAAACCAAACATTTGAATCCAGTTGATTGAAGTGTTGAAAAAATATGATAATGACTACTTTTATTTTGTGTTACTTAATGTATTTGGAAGATGACATGTCAGTGAAGGTGGGGAAAAACAAACAAGCAGAAACAACAGTATTTTACTGACAGATGTTTGCTTTGTTGGCTTAAATTAATTCCTCCAAACAAACCAAAACAAGTAGAAAACTGCTGCCACTGATTACAAACTAAAGGAGCATCAAGTGTTCAGAATACTTCTTCTGTAGTGTGAACCAGAATCAAAGGTCGTCCTCGGCTCTGAGTTCAGGTTAAAAAGACAGAACGTCGGCCAACAACAGCATCAGGAGACCTGAAGACCAGATCTTCAGTCGACCCCCCCACAGAGAACAAACACCGTCCAGATCCGTGTTTTCTAATCCACACTTTGATCAGAACAATGACCTGCAGGATTCCATCTGGGAAAATCATGCATGAATTGTTCCTCTTTATCCCGTTAGTTCGCTCTGTTCTCAACACAAAGCTGCATTCAGCCCCAGTTTCTCAAAAGGCCTTTTTACCGACCAGTTCTCAGGACCGTCTGAACCAAACTGTGAGAACCGAACACACGTGTAAAATATTTCATGAGCTCTCAGAGGAAAGTGGAGTTAGAAATCCAAACAACGTTGATAAAATATGTGGAAAATGTGGGAGCCTGGATCAGTTTGTCTGACTCAAAAAAGACTCAATATTTGTCACACTTAACATTTCTACATTATGAGGTCAAGTTTAAACTAAAATATCTCAGTGTTTTGGTACCAAGCCTCGTCAAGGAGTTTAATAGATCATGGCCCATGGCGGTTATTTATTAACTTTTTCCATCTTCTAACAATCTTAGAACTTTTACTTCTTCATATCCTCTTTCTTCTGCCATTATGGAGGATTTTCCAATTATTTAAACACTAGGGCTGCAGCGATCGATTATTTTATCAATAATATATATCAACATATATAACATAGTACAAGACACAAAAGGATGCTGAAATCATTAAAAAATAGCACAACAAGACACAAAAATGACACAAAAAGACACAAAGGAATGCTACAATACCACAAAATTGTCATAACGATGCAAAATGATAAAAAAATTACACGAAAATATGCTCAAATAATTTTTTAAAAAATGACAAAAAGACAAAAAAGGGTACTTAAATTATTTTTAAAAATGACACAAAATGACACAAAAGAATGCTAAAATAACCCAAAAATGACACTAAAAGACACAAAAATGACACAAAAGGATGCTTAAATACCACAAAAATGACACAAAAGGATGCTTAAATAACTAAAAAAAGACAAAAAGACACAAAAGGATGCTAAAATAACACAAAAAATGCACAAAAAGACACAAAAGGGTGCTTAAATAACACAAAAAATACACAAAAAACCCCCACAAAAATGACGCAAACGATGCAAAATGATACAAATGACACAAAAATATGCTTAAATAGCTGAAAAAAATTACACAAAAATACACAAAATGATGCTAAAATAACACAAAAATGACAAAAAGACACAAAAGGATGCTGAAATAATTAAAAAAATGACACAAAAAGACAAAAGAATGCTAAAATACCACAAAAAATACACAAAACAACAGAAAAATTACACAAAAGGACAAAATCTTGAATCTTGAGAAAAATTGCACAAAAGGATGCTAAAATTCCACGAAAACGACAAATCGATGCAAAATGATAAAAATAACACAAAAATATGCTTAAAGAACAAAAACGACACAAAAGGATGCTTAAGTAACTAAAAAAAGACACAAAAATTCAGAAAAATGACACAAAAAGACACAAAAATGACACAAAAGAATACTAAAACAACACAAAAATGACAAAAAGATGCAAAATGACTCGAAAAAGACACAAGTCCAACGAGTCAAATGATGCCTTAAACCTCCTGTTTGTGTGACGAAGCGAGTTTGAAGCTAGATATTCCCTTAAAAATCAGCCGTCTCTAGCTAGAATAGTCATTTACCACATTAACAATGTCTAGACTGGATTTATCATTCATTTCCTGTTATCAGCACTGAAAAAAATTACTTTCTTTCAAAAAAAAGGACATTTCGAAGTGATACCAAACTTTTGAATGGTAGTGTTCGTTGTTTTAATGACTTCAAAGCCTTTTTGTTAAAGAAAAGTAAAGTGAATTGTGTGTTTTTCATTCTCTGCAGATGTTCTCACCTGGAAGATGTTGACGTGGATGTACGGAACGGAGAACATGGCCCTGCAGACCAGCATGCAGAGCAGAGCGCTGAGCGGCGACGTGAAGCCGGAGACGTTGATCAGCAGCCAGTACTGGGAATACAGGCCCAGGGTTACCATGGCGACGGTCCTGAACACCAGCACCGCCGAGTGACCCCTGAGGTGAGCTGCAGAAACACCAGACGATCACACCGGTGAGAATAAACTCACACTGAGGCGACGAGACGAGCTCGCACCGACGCTCCAGGAGGATCAGAAAGTGTCTCGACTTCATGCCGATTATCACGTTCGATGGGGAAATATTTCCTACCGAGGGCGACTAGCGGGGTGATGATGGGGACGGCCAGCGGTGCGATGAACAGGTAGATGGACCGAGACAGGAAAGGCACCTTCCAGACGCTGGAGTCGCCCAGGCCGATGACGTTGGTGTGAGCATGGTGCATCTTGATGTGACCCTTAACGCCAGCCGGAGCCGAGAACGAGCCGCAGATCTGAGAGGACAAAAAAACAAAACCTGAGGAGATCAATAATCCAGCAGGGAAATCAAGACTGATAGAACTACATGCTGTCAGTGTTTGCTTTGGATAGCAGCCAGCAGGACGGAACAGGAGGTCACTGGGACAGTTTGTTTTTTCTGAGTCAATAAAAACCCGCAGGTGAGGTCAGAAGTTCATCTTCCTGCTGCGACAGTTTATCAAAGGAAACTTTATAAACCTGCTGACATCTATTTATCTGGAAAATGTTTCAAAGGTCAAACTCTGGTAGGAAATTATTTTATCACTTTATCGAATCTTAATGACACTCTGAGCCTGATTGAGTCACAACTAGAGTTTATAACCAGCTGGTTTAAAAAGACATTGGAAAGAATGAATGTTTTTAACAGTTATTTTTTAAAGCAGTTTGCTGTCATTTTTCACATTTTCCCTGTTTGGATTTTATTATATTTAACATTGTTTTACAGATATTTGACAATATTTGATATAGGTATATACAATGTTGAAAAATTATACATAATTTTAACTATTATTTTACAGATTTTCCCAGTTTAGATAAATTAAAATCACAGAAATAAAGAATAAATTTACATGTGAAAAATAATTTTAACAAATTAGAACTAGAAAACAAATTTTAAAAAGGCCATAACTATGAAAAACATCCACGTCAAGGATTTGTATTTTTACAAATACTAGTTAGTTATTTACAACATTTAACTGTAAAATTACTGAAGCTGGTCCGAACAGCAGTTTGTGGGCTCCGGATATTCGTGCACAATTAATGACAGGGGGGTTAATGTTAATGATAGAATATTATTAATTTATTTAAAGGCATTTAAAAAAAATATTCAAATACCTAATAAATACTAATTAGAATTAGCATTATTATATATACCTTATATTATATAATATATATATATATATATATATATACATATATATATATATGAGAGAGATCCAAGCATTGGTGTATAAAGGATTGGAAAGTAGTACATATCTTTAACTATTATTTTACAGATAGTTTCACCATATTCAAATCAGCAAGAAATTAAAAAAACACATTCATGATTGAAAAACGGCAAATGGTTTTTATATGTATTTATTTTTATCTTAAAAAAACAGTAGCCACTCAACTCCACTCTCACCTCACCAAAAGTAACCCGTACAAGCCATTTCAATCCGGTTTCCGCCCCCTTCACTCCACCGAATCAGCCCTTATCAAAATCACCAATGACCTCCTCCTTGCAGCTGACACTGGTTTAAGAAATGTGACACCCTCACAATTTTCAAATCTAAAAACAAAACTCACCTGTTCAGGACTGCATACTCCCTCACACCCTAACCTCACTGTGCCACACCTCTTTGTTGTTCTTTGTTTTATTCTTGTTATTGATATTTTTTATTGTATAGTTTTTTAATTATTGTTGTTGATTTTTGTGCCTCTGTAAAGTGTCCTTGAGGCGCTTTAAATAAAATGCATTATTATTATTTTATTAATTTAAATATATATATATATATATATATATATATATATATATATATATATATATATATATATATATATATATATATATATATATATATATATATATATATATATATACACATATATATATATATATAATATATATATAATAAATAGTACACAAAAAGTATTCATTTACATATTGCTACTTCAGGGGTTTTTTTTTTTTTTTTTTTTTTTTACAGTGCAGGGCCCAATTGTTCAAAAAGTTTAGAAAAAGCATGTTTTGCTTTTCAGGATTAAACTCTCTGTTTTACTTTAATGCCAGTTCTTTTAATTGATGGTGGATTGCATTACTCTGACATAGATACCAGAAAAATAAGTGATTACATAAGTACTTGCCCTCTTTAAAGGGGCTTGTCTAAATTGCCAACAGCCAATTGGTGCGAGACGTTACACAATTGTTTGTTATTCCTGAAAAGAGTTCACTAGAACAGAACACCAGAGTCGGTGGTTAAAATCACCTGGAACAAGGTTCTTTTATCTAATATCCAAAATTGAGCATTTTGTCCATCAGACTAGATGCTATGCTCAGTCAAGCACTGCCCATAATCACAAATACACCATCACCACTGTGAAGCATGGTGGTGGAAGCATCATGACGTGAAGCATGGTGGTGGCAGTATCATGATGTGGAGCATGGTGGTGGCAATATCACGATGTGAAGCATGGTGGTGACAGTATCATGAAGCATGGTGGTGGCAATATCATGAAGCATGGTGGTGGCAGTATCATGAAGCATGGTGGTGGCAGTATCATGAAGCATGGTGGTGGCAGTATCATGAAGCATGGTGGTGGCAGTATCATGATGTGAAGCATGGTGGTGGCAGTATCATGATGTGAAGCACGGTGGTGGCAGTATCATGAAGCATGGTGGTGGCAGTATCATGAAGCACGGTGGTGGCAGTATCATGAAGCACGGTGGTGGCAATATCATGACGCATGGTGGTGGCAGTATCATGAAGCATGGTGGTGGCAGCATCATATTTTCCATATTAATATAACATCTGCAGCTACAGAGCTATAGATATTAAAATAATACCTCTCTCCAGATGTTTGCCAATTATCTCAGTTAATCCCGGCAGATCTCACCTCAATGAAAAAGATGGCCCAGAACTTGGCCCAGGCCTGAGACTCGCTCAGCGCCCCGTGGCTGGCCAGGTGAGTCCCTTTGATGGTGATGATGCCGTGAGCCACACCCATCAGCAGCACGCCTGCTGAAAACCACAGGAAGTGGGAGAAGCCAAGTAACAAGAAGGCTGCAAAACAGAAAGCAGAGAATAACTATCACTGTTCTGAAGTACAGGTAAATGTAAGAAGGTAGGGACACTACAGGTACTCAGTCTTTCTCTCCATTTACTTTACAATACTTCTACTTCCTCGTCTTACGTCAGGATCTATTAGGTCCTTCTACAACCCTTGTACATGTTCTTTTATTTTGCAGAAGTTTGCTTCTTCTGATGTCTTGCTGTTAAACATGTCTATGATAGCATCTCTCAACAGAATCCAGAACAACAATGCAAAGTAGCACTTATGGCTAACTTAGGTTGTTAAGTTTTTCTACATCAGGAATGAAAACAAGGCTTCTATGATCACTATTTTACATACACAGAGGATAAAATTGTACAATGTAAAAGCAGCAGTTCATAGTGATTAAGCCTCCGATATTTAGGTTTTTTTGTCCCGCATTACAGAGGATTGTAGCATTTTTTAGCTCACTGCTTTGGTTTTAAACCAATGCTTAGATTCATATACTGAGGCACAACTTGGAAAACAAGTGAAACATGCTTTATATAGTTAGGATTTTTTTTTTTAATTCAAGAGTATTTGAAGTTTTTTTCAACAACCTTAAAGCTTTACATAGTTTTGTGGTAGGTCATAGATGTTTTGTAGGGTGACGGTGATATAATTGCTTGATTTTAAAAAGGAAAACAACTTTTGTTGCACTAAACACAATAAAATGACCAGAAATTAAATAAACCATGATGTGAAGCATGGTGGTGGCAGCATCATGATGTGAAGCATAGTGGTGGCAGCATCATGATGTGAAGCATAGTGGTGGCAGTATCATGATATAAAGCATGGTGATGGCAGTATCATAATATAAGGCATGGTGGTGTCAGCATCATGATGTGAAGATTGGTGGTGGCAGTTTCACAATGTGAAGCATGGTGGTGGAAGTACCACGATGTGAAACATGGTGGTGACAGCATCATGATGTGAAGCATGGTGGTGACAGCATCATGATGTGAAAAATATATGTATTTAATATTAGTCAATTTAATTTATATTTTCAGTAATTTATTGTACTTTTCTGTTATTGTTTTTCCACTTTTAGCAAATTCATTGAACAATACAACAGTAAACAGCTCTGGACAGAAAGGCAGCAAAAAAAAGCATCGATTTATTGAACGGGTTTAATGTGGACTTTAACTGACCTCATCGTAACGTACTGTTTGTTTGAACACTAATCTGAGCCGCCATGACGGACAGGAAGATCAGGTGAAGAAAACCTAATCCTCCACTTATATCTGACACCGTGTCATCACTGTATGTTGGTTTTATTTACATTTATCTGCAGCTTCTACAGTTTTTATCTGTATTCAATGATTTAAACCACCTGGTTAAACAGACATAAAGTCAGATGTGAACTTTTCAACTTTAATAACTTCCCCCGGCTGGTTTTAGGTAACATGTTCTTTTCCTAACCCCATAAAACTGTGCTAATATGATGCACCTCCGATTTCAAAGCAGCCTATTTGGAGGTGATAAGTCTCCAGCTCCATGTTACACAATGTCAGCTTCACTCTGCAGCTGAATCCAACTCGGGAGGAAAAATATACACAATATATCCCCTTTGCACCCCACAAGTTGTATCATTTTCCACAATGTAAGCCAGGGGTGTCAAACATGCGGCCCACGGGCCAAAACCGGCCCTCCACAGAGTCGACTTTGTAAATATTACAGAGAAGAAATTAACTGCAAATTGTAAATTTGTAAAACTGTAAATTTAAAATAACTTTGAGACCAAGTTGTTTTGATCATAAAGTAAAATACTAGATTGTTCATTGTTCTTTGTCATTTTGTCTCATTTTTGCAATATTTTGTCGTTTGTTGTTTTTTGTCTTTTTTTTGTTTGACTTTTGTCATTTTGTTTCCTTTTTTTCTCGCTTGTATTTTTTGTCATATTTTGTTATTTTGTGTTTTGTTTTATTCGTTCTTTTGTGTATCATTTGTGTCATTTTGTATTTTTTTGTCTAGTTTGTGTTGTTTGTAAAAAAATTTTGCTTTGTTTCCCACTTTTGTAATTTTTTGTCATTTTTGTCGTTTGTCCATTTTTTTGCCCCTTTGTAATGTTTTGTCCAATTTTTTGTCTCTTTTTGGTTTTGTGTTATGTCATTTGTCTCATTTTTATCATTTTTTAATCACTTTTGTTGTTTTGTTTCTCATTTTTGTAATATTTTGTCTTGTTTTTGTTATTTTTTGTCTGACTTTTGTTGTTTGTCTCATGTTTTTGTTGGTTTTTTTCCCATTTTTGCCGTTTTCTATTTCTTTGTGTCTCCCTTGTGTTTTTTGTCTTATTTTTGTCAATTTGTGTTTTGCTTTATTCGTTGTTTTGTGCATCATTTTTGTCGTTTTGTGTTTTTTGTATGTCACTTGTGTTGTCTACTTTGTTTCTTGCTTTGTCATTTTTGGTCTCATTTTTGTCATTTGTCCATTTTTTTGTCCCTTTGTATTTTTTTGTCTAATTTTTTGTCTTTTTGTTTTCACGTCGTTTGTCTAATTTTTTGTTGTTTTGGGTCTCATTTTTGTAATATTTTGTCTTGTTTTTGTTGTTTTTTGGCTGATTTTTGTCATTTGTCTCATGTCTTTGTTGTTTTGTGTTTGTTTTGTCTCGCTCGTGTTGTTTGTCTACTTTTTTGTTGTTTTGTTTCTCGCTTTTGTCATTTTTGGTCTCATTTTTTTAATCTACTGTCTAATTTTTTGTCATTTGTCCATTTTTTTGTCACTTTGTGACTTTTTTGTCTCATTGTCTTTTTTGTTTTTTGTGTCGTTTGTCTCATTTTGCATCTCATATTTGTAATATTTTGTCTTGTTTTTTTGTCTTTTTTTGTCTGACTTTTGTCATTTTGATCATAAAGTAAAATACTACATCGTTCAGTTCCAGATAGATATAACTAAATGTTGTGTTCCTTTGTAGACACTGTGATCTGGAAGTTGTCATGTGTAAATGATAAACTGAAGCTGAATGTTGTTGAAATTGAACGTATTTTTCTTAAGAAATTCCAGGTTGTTCGTAATGTTTATTAAAAAGATACTTCCTTAAATGTTAACATTTTCAGAATGTACTTTGTTGCACTAAAACAAAGGAAAAATGTGGAGTTGTGGTTATTTATAGGTTATTATGGCGTGATTTTACTGGTCACTGGAGATCAAACTGAGCTGAATGTGGGTCCTGAACTAAGATGAGTTTGACAGCCCTGGTTTAAGCTGATCTGTTCCAGCCCCACAGTGTTTGGAATAGCATCCCCAGTTTCTAAGCTATGATATCCCGATTTTCCAAACTGGAATTCTGAATGGATGGCTGGTTTTATTCTTTTGGAAATGAAGAGAAAGAAAGACCTGACTGGCTCTACAGGCAGCCAAAAGAGGCACTTCTGATCAACATTCATGCCCATCCTACATTTCTGCCTTCTGACTCCAAACTCAGGAGTGAATATTTCCACACCGATAATGCATTTTAGGGATTTATTTTTCAGAAAAAACCCTCAAACCAGCAGCTGCAAAGACCTGTTTCTGCTGCTGACAGTGTGAATGAGAAACCAGGTGTCCTGTGGTGCAGAGGAAAGCTGTCAGACCCGATGATCAAATGACAACGAGACAATAGACTGCAGTCCTAATTGAGGTCAGTGGCTGACCAGCAGTGACCCACATAAAACGAGACCATGAATATGTAAACAGGACGAAGGGCCGATGGTAAAGAACTTGTTTACAAGAGCTGCAGCTGCTGTTCACTGCTGATTATTCTGTCAATTATCTTATCGATCAGTTGTTTGGTCAATAAAAGGACAGGCGATAGTGAAAAATGCCGATCGGTGTTTCCCAAGATGACAAATGCGTTGTTTAGTCCATAAATGATAATTTTACTGTCAAATAGTCGGAAAGAAACCAGAAAATATTCAAGTTTAACAAGCTGCAATCAGAGAATTTAGACTGTTTTTATGTGTTTGTATAAAAAGTAAGGCTGGGACTTAATTTTGATTAATTGATTACAGAAAAAAGGTTTTCCACAGGACATATTTTTCCAAAGTTAGACTTAAAAAACTACTGAACACCAGTGATATGTGCGACAGGCGCTCCCTCTCAGCTGCTAATCATGTGCACATGTCCTTCTCCTGTCCAAAGCTGGGTCCATTCTGGTCCTCTTTTTATGACACACTATCTAGAGCTCTCAATAGGCCCGTGGTTCCCAGCCCTTTTATCTCCATTGTTGGTGTACCTGAGGACTTTGTTTGCTTGTTCCTCTCTTGAGGTGCGCAGAAGAATCTTACTTCACTGGAAAGATCAAAAACCTCCATTTTCTAACGCTTGCTTGAAAGATCTAATGTCCTTCATTCATTTAGAGAAAATTAAGTTCAGTATTAGAGGTTGTTCAGGTAATTTTTATAAGATTTGGAGCGCTTTTCTGTCCTTAGTCAACACTGTGTCATCTTTGGTAGACGAACATATATATGACAGTTTCATACAGCAGGATTTTAATAGGTTATACAGACCAACTTGGAACACACTGTAATCCTTTTTGATACCTAGGTTTACATATTTATTATAATTTATTGTATTTTCACTGGTTTTACTTTATTTTTGTTTACTGATATTTTTCTGTTTTGCTTCTATTCTCAATGCTTTTTGTTATCTATGATTTTCTTCATCTGTATGTATGTATGGGGGGGTTGCTGCTTGAGAAGATTTTGTGTTGGGAAAAAAAACCCAATTGGGTTGTATGTACCCTGAGGAGAACTTATGTAATGCTGAAAACCCAATAAAAATACATGGGAAAGGAAAAAAAAAATTAATTACAAAAAAAATAACACTTTTAATCGCACATTTCTCAGTTCTCTAATTTCTGACAAACCAATAACTGTGATGAACACTCCAGCTCAGTAGGTGGCGGAAATGAACCTAAAGTCTGTTTAACAGCCGTCAAGAAAATGCACAGGAAGCACTGAGTGAAGTCAAGAAAGTTTGGTGAACATTGATGGAAGACGAGACACATTGTGCTTGTTGGGTGGAAAGTTTTCTTTTAAAAATCCTCCCAATGGCAGCTTGGATAAAAAGCCTGGTTGTGTGTAAATTGTGGAGTAGCTGTTAGCACCAGAGCGAACGTTAGCTACGAGAGTCCTGGTACCGGCTAACGGTGTAGCCATCCCATAATAGACCACTTTTCTAGACACTGGAAGCGTTTGAGTTTACAAAAAGTCTTAAAATGTTGAATATAATCACTAGAATTGCACTTTGAGTTTGCAGTAATTTGTGAATGTAGCAGACAGATGAAAAATGGAGGTAAATAGAAATGAAACAAATATTTTTATGGTTTAATTTTTGTGGCGATTGGTGTTGGTTTGTCTGTCTTAATAACTTAATAATAAACTTTTAGTTTACAAAAAACACTTTTTTTATATATAAAAATTTATATTCCTAAAAAAAGAACCATCAAAATGACACTATTTATCAAAAATCATGAAAACAGAATGAATCTGTGGATTTTCAACTTTGTACACGTGTCAAGTGACATTTCCAGCCGTGATCCGGTGTGTTTACCTGGAGAGGGCTGCAGCTCAATTGCATAAAGTAGGCTGGACTCCGGCGTGCAGAGATTAGGAAGGGGGTAAAAAAAAAAAAAAATCGGATAAATCGTGAATCGGGATTTTTTTTTAGGCCATATCGCCCAGCCCTAACATGTGATAAATATTATTAAATGTGAAACCGGTATCTAGTTGACACCTTAAGTCACAAATATCTATGAATTCTTAACTTTAAATGACTTAAATTATCTAAAATCTCACTTCTAAATCAAAGCAACTCTACATTAACACAACTTCTTCTCTCTAATCTTTAAAAAATGTCTGACTGGACACTAAAAATCTCTTTATTTTCACCAGAGGTTTCGTTTCTATTGAATTTCAGGAGGTGCATACTGAAATGTTTATCATTTTTACAGTGTTTAATTAGGTTTTAAATTAACATTTAAAAACCAAATCTGCTTTTTTGTAAGTTTGTATCGATGTCTCAGGGTAGCTGGTATCCTGCCCAACATTTTTAACTATTTCTGGCATTTTATGAACTAAATGAGGCGATTAATCAAGATTAAGTTTAATCAGACATAATCATTAGTTGCAGCAACAGAGAGATTACTGAACAGACCTCCCAGGCACTGAGCTTCTATTTAAAGCTACAGTTAACGTTTCTTGTTGGAAAGTCAAACAAATGACTACAAAAACAAACACACAAAATGAATGTAAAGAGACACAAAATGATGATGAAAAAGACACTAAATGGCTATAAAGACACAACATAACAATAATTACAAGAAACGAGAGAGACACTCACAAAACTACCACAGGAAGACATAAACTGATTGGAAAGAGACAAAATGGCTACGTAAATACACAAAATGACCATAAAAAGATGCAAAACAACCACAAAGACACATAAAATAACAACAAATAGCTAAAAATGTACGCTACCACAGAAAGACACAAAAAGAGACACAAAATGACCACCGAGAGACGCAAAATGTGTAAATATTATAAAGAAACACAAAGACACAAAACAACCACCACAACACGCCAAATGACTACGGAGAGACACTACACACCAACAAAATAGTCAAAATAACAATAAATACATTAATAACTACAAAAAGACACAAAACTGGTAAATGAAGACTGAAAATGGACAGAAAACAACCACAAAATGATTATAAAGAGACACAAAGACGTATAAAATGACAACCAATAGCTACAAAAGTACATAAAATAACAGTAAACAGATGAGAAACTACCACAAAGAAACACAAAATGACCACAGAGAGACACAAAACACATGTAAATCACAAAAAGAAACACACAAAGACACAAGAGGAAGACACAAAATCATCACAAAATAACAATTTTTATAAAAAAAAACAACCACAAAGAGACATTAAACTTAAAATAGACAGAAAACAACCACAAAATGACTACAAAATAACAATAAATATCTAAAAAGAAAACAACTACCGTAATAAAACAACTACAGAGTGGCACAAAATTACTAAAAGAGAAAAAAAGGGACGAACAATGACCACAAAATAACAGTCATTCAAACAATCACAGACACAACACACAAAATGACTGCAAATAGACACTAAAACACAATAAATATGTGAAAAACAACTACGAAGACACAAAACAACTAAAAAGAGACATAAAACAACTTAAAGACACACAATATGACTGCAAAAGACACATTATTTTCCAAAAAAAGACACAGACACAAAATGACCACAAAAAGACATGAAATGACCTCAGAGAGACACAAAATAATGAAAAGATACACAATGACCACAAAGACACACAAACAATCAATTAATGAAAAATGACTTCAAATAAACAGAAAAAAATGACCACAAAGAGAAAAAACAACAAGACAGAGAACTACTACAAACAGAGGCAAAAAAATTGTCAGACACAAGAACACAATAAATGGAAAATACAACTACAAAGAGACACAAAACAACTAAGAGACACAAAACAACCGAATAAGACATAAGATAATGAAGAGACACACAATGACCAAAAAGACACACAAATGAACAATGAATTAATGAAAAAACACTCCAAGTAAACAGAAAAAATGACCACAAAGAGATAAAACAACTACAAAAACACAATAAACGTGAAAAATAACAACAAACAGACACAAACTAACCACAAGACATAAAAGGACTGCAAATAGACACAAAAATACAATAAACATGTGAAAAACAACAACTACAGAGACATAGAACAACTACAGAGACACAAATGACCACAAAACGTGAAATGCCCTTAAAGAGATACAAAATAATGAAAAGACACACACAATGACCACAAAGACACACAAACGTACAATGAATTAATGAAAAAACATTTTTAATAAACAAAAAATTTGCACAAAAGGACAAAACATCACAAAAACAAAATAAACATGAAAAACAACAACAAAACAGACACAAACTAACCACAAGAAGACACACAATAACTAAAAATTGACACAGAAACACAATAAACGTGAAAAAACTACACAAACAGACACAAAATGACTGAAAATAGACACAAAAACAAAATAAACATGTAAAAACTACTCCAAAGAGACACAAAACAACCTAAAGCCACATTATTTTCCAAAAAAAACAACCACACAGACACAAAATGATGACAAAAAGATATGAAATGACCTCAAAGAGACACAAAATGATGAAAAGACACACACAATGACCACAAAGACACACAAACAAGCATTGAATTAATGAAAAAACAAATTCAAATGAACAAAAAATGACCACAAATGGACAAAACAATCACAAAAACAAAATAAATGTGAAAAACAACAACAAAACAGACACAAACTGACCACAAGAAGATGCAAAATAACTGAAAATTGACACAGAAACACAATAAATACATGAAAAATAACTACAAAGAGACACAAAACAGCCTAAAGACACACATGACTGCAAAAGACACATTATTTTCCAAATAAACAACCACACAGACACAAAATGACCAGAGACACAAACTTACAGTAAATTGATGAAAAACAACTTCAGTGAGACATAAAAGAATAACCGCAAGACACTAAACAAACACAAAAGGACACAAAAAAATGGTCAGACACAAAAACACAATAAGCATGTGAAAAAGAACACAAACAGACACAAAATGACTGAAAATAGACACAAAAACACAATAAACATGTAAAAACTACTACAGACACAAAACAACCTAAAGACACACAACATGACTGCAAAAGACGCATTATTTTCCAAAAAAACAATCACACAGACACAAAATGACCACAAAAAGACATGAAATGACCTCAAAGAGACACAAGATAATGAAAAGACACACACAATGACCACAAAGACACACAAACGAATAATTAATTAACAAAAAACGCTTTAAATAAACAGAAAAAAATGTGCACAAACGGACAAAACAACTACAAACGGATGCAAAAAACGGTCATAAAATAGTTGCTAATTATTTTTCTATTGCTGTCTAATCAATGAGTGGACTAATATTTGCAGTAAACATGATAATTGATCTACTTTGTGTTTCCTTTTGTTCTTTTCTAGCAGCGACTGGCCTAAAAGCGACTGAATGAAGTTTGCTCTCACCGGGCGGCAGGCTGATGAACGCTGCTGCCAGGATGCTGCAGTCGATTCCTCTCCTCTCCCACCAGCTGCTCTCCTTCACCGTCTTCTGCACCAGCCTGGTCAGCTCCATCATCAGGGTCTCCTCACCCTTCCCCTCCGGCTCCCCCGTCCCCGTCCCCGTCCTCCTGCTCCTCTCCCCCGTCCCCCCATCCTCCTCCGTCCACTCCTCCGGGACGCCCTGCATGCCGCTGACCTCAGAGCGAATGAGTCCCGAACGCTGCAGCCGGAGCACAAAGTCCGCCGGGCGAAGTCAGCATTGCGAAAGTCCTTCCAGGCGAGGAGGAGGAGGAGGAGGAGGAGGAGGAGGAAGGCCGGCCCCCTTTCTGCTGCTGCTGCTGCTGGACCTCCTCACCTCTGTCAGCTGACTCCCGGAGCAGGAATGTATTAAGATGTGAGGCTGCATCCACAAACCTCGTCAAGGCTGCAGCTGCTGCTAGGACTCCCTCCTCTCTGGTGTCTCATGCATTGTGAATGTCTCTCCCCCCTCGATCCCTCTCTCTCTCTCTCTCCCTTTGTGTCGGCTGCTCTCCCCCCTCCTCCCCCTCTCAGCTTGTAACCTTGGCAGACGTCCTGGGAAAGACGAGGCAGCGAGGAGGGACGGTTAACCCGGAGGCTTCTGCACCGGACAGGAGGAGGGGGAGAAGAAAAGATATGCAGGAATGTGTGTGTAGAGGCACTGTAAAAAATAATCTGTAAAATAGTGAGGAAATCTACGCGCAAGGTGCAAGAAAAATAGGTTAAAAACATGGCTTATTTACCAACAAAAAAAAAGAAAAAAGTGGAAATCTGCCATCAAAGTGCCAGAAAAAATGACAAATATCTGTAAAGTTTATATATCTGGAAAACAATTATATTTTTAGCTAATTAAGCATCCAAAAAAAAGAAAAAACTGAAAATCTGCCAGAAAAAACACAGAAAAAATTATAAAAAAAGGTAAAAACTGTGGAAATAATGACAAATATCTGTAAAGTTTATATATCTGGAAAACAATTATATTTTTAGCTAATTTAGCATCCAAAAAAAAAGAAAAAACTGAAAATCTGCCAGAAAAAACACAGAAAAAATTATTAAAAAAGGTAAAAACTGTGGAAATAATGACAAATATCTGTAAAATTTGTAATTTTTGCTGATTTACCAAAAAAAAATAAAAGAAAATCTCCTAGCAAGGTGCCAGAGAAATAGGTTAAAACTGTGGAAATAACAGTAAATATCTGGAAAATGATTATATTTTAGCTAATTTACCAACAAAAAAGTGAAAATCTGCCAGCAATAGGCACAAAACAGCTAAAAAGAGACACAAAGCAACCATAACTAGAAGCAAAATAACCAAAAAGAGACACACAATGGCTGCAAAGAGGCACAAAATGACCACAGAGACACAAAATTGACACGAGCAGATACAAAATGACCGGCAACAGACAGGAAACAGATATACACAGACAAAACGCAGCTATAAATATACACAAAATGACCACAAAGTGACACAAAATAGTTACAGAATTACACAAAGTGGCAAAATTTAGATGCAAAATAACCACAAAGATACACAAAAGAACTACAAATAAACACAAAATGAATACAATGAGATACACAACTGCAACAAAGAGACACAAAATGATGACAAAATGGCATAAAATAACCACAAAGAGACACAAAATTACCACAAAAAGGCATAAAATAACTACAAATAGACACAAAATGATCACAAAGCAGCTGCAAATAAATACAAAATGACCACAAAGAGAAATTAAATGACAAAAGACACAAACGAGCTAGGAATACACAAAAAGGTCGCAAGGAGACAGAAAATGTCAACACAAGACATAAAATGACCTCAAACAGACACAAAACAGCGAAAAAGAGACAAAATACAGCTAAAAATATAGACAAAATGACCAAAAACAGACAGGAAACAGATAAAAACAGACAGGAAACAGATAAAAACAGACAGGAAAAAGATAAAGAGACAAAACACAGCTATAAATAGACACAAAATGACCACAAAGTGACACAAAATAGCTACAGAATTGCACAGTGGCAACAAATAGATGCAAAATTAGCACAAATATACACAAAAGAACTACAAATAAACACAAGATGAATACAATGAGATACACAACTGCGACAAAGAGACACAAAATGATCACAAAGCAGTTACCAATAAACACAAAATGTCCAGGAAGAGAAACAAAATGAGGACAAAAGACACAAACCAGCTAGGAATACACCAAAAGGTTGCAAAGAGACACAAAATGGTTAGTAAACTTAATAAACAGCTGCATTCAGAAAGAAAATTACCACAAAGAGCCACAAAATTTGATGAAAAATTATAAAAATCACAAAATAATTACCACAAAAAAAATGATAAATTGCCACAAAGAGATGCAAGACTACAAAAAATGTCTTCACATTGATTAAAACTACAACAAAGGGACGAAAAAATACCACAAAGTAATAGTTTGTGTTGAGGAATCCTTCTATAAACTCAAAAAAAATCTAAATTCTGAATAAATTCCCACACAGAATGGTAACAAAGTTCACTTTATTTTAATAAAACATTTGACGGGAACATCTTCAGACGACCGCCAACGTAAAAACGCACATTCGAGCTCAGTCACACTCTCAAGTTCACCGGCAGACAGACCTTTGAAACCAAATACGCAACCCGAGATAGCAGCGTTATCCATCCCACAGTCACACAACCTCAGCGTGACACCTCGTTGTTTTAGTGCTGCTGCAGTGTTTACAGAGCAGCAGCCGTTTACATCCATCACAGACGCCCTAAAGTCACTGATACGTAAGAAAACTGTACAAAGAAGACGTAACAAACAACATATGGAGAGCTTCAGGTACATTTAGTAAAACAGAAATCACTATTTGATGTGTTAATTAATACAAAATGCAAATATAATGAGGTCTTTTCTAGGAGGAATAATAACAGCAATATTATCCTGTAAATAAACAGTAAAAACAACATTATGCATGAAGGATTAATATCCTGCTAACGAGCTCTAATTTTCATGTTTTTATATCATCCTGTCACTAGGTGGTGCTGTTCAGCCAGTAAAAAGCTGTTTCTTCTTGTGGAGTGTTGTTTAAATGGGAGGAAAATGCCACCAAATTTTTAATTATCTCATCAGATTTAAGGTAGTTAATCAAGTTCTATGTCTATTTTCATGTTTTATGAGCCCAAGGTTGAATTTTTAGACATCTAAATACATTTTATCACCACTTTATTTCTACTATTCTCAGTTGAGCGCCTCAAAAATATGTCATTAGTCGTGTTTCCATATAATTGTGAAGCATACGTGAAGCGGACCTTTGAAATGTTGCAAACAGAAATGTGAAAAAGAAAAATCAGCCTTGTTTTCTTGAACCCTGTGAGCCCCAAAGCCCACCAGCAGGTTTGAAAGGCAAGTGTCTAAAAATGATGCCGTTTATCAGCCAGAAATGGCAAAAGCAGAAAGAATCATCACATTTTCAACTTTCCGATGAATAAATCGTCTGTGGTGTGCCGTTCTGCTGTTTCAAATCTGAGCTTAAAACTGTGAAATTTCATTAAATTGTTTTTATTCTATGTGTCTAATTTAAAAACTCACCAAAAATAAAGCGTGCGCTCTACATAGATTCTGTGAAAAACAAAAAATTCTTTCATAGTGCAAACAAAAAACTATAAGTGACTACACTACGAACAACAGTTACTTGACAAAAAAAAATCACAAAAGATTTCAACTGAACTGCAGGCAGTGTTTCCACAGAGCAGAGAGGAAAGAAGAATGCAAATAAATCACAATGCAAGTAGTTAAATAACTACAGTATGTAGAACTACATTGTGTTGGAAAGGGTTTTTTTTCAGTTTTTGTACAATAAATAATCACAAATTCAACTTTTTTTCCCTATAATTTCTGTCATTCGTAGCTGTGTCATTTTGAACAGAAGTTATTTCCTAGTTTTCCATAGTTCTAGTCATGATTGTTGTCTTTCCATAGAGGTGCAGGACTTTATATTGCAGTTAAAAATGAGCCCAAAATAACTAAAAATGTAACAGGAGCAAAACTAGAAAAGTGCTCAGAGACGAGGCTGCTCAGTCCTATCATTTCCAACGGCATATGTCCATTTAGCATATATGTACCCACAAACAAAATGACCTTGCTCTGAGCACAGACGTGTGTGATGCATGTGTACGTTATGTACGGATAGCGGATCACGTGACCTAAGCATGTAGCGGGTGGAACTGATGGGACTCAGAAACACCCCCACAATTTAATCAGTTGTTCCTTGTATGATTTCTGACAGATAAGTCCTGATAAGTCCAAAGCGGTGGATTTGTAGTGGAATCACAATTGTGATCGTCAGCAGGCAGCTGACTAGTGTTCACTTGTTGTCATGGTTACAGTGACACCGTGCCGCTATCTGGCAATGATACAGAAATCTTTAACAAATCCGTGGATCCAGACTATAAGCTGCATCACTGACAAAATCTAATCACTTGGTCCTTGTGTCATTTTTGACCTTCCCTGAAAATTTCATCCAAATCCGTTTTTGAGTAATGTTGCTAACAGATAGACAGACAAATGTACACAAATCGTCACATGACTCCACCGTTCCTTGGTGCAGTAACAAAACTTTAAATTTGAACTACAGCTGCCCTTGCAGAGTAAGTACTGCGTCATGCAGTATAAATACAACTGGGACGTAGTACTCCGTCATAATAATGCACTTTAAACTTTGACCGTTTCTAATGAAACGAGTCTGTGAGCTATCGGCAGCACAAACTTGTTCAGACTCGCCTGAGACACTGTGATGTAACGGTGCAGAGGATAGTGGGTCAGAATGGACAGAAAAACATGCTGACTGGAAAACTGCACAAACAGAACTGGATGGAGTAGAACATCTGGGTGTTTCTGGCATACAATATACACTACAGTTTAAATGTTTGGGGTCACTTAGAAATTTCCTTATTTTTGAAAGAAAAGCAGTTATTTTCAATGACGATACCATTGAATGAATGATAAATCCAGTGTAGGCATTGCTAATGTGGTAAATGACTATTCTAGCTGGAAACGGCTGATTTTTAATGGAATATCTCCATAGGGATACAAAGGAACATTTCCAGCAACCATCACTCCTGTGTTCTAATGCTACATTGTGTTAGCTAATGGTGTTGAAAGGCTAATTGATGATTAGAGAACCATTGTGCAATTATGTTAGCACATGAATAAAAGTGTGAGTTTTCATGGAAAACATGAAATAGTCTGGAAGACCCCAAACTTTTAAACGATAGTGTATTTATTGGGGCATTTTTTCTGGCAAACTATACAGGATAATGTGGTATTCTGGACATTGGAATTGTAAGTGTAAAAGTTGCACAATATTCCGTGGTCTCGTTTATAAAGATTTTTGTTATTGTGTATTTTTAAAAACCCATCACTGCAACGAAAAAGCGCTCTGAGACCAGGTGAATGTGTGAAATGTTAGTGAAACTCCCCAGATTTGAAATGCAAAAAGAACGATGGATCAATCTTATCTGGTTTCAGATGTACCACCAGTCAAAGATGAATATACAAACCATAGCGCTGGCTCTACACTGAGCTCTATAGGGTTAACGCTTCAAGGAAAAAAAAAAGTCAAAAACCACCTTAAGTTGTTTTTTGAGAATGTTTTTTTTCATCAAATTTAGCCATTTCAAATAACTTCTTCTAATTCAGTAATTGAAAATGAGCACAAATATTTGATATGGAAACACGACTAATGAGTATTTTAGCTGATAAACTTAATGTAGATGTAAAGTTAAAGATACCAAAAGTGATCCACTCTCTGATTCATGTCTTCACAATCCAGGAGATGTGATCCGAAGGCTGCACCGTTGAAAGAAAGGACAGTACCTTCTGTGTTTATCTGGGAGGAATAAGGGAGAAGATCGTTGCTTCTATTAAAACTAAATCTTCAAAGCTCAGTGTCTTCGATGGCCTCTGGTTCGTCTAAAGCATCCAGACGCCTCTTGCAGGCATCCAGCAGTTTTTTTCTGGGGCCTAGAGGGATGTGGATGCTGGTGAGGTCCTGATCCGAACACAGCATCAGAGCCTCCAGGTCGATCTTCTCCTTCCTGAACAGCGTCATGAACTCTCCGAGGCTCTGGGAGGCCAGGAAGGTCTCCAGAGGACTGCTCTCGGGCTCCATGTCCTCGTCCAGCCCCACCTCGGCCTCCTCCCACGGCAGCTCCTGCAGGTTTCTTTCCTGAAGGCTCAAGGCGCTGCCGATGCTGTCCTCGTCGAAGCTCGGCGAGCGTCGAGGCAGGTGGCCCCGCAGGCGGACGTTCGGCGCCCGGCCCACAGGTTCGCTTCCTGCCACGCTGCCTTCGTCCCGTCCCCCGATCCCAAACATCCCCCCGCTCATGTAGTTCCTCCTGAACACCATGGTGCCCAGGCCGGGTCGGGTGAACAGGGAGTCGCGGCCGGAGTCGGCGCTGATCTCCGAGTACGCCGCCTCGTGGAGGCCCGGGTCGCTCATGGCACGGGAGACGGTGTCGGCGTCGTCGTCGTTGTCGGGGTGAAACATGTCGCGGATGTTGAGGCGCGACCGCTCCCTGGGGTTGGTGTAGGTTCCCTGTTTGAGGAACATGACGTCGTTGCCGAGCTGCAGGCCGGACAGGGAGCGGACGCTTTTCCTGCCGTCCTCGTAGATCTTGAACGTACCGTCGACCTGCTTCTTCTTCTCCAGCTTCTTCTGGATTTTGGCCTTTCCCTTGGCTGTCGAATGCAGGGTGGCCTGAGAGGAAAGGACCAGAGGGGAAAGAACAATCAGCAAAGTCAATAAATTATTGTAATTTAAAACTAGGTTCTACTCCGATAAGCTCGTACAGACTGTTTATAAAATATGGACGTAGACTTCAGTTCTGAAAACTAAAACCTTAAACCTGCTTTCTTTCTAACAACCAGCAGGGGGCGACTGGTTGCTAAAAGAAGTCAGACTGCACAGATGAAAAAATGACTCTATTTCTCATTTTTGTTACTTCACTAAACTTTTTTTTAAAATCAGTTTATGATTTAAATCTCTAGCTCCAAGTTTCCTTCAATAAAGCATGATGTTCATTTAGTAAATTATCACCCCATTTAAGAGAAAATTCAAAAACTACTGAAAGCTGGTGAAACAGAAGCTAATCCTGAGGTACTTTAGGACTTTTCTCGTTGGATTCTATTTAAAATGATCTTCTTTCTATCAATTGCTGATGTAAAAAAAGTAGTTTTTATTAGTTTTGGCTTGATTATTGTGACAGAACTTCCTCCATCGTCTCCACTTGGTACAAAACTCGACTCATTACTGGGATAAAGAGGCACAATAACATCACCCCTAAGCCTGCCTGCCTAAACTGGCTCCATGTTAGATGCCAAACTGGGTTTTACTTCAGATTTTTTAATTTGGTATTTTCCCTCTCAATCACTGAGCAAGCAGCATGTGATGAATGTTGATCTAACTTTTACTAAAAGAACTTCCAGTAGAACTCTTAGTCTTAGTCTCTAACTTCTTTTCAATTACCTCTTAAAACTTCTGTCTTTGCGTAAAGTCTTGAAATTGATTAATTTATGTTTTAAATCGCTTATTTTTTTAAATTTCTATTCATGTAACCCAAGGTATGTTTTCTGTTTTAAAAAAAGCCAAATTCTACCATTTATCAGACCCAGAAACTATAAAAACAGAAAGAATCATTAGATTATCAACTTTCCAACAGTCCTTGAACTACTCAATTTTGCTGTGCAGCTCTGTCAGGGAAACAAACCAAATATGAGATCAAAATCATTAGATTTCATAATAACTATTTCAGTCTACATGTCTCTTTTAAAAAATTGCCAAAAATATAGTGTTTGCTCTGAATAGATTTTTTAAAAAGTGAAAAATTCTGCACTTAATGATGCAACAAGGAAGTTCTGAATGACTACAACAAACAGTCACGACAAAAAATCAGGAAGCTTTCAGCTAACCTGCAGACTGTCTTTAGAGAGGAGACGAGTATATAAACAAATTAAAAATGTAAATATCCATAATATGTGGAGGTCCAAATATTTTTCACAGTATTAGTAACGCCTGGAAAAATGTTGAACATGTTGATTCCAGGTGTTTTACAATTATTGTGCAATAAATAATGAGAAATTCAACTTTCATTTTTCTATTTTTATGATTTATGGGTTTATAAATGTGTTAAATTGAACAGAAGACATTTCTTAGTTCTCTCTCCTTCTAGTTGTCGTTGTTCTGTTTCTATGGAGGTGCAGGACTTCATGGGTCATTGCAGAATTGGAGGACATTTTACATCCCACCCATAAAATTTCAAATAATTTATGTACAAAATACTAAAACATGCAGTTGTTGTGTAAATGTTTTTTGCTCTGAGACCAAATCTAAAAAAAAAATAGGAGAAAAGAATGTTTAAAAATATTTAAAAATCCCAAATAAGTCTGGAGTTCTCCCTAAAATACCATTTTTCTCTTGTCCCACCCTTCTGATGACCAAACTGAATCTCTAATGAAACAGTGAAAATTAAATTTAAATTTCCTTTTTTTGAGTTTTATTCTTTTCATTGATCTCTCGTAATTGTGGGAACATTTTTATAATCAACATAATATTTTAAATGATAATTGTGTCTCATTTGTGGGGTTTTTATGTCTCATTTTTGTCATTTTGTGTCTTGTTTCTGTCATTTGGTGTCTTGTTTTTGTCATTTTATGTTTCATTTCTGTCATTTTGTGTCTTGGTTTTGTCGTTTTCTGTTTAGTTTCTGTTGTTTTGTGTCTTGTTTTTGTCATTTTGTGTTTTGTTTCTGTCATATTGTGTCTTGTTTTTGTCGTTTACGTCATCAAACAGTTTTCCTAAAGAATGGGCAGAGCAAAGCTATGTCCTCTACTCTATTTCTAATATTTTCATAACATCGTCAGCCTTGATTGAATGTCCAACTCTACCTCATATTATCAGGATCAGACTAATTCTTTTGACTGTTTTCCATCAGTCAGTTTGTCCTCTTGGTCAGCAGTAACAGCTAGCTAAATATCTAGCTTCTACTGCTGAGAAAAAGCTAACATTAGCATGGATTAGCAACCTGTTACTGTGATTAGAGTAGGGTTAGCAAACAACTAATAAAACATGGAATAAAAATGGTACCATTGATGTGTAAGCTGAGCCAATCAAGTCTTTGATAGTTTATTATTGATGAATATGGAGCAGAAAGCTGCAAAAGAGAAGGTCTATTTTTCAAAAATTTTGAAGCCCAGATGTCCTCCAATTCTGTAATGAGCTATATATTGTAATGAAAAATGAACCAACCATGAAGAAAAATGTGACAGAAGCAGAAAATGAGGGTTAACCGGATTCATTTAACAATCTTTACTTCCTCTGTGTTCTCGTTCTTTAGTCTTATTCTCATCTATCTGCCCAGTCTGGTTTAATCTTTATCTTTTAAAGTGTTGTATAATTAAACTTTATGATTATTTCTGCGTCCACCTGTGAGTATGGCATGTTGGAGGTGACGGTGTTGAACTTGCGGCTCAGCGTGCTGCTGCTGGTGTAGCTGGAGAAGCTCATGGTGTCCATGTTGTCCAGAACCGCCGACTCCTTCATGAACTTCCTCTCCATGCGTTCGCGGTGCTTCCTCTGCAGCTTGGCGCACTCTTTGATGCGGCGCTCGGCGGCCCTGAACGCCCGGTCCTTCAGTTTGCTGACCAGCTTGGGGTTGAGGGTGATCTGCTTGGCGGCGATGGAGTCCAGGTAGCGGACGCACTCCATGTGGCCTTTGGTGGCGGCCATATCCAGGGGGGTGTGGTAGTCGTTGTCCAGAGTCCACACGTTGGCACCGAAAGCCACCAGGAAGGAAAGGCAGTTATGGTGGCCGTTGGCAGCTGCCAGGTGGAGCGGCGTGTTCCCCCAGATATCACATCTGTCCGGGTCACCTCTGGAGGGAACAACACAATTAGTTTATTCATTACTGGTGTTATTTTCTGTTTCTAATCTGAAAGGTTCTGATGGACAAATACTGAGGATTGCATTACAGTGGTGGAAAAAGGTTTTTGGACATCACTCTTTTGTCTTCAAGTGTAATTTTTTTTAGTACAGTCATAGCAAAACGACTAAACAAATCCTAAAAAAAGCCATTAAAAACTTAACATTGATTGGTTCCATTAAAATACGTAAGAAATGACACAAGGACCAAGTGATTAGATTTTGACAGTGATGCGGCTTATAGTCTGGATCCATGGATTTGTTAAAGATTTCTGTATCATTTGTTTGCATCTACTTCAGTCTTCTCTATTGGATTTGCTGCTGCATGGCTACTTATTGGTTCATTCCATCTGAAATCATCAAATTTTTAGAACAATTTCTTCTCATTTCTTGCTCATCTGTGATTTGCCAGAATTTTTCCTGTTTTATCTTTAATAGTTCCTGAGATATTGTCATTCAAACAGCCTTAAATTTCAGTGTACGAAAAAAAATATCTCTGAAAGTATTTGACGTATCAATCTAAATTTTCACACATACCATTTTAAATATCCGTAACTTAAGATTTAAAAAAATGTTCAAGTTAATCAGAGATGGTCGAGCAAAAGAACTCTGATAATTTAAGATTGAAAAACCCTCATAGAAACTGACTCTGATTATGAAGTCGGGGTTTTATTGGTGCAAAGCAGCAGCTTGAAGTGACTGCTGCTTACCATGTAGTCTTAACGAGATGCATTTCAGTCTCTATTTCATATTCGTTCCATTGTTTGACAGCAGAAACAGAAAAAATACGTGAATGACAGCAGCTGTATTGGAAATTCATCTTTGTTAAAATGCAGATTATGTGATAGAAGATTCAAAGAGCCTCATGTGTGTTTTCTCTTCAGGCGTTTGTGCTACTGTGATGTTATGTCCAAACTCCGCATAGGAAAGAGTGGGGTAGATTAGCCTGGGGGTAGATTGAGCCACATTTTGTTTCTAGAAAACAATGGAAGAAATTAGTTCATATTTTCGAAGACGCCTCAAGTAAAAACTGGCTCATCTTAGCCCACTCCCCCTTAGTTTACAAACCAATCCTGTGATTCTCTGAAACGCTACTTTCACAATGAACCGAGATGAACTCTACTGTCACCATGGAAAAATACACAGAAACTGCTTGAGATTCAGAGGATTAACGGAGACGTCTACCTGTTGCTTCAGCATTTCATAGGAGTCGACAATAACAGTACACCGCTACCCACAATGCAGTGCAACAACAACAACAACATGCTGTGTGTTTCTGAGCTGTTAAATCCCTCCTCCTCCCACACGGCCCATCGCTGATCAATTATTCAGCCGCTGCAGGTTAAACATGACAGAGGTGATTCTGCATTATTAATCCAACACACCCAGAAGCTTTATTTCACCGACGCCCGGCGACACCACAAACCCAGCGGGGTCACCACCTCCTACCCACGCTGATTCCACATCCGTCTGCAGAGCTGCCAACCAACGCTTCAGAGAGTCGACTTTTATTCCTGTTTGTTTATTCTGAAAGGACGATTAAACAGATCGGATTCCAGCGGCAGGAGACGTATCACTGCAGCAGCAGGAGAAATCACACTTTACAGTAACCTGACCATCAGATGGAGGAGATAGAGCAGATGAAACACACAACTGTGAACCAGAAAAACGAGCTAAATGAAGCTGGTGTCACAATAAACCTCTCAATGTGTTTTCTTTTAAGAAAAAAGACAAATTTTTACAGAGTTTCTCAGCAGGAAACTGTAAAAACAGAGAGGAATCTTTTGCTTTTCAACTTTCCTACAGTCCCTGACCTAACCATGTGTAACTTTATTTATCTCACATTCTTGCTCGTCTTTCTTAAAGTTTTCCTTAAAAAAGTTCTTTAAAAATCTCCTAATTTTAATTAAATCAGATATCAGACAAACACTAGAACGGTAAAATAGCAGACAGCCTGTCACATAGTAGACACTTTGTATGTTGAAAATATAATTTTCAATAGAAAATAGTTGTGTATTAATTCACTCCCCTTAAAAAAACACTAATATACAGACAAAATAATTGTATTTTCATTTTTTTATCTCTTTGATTCATAATTGTCCCTCTTACAGTCAAAATGTTTGACTTTTATCTCTGAATTTTGACTTTTAAGTTATAATTTTATCATTTTATTCTCATAATTGTG
The DNA here is from genome assembly GCA_027123335.1 of Amphiprion clarkii. Lineage (NCBI taxonomy): Eukaryota > Metazoa > Chordata > Actinopteri > Pomacentridae > Amphiprion > Amphiprion clarkii. The sequence continues at coordinate 9,395,851 of CM049586.1, forward strand.
CCTTTTATTGTCCATTTTTTTCTTATAAACTATAATTTTGACATTTTTCTATGCTTCTATACAAAGTGACATACATCTGAGAGTGGAAACAACACTAGTCAGGAGAAAACAACCTGGATAAAACCAGTTCAAGCGTGATCATTTTTCATCATAATTTTGGCCTTTTAAAAAAATATTAGCTTTTTATGCCTTCAGACTCTAAATTTCTTCCAGAAAGTCGAAATGGGGACAATTTATCGCATAATTGTCACTTTGTTACTCACAATCTTCAATATTCAAGTCACAATCTTGCCCATCTGTGTATAATATTTTTCCAGAAAATCAAAAATGTAACATTTTCTTTCACATTTTGGGCTTTTCATGCAATATCTTCGACATTTTCTCTCATATTTTTTAGGAAATTACAGCTATCATGTAATTTACATCCTTGTAAATGGAGAGAAAACATCCAAAATACACATTTAAGTGTTTATTTTACTGCATTTTATCTGTTTCTGTATCCAAAAACGACTTTTAAATCACATAATTTCACCCTCATAAGTACGACTTTACACATTTTTATAATTATATTTTCTCTTTGTCTCATAATTTAGACTTTTTAATCACATCATCTCACCTGAATTTGACATAATCTCATAATTTTAACTGTTGAACTCAGTCTTCAATATTCAAGTTACAGTTGCATGTCTGCTTATATTGCTTTTCCAGAAAGTCAGAAATGTAAGTTTTTCTCTCATATTTTGGGCTTTAATTAAATATTTCTGACATTTTCTCTCATACACAATTACAGCTATCATGTAACCATCTGTCACAATTTGCACACTTTATGGTGGAAACTATAATTTTAAACATATAAAACTGCACATAAATCTACACTCAGTCATGCATAGTGACAATGAGGAAGAAGGTTTTTAGTTTACTGATGTTTTTAGTTTGTTATTGAGCGTAGATTTATGCAGAAAGATAGAAATCAGTTCAGAATGAACTGTTCAATCCACTGTAGATGTAAAGATGCAGGCTGTCTGTATGTAAAAGCATCCTGTTGTTATTTGCAGCTGTTTCTCTTAATGCAGGGGTGTCAAACATACGGCCCATGGGCAAAAAGTGGCCCTCTAGAGGGTCCAATCCGGTCCACAGGACGACTTTGTTAAGAATAAAAATTCCAGAGAATACATTAAGTGCAAATTGTAAATTTGTAAAACTATAAATTTAAAATAGTTTCTAGATCATGACAAGTTGTTTTGAACACGAAGTAAAGTATTTGATTGTTCATTGTTCTTTTGTCATTTTGTGTCTCATTTTTGCAATATTTCGTCTTTTTGCTGTTTTTTGTCTGATTTTTGTCGTTTGTCTCATGTTTTTGTCATTTTGTGTTTCCTTTTTGTCTCGCTTGTGTTTTTTGTCTTGTATTTGTCACTTTATGTTTTGCATTATTCATTGTTTTGTGTCTTATTTTATGTCATTTTGTGTTTTATTTGTCTTGTTAGTGTATTTTTTGTCATTTTATTTCTCACTTTTATCATTTTTTGTCTCGTTTTTGTTGTTTATCCATGTTTTTGTCGCTTTGTAACTTTTTGTCTAATTTTTCTCTCTTTTTTGTTTAGTTTCATGTTGTTTGTCTCATTTTTTGTCATTTTGTTTCTCGCTTTTGTAGTTTTGTGTCTCATTTTTGTAGTCTTTTTTTTCAGATTTTCGTCGTTTGTTTTGTCACTACATTTCCCGTTTTTGTCGTTTTGTGTTTCCTTTTAGTCTCAGTTGTGTTTTTGTCTTTTTTTTGTCTTGCTTTATTCATTGTTTTGTGTATCGTTTTTGTTGTTTTGTGATTTTTTGACTTGCTTGCTTCGTTTTGTTTCTCACTTTTGTCATTTTTGGTCTTTTTTGTGTCACTGTAATTTTTTTGTCTCGTTTTTGTCCATTTTTTGGCGCTTTGTAACTTGTCAAATTTTTTGTCTTTTTTGTTTTGTTTCGGGTTTTGTCTCATTTTTTGTCATTTTGTGTCTCATTTTGTAATATTTTGTCTTGTTTTTGTTGTTTTTTTTATCTGACTTCTGTCATTTTGATCATAAAGTAAAATGTTTCAGATACTTGTGACTAAATGTTTTGTGTCTTTGTAGACATTCTGTGATCTGGAAGTTGTAATGTGGAAATGACAAACTGAGGCATAATTTTGTTGAAATGGAATTTATTTTTCTTAAGAAACTTCAGGTTCATAATGTTTTGTAAAAAGATAGTTCATTAAATGTGAACATTTTTGGACTAAAACAAAGGAAAAACATGGAGTTGTGGTTATTTCTAGGTTATGCTGATTTTACTGGTCGTGAATGTGGCCCCTGAACTAAGATGAGTTTTGCAGCCGTGTCTTAATGCTTCACATCCATCAGAGTGACCTTTTTGCTGCCGCCTCACATTATAAAGCTGCCAACAGCTGAATGACATAAATCTGCTGTTAATCTGCAGTCAGAAAACATCAAACTGAACCAAAACCTCAACAGAAGCCTCCTCTGATCCTCCACCTGCAGCTGATCTCACCTGGATTTAAACTGAACCTGCAGCGAAGCCTCAGATCTGAACGTATCTGATCTGTAATAAAACATTTGTGTCGTTTCTGAATCTGCTTCAGATCATTAAACCTGCTCATAAATAAACCTGAGACATTAATAAGACCCATTAAACAGCAGTTTAACCAGTGACCTTCTCTGTAATCAGGCTGTTAGAATGCATGGAGTCCTGCAGCTCTGATTAGATCACAGGGAGCATTTTATTACAACACTGAATATTTATTTCTGTCAATTTGACGTTTCGTCGGTGGGGAGATGAGGAGACTTTCTATCTTTTCAATTCATATTTTTCTCCTCAGAAAGTCAAAATCGGGACTTTTTATGTCGTAATTTTGATGTTGACATTGATCCTCTCATGTTTACAAAGAATGCCATAATTTTGACTTTTAAATCCCATAATTCCACCTGCATAACTCATCATGTTGATTTATTGTGCCTTATTTTCTTAGAAGGTTTGCTCAGAAAGTGAAAATCTGGACTTTTTAATCTCTTAAGTTTTATGTTGACATTTATCCTCTATTGTTTACTAAGAATGCCATCATTTTGACTCTTAAATCCCATAATGTCACTCTCATAAGTCAAAATGTAGACTATTTTTTCTCATCATTTTGACTTTTTGTGCCGTATTTTTTTACTCTTCAATCCCATAATTTCACCTTCATAAGTCAGAAGTTTGACTTTATTTTCATCATTTTGACTTATTATCCCTTATTTTCTTATAATGTTTCCACAGAAGGTCAAAAAAGGAATTTTGTATCTCATATTTGTTCTATTTCATCCTTTACTGTTGATACAGTTGCACTCATAAGTTTACATGCCGTCGCAAAATTTGTAGATTTTATAGAAAATATGTTTGATCATGGAAAAACATTTCTTTCATTTCAGGTTAGCGGTCAGACAAAGTTATTTAACTATTATTATTATTATTATTATTATTATTATTATTATTATTATTATATTTGCTGTGATCATTAATGCTTTCATTAAAGAATGTTTTACACATTCTGCCAGATTAAGTAAACTTATGAGCACATCTGTATTTTATGTCATATTTTCTGACAAACAGATTTAAACACAGTTTCTTCCCCACAGCAACAGACCATAGAATCAATCACCATCAAGTGCAATCTCTTGTTTGTTCTTTTAATGTACGATCTCTTTCATACTTTTAATTCCTTATACTTTATGTATTAGTGTATGTTTGTGTGTGAAGCTATGATTGAATATAATGTATGTGTCTCTTTTAACACTAGAGGAATAAAAACATAATCTACAATAATAAAAGTAATGTTGATTTTTATCTTGACATTTTTTTTGACCAAAATGAAGGTTTTAGTGTCTCAATTACTTCAATTTACACACTTTGTGATGTTGAAAATTACATTTTAAATGACTAGTGGTTGTTTATTAAGTCATATTACATAAAAGGCAACAGTTTTTTACTGAAATAGGGGAAAAAATCCATTCATTTCCAATGAACCTCCACTTAAAGCATGACAATACAGACAAAATCTACATTTTCTTTTCATGCACTGGTCAGTTTTGAGATTTTTGGATAATTTACATCCATACTAATGGAGAGAAAACATCCAAAATACACATTTAAGTGTTTATTTTACTGCACTTGATCTGTTTCTGCAAGCAAAGTGACTTTAAATCACCCTCATAAGAGTTTACACACTTTTATAATTACATTTTCCTTTGTCTCATAGTTTAGACTTTTTAATCACATTATCTCACCTGCATATGACATACTTCATACTTTTAAACTTAGAATTTGCCCTTTTTCCTCCAAATGTTTACATCTATCTTGTGATTGTTGACTATTTGTCTCTATGAACTTCAATTATGATGCAAATCTTTAAAGGGTATTTGTTCAAAATGAGTTTCTCCTCCAGGAATCTGCACTTATGCATCTCTTAAAAACTGAACACTGCAAAATATATGTATTTGATGGCTTTGTTTTCTGATTTAAGGGGTAATAAAAATAGACATCCGGAATTATTTTTTATGAATATGTCAACATGAAGAAATTGGGCATTTTGAGATGAATAATAGCTCAATTACATATTCAGATATATGAATAAAGTAGGTATAATACTAAAAAAAAAAAGTGTCATGTTGTAAATAATCACATTGGGTCTGCATGGTGAATTCTGTTAGCTCTAAATTTTATCCTAAATTAATAAAATAGTAAAAATAATACAATAAAACTAAATATTGTTGTCATAACAGCAGAAAATGAGGATAAATGTCATCTATGCAGTAAATAAAAGGAGATAAGTTGAATTATTTTGCTTCTCTGTTAGTTATTGTTGAAATTTTAAGTTATTAAAACCTACAGCTGCTGATTAAAAACTCTTCTGTTGGTTCTACAGTAACCGGCTCCGGTCCCGGTACCGGACTCACCCTCTGCTCACGATGAGCCGCAGCGCTTCCAGGTTTCCGTGGTAAGCGGCCCATAAGGTCGGCGTCATCCCGTCCTCGTCCGGGGCGTTCAGGTCCTTCCGGGCGGCCTCCTTCAGCACGTCCAGGTACCCGTCCCGGGCCGCCCGGTGGTACCGGTCGTTCATGGCGGCGCCTCGGCTCACTCGGAGCTCGGTTCCATGGAAGCACCGGGCGGTTCTGACCGGGAATAGACGGTCGGTCCGGGACTCGGCGAGTCCGGGGCGGCCTGCAGCGGCGCGGAGGGACGGACGGTTGCTTGGAGACGGACACGAGGCGTGCTGGTTGTCAGGGAGGGGCGGGGCCTGGTCACGAGAGGACACGCCCATTTTTAAAGAGACAGTGACGTCTTTAGAAACACCTGCACAATCTAATGTAATCAATACAACAGAGAAAAAATTGATTAAAAACATCTGTATAGTCTATTATAATCAATAAAATTGATAGAAAATGTATTAAAAACACATGTATAATCTAATGTAATCAATACAACTGACTGAAAAAATGAAATATAACACATGTAAAGTCTAATATAATCAGAATATAATCAATACAACTGATAAAAAAATCATTACAAACATCTGTACAATCTAATACAATTTCCCTCCACAGAGTCATAATCATGACTCTTTAATGATCTTGTATCATAACTCAGAATTTTAACTTTTCAAATCACGTTTTTTCCTTAGAATGTCAAAATCTGGGCTTTTTAGTCTAATATTTTTTATTTTTATCATTTTTTTTACTTTTTGCTTTTGTTTTATGACTCAGCAGTCATAATTGTGATATTTTGTTGTTTAAATTTGTCTGAGTGAATCACAATTTCGACTTTTCAACTCAAAATCTGTACTTTATTTGATATTGTGGACATTATATCATATTTTTTACTTAGTAAATCATTATTTCATGTATTTGTAATCCATGGAGATGTTTTTTCATTATTTCAATCCATATTTTTTTCTTCAGAAGATCAGCATCTGGACTTTTGACCTCAGTTTTGTGACTCTCCATGTCTTATTTCTGACTGTAGAGGGGGCCAACTAGCAGACTTTGGAGTTCTACTAAGAGTGAAACTAAGGATTATCAGCTGCAGCAGTTTATCAGCTCTGAGTGAACCATTTGCTGCTACTTGAAGTGGTGAGGAGATAAGACTGCAGATATATTTATGAATCAGTTCCTGGTGGATTCTCTGCTCACAAACCGATACTGAATCTTTTCAGCTGCTTCAAAGCAAAATGATGAGACTAAAACTCTGTTGTCTGCAGAAAGACAAAAACTCTTCTGTGGCCTTTTTGAAGTAAACTTTGCTCAGGTGGCGGAGCGTGAAAGGAGGTCAATGTGAAAAGTAAACATGAAGTTCTACCTGAGAAAGGTGCGTCACTGAGGCCACACCCACAGCGTGGGAAGATATCAGACGATTATTGGGAGGAATTCCTTCACAGGAAGAAACCTGACTGAATGGAAAGACGCACAAGGAGGAAGTAAACAGAAAGCAGGTGAAGATGGATGCTGGAGTCTCAGAGCTGGACTCGGACCCTCAGAACCAGGACCCAGAGGTGGACCCGGTGCTCCTCTGGGCCCCCAGCGGGAGGCGTCTGATTTCCGGTCTGCTGGGTCTCAACCTGGTGCTGCTGGGAGCCGCTCTGGTGGCCGGAGAAGCCTTCAACCCGGAGGGCCTGAAGCATGAGGAGCCCGAGGTGTTCCTGCTGGTTCTGATGGGGTCCAGTTTGGTCTGGATGCTCTGGTACCTGCTGTGGGCCCGGAAGCAGCCCGGCATCTGCCCCCACCAGGATCACCACGCAGGGGGCACCACTGTCATCGGTAAGCTGCTCAGCATGCTCATAGAAACAGAGCCTGTTTGGGTTTTCTAACGGCGTCTGGTTCTGCTGGTTTCAGTGGTTCTGGTTCTGTTTGCTGCCTTCAGCCTGCTGCTGTACGTCTGCAGAGTCGGTTATCTGATGAGCGTCAGGGAGTGTAAACCTGCTGCTACTCTCATCTCTCCATTCATAGAGGCGCCGTTTCTCGCTCTGCAGGTAAAGAAGGACGTTTAAAATCTGGCAAACTTCCCTCCAGTCACAGCATGAAAGGTTTATTTGTTCAGCACTTATCAACAATAAGGCAATTCAGAGAGCTTCACATAAAATAACATAAAAACACACCCTGCACTCACCAGTCCTAGGATTTAAACCTCATAATGGCTCCATGTTATTATATAAAGTGAGACCTGTGCTGTAGTAAATAACATCAACCTACTGTCTCACCTGTTTAACAATTTACTGTTACTTTACACATTTCTCGTTTTGTTGAATTACACATAATAAATAGAAAAATCACAGAAAAAAATATTATTAATTTACACATGAGCTCTAAAAGAAAAACAGGCCAAAACTGTAAATGATGTCCAAATCAAAAGTCTGTATATTTACAAGTGGCTTTTCATTCCTTTGCAACATTTGACTGGAAAATTTAAGCATTTTTACTGTATTTAAATCAGCAAAAATGTTATTATTTTACACATATCTGCGGCTATTTAAAAGAGAAATTCTGGAAATTAAGGTTTGAAAAAAAATAAGTGCAATTTTACAGATTTTCAGGTTTCAGATTTTAAGAAATTACGGATATCTAGAAAAAGCATTTATTACCAAAAAATGAACAGAAAACAACTATAAATAATGTCCGTTTCCAAAATATGTATTTTTTGCAAATAGCATTTTTTTTCTTCTGCAACATACGACCATAACACTACTCTTTTACTGTATTTTAAATCTGCAAAAAAATATAAATATTTTGAATATATTTGTTGCTATTTTCACAATTTCAATGCTAGTGTTTTAGACAGATTTTCAACATATTGTGCTCTTGCTGCTTTTATTTATTACTGGATGATCAAGCCTTTAATAGTCCTGGTGAAGAGAAAATTTCAGGCCATAAAGTCCCGTAAAACAATACGCAAATAAATACCATAATAATCAGATCAATTCTGCTGCCTGTGTTGCTGACTAAAAACACTGTCCATAGTGTAATAATGGTTTTAGTAACCACAGCAGCATTTAATAAAACAATAAAATCTGCTTTCATTCACTCTACCAGCTGCTGTCATATTTTGGCCGTCAGTATTACAGTTATTAAGGCCTCGTTCTTTATGTGTTTAAACGAAGCATCCACACAGATATCCTGCTCTGAAACGCAAAAATCCCTGTCATAAAACACTTTACATGACACTGGCAAAACAGGTCTGACTTTCACAAGCAATAAAATGACATACCAATGTTTTTGATCAACTGCATTGTAATATTTTTAAGGGCTTTGGCAAAGAAAACTATCAACCTTACAGCACAACTGGATGCTGAACTCTGTGGTTGGACGATGCCGAAAAAAATATCAGCTTTTGTGACAAATGCTGTCCATGTTTCTGCTTCTGATATAATGAGAAAGCTTAATTAATTCATATCTAAACACATTTAAATATGTGATTTAAAGGTACCCAGCACAACAAATCACATAAATTTCACTGGAATCAAAGGCTGCAGAGGCAGAAGTTACTGCTACTCTGCTAAGCTACGCTACTTACCTTTTAGCAGCACTAGTTTCAGATTTTTTTTCTCCAATATGATTTAAGATTTTCCTTTTGTTTTATTAATTTTATGTGGTAGAACAAATGCAATCTAAATGCGCTTACAACTAAGTTTTCAGATTTCACGAAATGAGAAAAGGTTGCCAAATTAGCTTTAGCTAAGACTTACCGCACTACCTGGTAGCTAAGGCTAACAGGCTGCACGCAGGCTAACTTTTACTTCTAATTTCTAGATTTTATGAAAGAAAATCCAAAATTACACATTATGTGATTTTATAGTTTTTATGAAAAGTCAAGATGCAAGAAAGTTCAGATTTATGATTTCATTTTAGCCAAATATGTAGATGGTTTGCTTCTGCTAACAGCACTAGCTGTTAATTAAGGCTAAGCGTTAGCTAGCTAGCTATTAGCTATGGCCAACAGGCACCACTTTACTAGATATTGTGAAATTTTCATGTCATTTCCCGCCTAAATTTAACATTCTGTAGTGATTTATAGTTTTTATGACAAGATGTGAAAAAGTCAGATTTATTAGTCAGTTTTAGCCAAATACGTAGTTAGCTCTACTACTGCTTCAAAAGACAACTGAAATGATGGCAATGACAGCTTTTATAAAGAGTAATTTGTTACTTGGCTCCAATTCTTACTCCATAAAATGAAATACTATCAACAATCAAAGTACAAAAACATTTCTTGGTAATGTTTATTAAGATACTTTCCCCTTTCTGCAGAGCCCGGTGGTGTGACACCAGCATCTACAGTCCGTTTACCAAATATGTAGCTAGCTCTGCTGCCAGTTCAAAATAGTTGTGGATAGCTCCTCAGATGGAGCTTCAACTGTAAAACTGTAAACTAATTAGCTACTGTAATGAATTAATCTTCATATGGGTGCATTTAAACACCTAATTTAAAGGTATCTAGCTACAACAAATCACGTAAATTTCTCTACAATCAAAAGCCACAGAAAAAGACTCTAGTGCTACTCTGCTAAGCTAGGCTACTTAGCTTTTAGGATGCTAGTTGTTACTTTTTTCTCAGATAGATTTGTGATTATACTTTTCTTTTTTTGTTTTTGTGTTCAAAATTGAGTTTACACATTTCAACATTTCAACAACATTTGCTAATACACTTTACCTAAGACTGACAGTGCTAGCGGTTAGCCAAGGCCAGTAGGCTGCACTTAGAGTAATTTTCACCTTTATTTTCTAGGTCTTGTAAAATTTCCATACCATTTCTCCTCAGTATTTCACATTTTGTAGTTATTTGTAGTTTTTATGACAAGATAAGATTTGAAGAAGTCTGATTATGAGTCAGTTTTAACCAAACATGCTAGCCTGACTGCAAGACCACTGAAACAACAGTAAAAAAAACCAAACAGTTGTTGATAGTCCCTTTTATAGGCCTTGTAACTGTACAAATATTTATTTTTCATATTAAATATTTTTGCTTCTAAAGTAATTACATGCCTTAAAAAGTCAGTCTTTTAATACATGCATTTAAATGCCTAATTTAAAGGTGGTTAGTCCCAACAAAGCAGGTGAATTTCAGAGGCTACTGCTACTCTGCTAGGCTAGGCTACTTAGCTTTCAACAGCACTTGTTGCTGCTTCTTTCTTGAGTATGATTTAGTATTTTTCAAATACCATTAACAATCGAAGTACAAAAACATTTCTTGGAATTATTTATTAAGAAATTTTGTGCACAGCCCTGTGGTTTGTGGACACCAGCATCTACAGTTTGTTTATATGTGAAACAATCAGTTCATCATCCAAACTACAGTGTATCAAACAAATATAGCTCTCAGAATCATTAGCAACTTATAAGCTACAGATAAGGGAAATTAGAAGCTTATAAGTGCTATAAGTGAACTGTCATTTATTGTTATTGCAGCCATGTGCACATTACAAGCAGTTTAAGTGTTATTTACCATCATAGGAGCAAGAAAACAAATTTCCACCTGTATATATGTCAATATATTCAGGTTGACAATGAATGCAGCTCTCATATAATTAATTATGAGGTGTATTATTTGAAAAGAAAAAACATTCAAATTTAAATTCTTAGATTTGTCCTTAGTTTTATCATTTTCAGGTGTGTTCTTGTTAGATAACTGTGCTTTTCTTCTTTTGCAGACATATTTGCTCTGGGCTCACTCCAAAGACTGCATTCACAAACACAAAATCGTCACCAGGTGCGCCACTCTGTATAATAAATAGACTGTGCTTGTGTTTAAAATATTTTTTTATACAAGTGAGTCAGGTTCTGGTGTAAATTACTTTTGTATTCTTTGACACGTGTTTATATTTGCATGCCATTTTAAGTTATTTGTCATATTTGCATGCTGTTTTTAGTGTTTTTGTCATATTTGCATGCTGTTCTGAGTGCAGGTCGGGGTTGATGGTGATCCTGTCGGCCGACCTGCTGCTGTGGTTGAACGCCGTGACGGAGGACTCGATCCATGAGGAGATCGAGTTAGAAAAACAAGACAATCTCGTGTTCAGCAACACAAACTCCCTAGATGATGATGACAGCTTTGATTTGGCAGGTAGTTTCTGTAACATGAGCTGAAATCACAATTATTCAGTAAAGTGATAAGTTGACAACTATTACATTAATCGTCAACTCAGTTTGTGTAATTTTAAAGAGCTAAATTGTCTACATTCTCTTTAAGAGCCCTGCGTGGCAGTGTTCAAGTCTGAAAGGAGTTTGAGACCAGTTCAAAACCAGTTCCAAATTAAATGTGAAACCAATCCTAAACCAAGTCAAAAACTAGTCCAAATTGAGTTCTAAACCAAGTTCACAACCAATCCAAAACAAAAACAAAGTCCAAAGCCAAGTCTGAAAGCAGTCCAGTACCAAATCTAAAACTAAGTCCAAAACAAGTCAAATCCCAAACCAGTAGAAAGCCAATTGCAAAACAATTCCAATACCAATTAAAATCCAGTCTAAAATCTAGCCTTAAACGAAGTTACAATCCAATTTCAGTTCAATTCAAATTCAGTTTATTGCCATTGCTGTAAATACCAGGGGGACATCATTGGAGCATCTGACAGTTGACATCACATCACAGATATCAAGTGCAACCAGTGCAAAAGTCTCACCCTTAAGTGCACAGCGTGAATCCCTTCCAAGTGGCAAGTATAAGTATGCACAGCACACATCCTGCCCTCAACAGTAGCAGCAGACACAAAGAAAGGTCTAGCAGACACCCTACTCACACAACAGTAGCTAATTACCAGTAAACATACACTGCCCGTCCAAAAAAAAAAGTCAAACACTCTATTATTTCATTGGACCGCCTTTAGCTCTAAGAACGACACACATTCGCTGTGGCATCATTTCATTAAGCATTTATTTCTGTTCAGAGATACATACATTTTTTGCCAAGATCTTATACTGTTGCTGCCAAAAGTCTTCTCCAGAACATCCCAAAGATTCTCAGTGGGGCTGAGGTCTGGACTCTGTAGAGGCCAATCCACAGATGAAAATGATGTCTCATGCTCCCTGATCCACTCATTCTCAATGTGAGCCCAATGAATCCTGGCATCGTCATCTTGGAATATGCCCATGCCATCACTGAAGAAAAACTCCATTGGACATTCCAACAGATTGTGTGCTGGGGGTGACGGGTCCTGGAGGATGTTTCGGACTGTGGATAGCAATGGGAGGCCTTTCCCCGCAGATTTTCCCACTCGTTGAAGAGCCTGCTGATCAGCCTTGGTGCAGCTGGAAAACTCACACTAGTAGTCTGTATGTCAGCACACTTTCCACAGCACAGTGGTAAAAGTTCAGCTTTATTCTCTTTGGCCCATTTAAGCTTCTTGAGGAAGAAGAGACGTTGCTGTGCCTTCTTAATGGTCAGGGTGCTGGGTTTCCCCCAAGACAAGCCCTCTATAAGAGTCATACCCAGGAATGTGAAGTTTGAGACCCTCTCCACCTCCTCTTTACCAATGAAGAGTGGGGGGTGGCTGAGCTGTCCAGATCTGCGGAAGTCGAAGAGAACCAAGTTATTGTTATTGGACCATGCTGCCAGCTGTTCAACTTCCTCCCTGTGTGCAGTCCCATTGCTGTCAGTAATGAGGCTGAGCACTGTTGTATTGTCTGCAAATTTGACTATGTGATTGAATGGAAAACAGAGGGAGCAGTCATGTGTGGAAAGTGTGTATAGTAGTGGACTAAGCACACATCCCTGGGGGACCCTGGTCGCAATGATTAAGGAGGATGATGTATGCCTCCCTACCTTAACACACTGTGAGCAATTTGTTAAAAAATCCAATTACATAAAGAGGGATTGAGACCAAGGTTGTGTAGTTTGTTATGGAGTTTGTTCATCCAGATTGTATAATACCGAACAATGAACAAAAACCAGTGTGATGTAGTCCAGAACTGTCATAGTGAATGCCTCCAGCAACCAATGTGTTAGTGTTCCCTGGGCCCTGAACACAACCCAGTCTGTGGTGTGGAAGCAGTCCTGAAGCCCAGTGACGGCATCCTCTGTCCATGACCTGATGGTCCTGACTATGGGCCTGCTGGTTCTGATTTTAGGTGTATACCAGGGGTGTAGCAGGAGAGACACAGGATCTGACAGACCCAGGTGAGAGTACACCTGGGCACTGCATGCATTTTCTACATTAGTATACACCCGATCGAGGGTCTTGTTTCCTCTGGTTGCACAGCTGACATTACGGAAGAATGTACAAAAAACAGTCTGTAGGTCAGCATGATTGAAGTCCCCCGCTGCAACAAAGACACTGTCAGGGCATGCAACCAGACAAAAAGGTCCAAAATTCATCCAAAGTCCAGTCTGAAACCAGTTCAAAACCAAATGCAAAACTAGTCAAAAACTATGTCAAATCCAGTCCAAAACCAGTGGAAAACCTAGAACTAACCAGTCCAAAGCCAAGTCCAAACTAAAGCTGGTCCAAAACCAAATACACACCAGTCCACAACCAACTGCAAAAGCAATCCAAAACAGAATCGAATCCAGTCCAAAACTAAGTCAAAACATAAGTCCGAAAGCCATCCAAAATCAAGCCTGAAATTAAGTTTAAAATCAGTCCAAAAATATGCAAGAACCAGTCCAAAACCAAGTACAGAACAGTGAAAAACCAACTGCAAAATTGTCAAATCAAGCCCCAAATCCAGTCCAAAACCTACTCAGTCCCATTACCTTCGTCCAAAAGCAGTCCAAAACTCATCCAAAACCACATGAGAAGTTGGATGTTGGAAATCAAATGCAAAACTAAGTACAAACCAGTCAAAAACCAATTACAAAACTAAACCAAAACCATGTCTAAAACCAAGTTGTAAACCAGTTTGAAACCAAGTACAAACCCTTGTTAAAACAAGTACAATCCAGGACAAAACTAAGTACAAAAACATGTAGAAACCAGTCCAAAACTAAGCAGAAATCATCCTCCATCTTTATGTTTGGTTTGTTCTCCTGCTGCAGGATGAATTTAAGGCGCCTCCCAGATGTTGCTCCATTATCGATAAGAACTCAACATTTAAAACTGGAGCTCACTGCTGTTTGTATTTCTAACTAACATTCCTGCAGGAAACTTGTCGTGTCAGTGCAGTGCCAGTGCCGCCTGCCACGCCTTCCGGAAAGGCTTCGAGATCCTTTATCCCTTCAACATCGAGTTCTACTTGATGGCCGGCTGCATGATCTACGTGGTCTGGAAGAACGTTGGTCGCAGGACGAGTCCGGACCACCACCACGCCAACGAGAAGTTCAGCCTCCGAGTCCTCTTCAAGGGTAGGATCATATTCGGCCTGGTGTTTGGCGGCCTGGTCCTGGTCGCAGGAGTCGTCATCTTCGTTCTCTACCAGATCTGGGTGAGTGATACGGAGCGTCGCCTCACTGCCTTCCTCGTTTTCTACGGCTACCATCTGGCCATCATGCCCATCATGTCACTCTGCTCGCTGGCCGGGGTCCTGGTCCACCGGCTGGAGAGAAGAGCCCACGAAGGAAGCCACAACCCGACCAGAAGCCTGGACGTGATGCTGCTGGTGGCGGCAGCTCTCGGCCAGCTTGCTCTGTCCTATTTCTCCCTGGTGGCGGCCATCGCTGTGGGCACCCATGGGCCTCTGGGGGACCTGGACCTGTCCTACTCCATCCTCAGCCTGCTGGAGCTCATCCTCCAGAACATCTTCATCATCGAGGGCCTCCACCGACACCCAAGCCTGGTCACCAAGAAGAAGGAGAAGCAGTGGAGCAGCATCTTTAAGGTACACTGTAAATAAAAATCTAACAAAAACTATGAAAATCTGACCGCAAGGAAGCCAGAAAAATATATTAAAAACACCGAGGTACTGCAAAGTACAAAAACAGTAAAAACAGTCCAAGAAACGGCAAATATCTGTAAAATAACAAGATTTTTAGCTGATTCAAATACAGAAAAACAGTGCAATTTTATAGTCATGCATTGTAAAAAAATAAATAAATAAATAAATAAAATTACTATTTATAAAAATAGAGATTTTAAAAATGTGTTTATGTATTCTTTTTAAACGCCAACAGGTACTTATATTTCCTTTGGGCCTAATAAAATTTTATCTTAACTTATCATAAATAAATACTTTCTTTGTTTAATTTTACCTGATATTTTCTGCAATTTAATGAAACTAAGCCAATCTGTAAAATATCTGAGTGATGAAAAATGAATTACTATTGTTAAATCATTAATATACAGACATTTTCTTTCATATTTAGGCAAATATCTGTAGAATAATTCTATATTATTACTATTTGAGCTGATTGAAATACAGTAAAAAAGGGATTATTTTATGTTCAAATATTATCAAATAACCTATAAAAATTTGTAAAAATACAGTGTTTTTAAATTTTATACATTATTTACAGTTTGAGTTGCTCTGGGTTTTTTAAATGTTTTGTTTTTTTACAGTCAGCATATAAATTAATACTTTTTTGAGGAATTTTACTAGCTATTATCTGTAATTTAACGAAACAAGTAAAATATGTTTTAAAAAATATTTAGCATATTTCCTTTCTTAATATGCACATTTTTCCCTACAAATAACCTAAAATATTTGTAAAATAATGACTAAATAATGACTATATGACTAAAATAATAACTATTTTTGATTGATTTAAATACATTGCAATACTTTAAGCAGTAAAAAATACTGCAATTTTATAGTTGACATACTGTACCAAAACACATAAAATCTTTAAACAACAGTTTACAAAATTATTTGCCAATTTTCCATTCTTAATATACATAATTTTTTTTACTTCAAATAACAGTAGATATCTGTAAAACAATAACATATTTTACTGATTCAAATACAGTAAAAGTGTAATTTTATGGTCAAATGTACAGATTTTTAATGTGGACATTGTTAACAGTTTTGGCCTCTTTTTCCCATTTTACATGTAGTATAATAGTTTTTTCTGTGATTTTACAAGTTATTATCATGTTTATTATATTGTTTGTATAATTCTAAATTCTTCAGTGTACCTGGTAGGTTTTATTTACATTAAAAACTGTCCTACAGTCAAAGAAAAAGGCTGTTCAAGAGGAGAAGACGACGGATATTTCTCTGCTAGAGGGAAACACATCAGCACCACCTGGTGCTCAGGAGCATGATGGGAAAAAAGCCTGGATCAAAAGAGCCACGCAGGAAATCTGCGCTTTCCTCATCCTCTCTAACATCATGGTAAAGTTGTGTTTATGAAAGAATTAATTAAGAATAATCATTTCCTGCCTGTTTAAATCACCTGGATGTTACCTCGGCCCTCAGCTCTGGGTGATTCCTGCGTTCGGAGTTCATCCACAGTTCGAGAACGGTTTGGGGAAGCAGTTCTTCGGCTTCAGCCCCTGGTTCGTTCTGGTGAATCTGGGTCAGCCGCTGGGAGTTTTCTACAGGATGCACTCAGTGGCAGCTTTGATGGAGCTGCTCATCTCTGCATGACGACCCCTGATACCAACTGAATCACGTTAAACTAGACCAAATCAAGAGGCAAATACCAGCAGCCCATGTTTACACCACATCATCTGGCTTGATTAATCACAGATTCATTAAGACTTGAACATGACGAGGCCTTGAAGTGTTTGGGCCGGACTGCCCCAGAGTACGTTACATGTTTGATAGATTTTTATGGCAGTCAAGATGGTCGAACTACAGGAGGTTCACCAGAAAATAGAGCAACTTTTGTTTGATTGATAGAATGAGAGCAGAATCAGTTGATAGTGCGATCAAGTAGGAGAATTTGTATTATTTGGAATAATAATGTGTGAGCAGATTGGTAAAATGTATTGATATTTAATGTGTAATGTTATAAAAATCTAAAAAGAAGTGGTGCTACTTGTGCAAAACGCAAAGTGGTTTTAGATTCCAAAATCTTGCTCTGAACTCGACATCTTTGGGATGAACTGGAATGCAGGTTCAACATCTGCTGCAGAGACTGAAACCAGCGGAGTGGAGGCTGTTACAGCTGCAGATTAATGCCAACACTGCTGCAATGACATGTTCAGTTATTACAGATAAATATAATATGCGTGTCCACATATTTGGTGTTTTCTTACCAGCACACACAGAACTTACAGGACTATAAAATACTGTGTGAAGGTTTTTAGAGTGTTTTGGCAAAATTCTTGGAAACAAGAACAAGGATTCCTGCAGGAGATGATCTGAACTACAGAGTTCTGATCTCAGCATCATGGAGACAGTTTGGATCACATGAAGAGATACTGAGAAAGACTGAATCCATAGAAAGACTGTGGTGAGTCTCCGAGATCCTCTACAGTCAGCATAAAACCAAGTCCTGGACCAGGTGAGAAACCACTCCAAAACTCGAGTAACACTAGTCCAAAACAAAGTTGGGAAAGAGTCTGAAATCAATTCCAAAACCAAGCCCAAACAGGTATAAAATCAACTCCAGAACTCACATAAAACCATTCTAAAACTAAGTCTGAAAACAGACCAAAACCAGGTCCAGAACAAGTCCAAAATGAAGTCCAAAGTAAAACTATTCCAAAACCAAAAACCAGTCCAAAATCCACTCCAGAAGCAGTCATAAACTGAATAGGAAAAAAAAAAAAAACAAGTTCAGGGCCAGTCCAAGATCAAGTACCAAACTGGTGTAAAACCACATCAAAAACCAGTCGAAACCCAGGTCTGAAAAGACTTACAAAGCGGATGGATGGATGGATGGATGGATATTTTATTAATCCCGAGGGAAAATCAAGCAAGTCCAAATCCAAATCTAAAACCAAGTCTCAAACCATTTCAAAACAAGTTCAAAAAACAGTCCAAAACTAAGTCCAAAACCAGTCTGAAACCAAGTGCCAGACCAGTCCAAAACAAAGTCCAGAACTGGTCCAAAACCAGGTACCAAAACTGGTCTAAAATCAAGTAAAAAACCTAGCCTGAAAAGACTTTGGAAGCAAGTCCAAATCGAAGTCTAAAACTTCGTCCCATACCATTTCAAACTATTTAAAACCAGTCCAAAGCTGACTCTAAAACCAGTCCGAAACTAGGTGCCAGACCAGTCCAAAATCAAGTCCAGAATTAGTCCAAAACCAAGTGCCTAACTGGTCTCAAACCCAGTCATAAATCAAATCTGAAACCTGTCAAAAGGTAAGTCTCAAGCTAGTCTACAACCAAGTCTAAAACAAAGTAAAAAACTAAGTCCAGAATAGGTCCAAAACCAGTTCAAACCCAAGTCTGAAAAGACTTTGTAAGCAAGTCCAAATCCAAATCTAAAACCAAGTACCATACCATGTCAAAGCCAGTTCAAAACCAGTTCAAAACTAACTCCAGAACCAGTCTGAAACCAAGTGTCAGGCCAGTCCAAAACCAAGTTCAGAAGTAGTCCAAAACCAGGTACCAAACTGGCACAAATCCAAGTCAAAAACCAAATCTGAAAAGACTCTCAATGCAAGTCCAAGTCCAAAGCCAAGCCCCAAACCATTTGAAAACCAGTCTGAAACCACGGCAAAACAAATTCCCTAATACCAGTCTGAAACCAGTCCAAACGGAAGTCCTAAGCCAGTCTACAACCACATCCCAAAGTTAAAAACAGGGTCCCGAACCAGGCTGAAAAGAAGAACCAGCATCATGGCGTTAGTCTGGATCACATGAAATCGCTGAAACGACTGAATCCACAGAAGAATTTTATGTTCTCCAAGATGCTAAACAAGCTACCTGCCGAGTGCCTTGATAAACTTTTTACCAAAGAGATCGGTGCTGTTTACAGGCTCTATAATATGGATCCGTTTTTAAAAATAAAAAATATTGATGAAATTGTTTTTTAAAAGCATCCTCGCTTTACTTTTAGTTCATAAAAACTTTCTAAGCCACATGTGAACTCCTTTGTACACAAACTAAGACGAAAACAATAGTTTCCAGTGGTGATGAATTCCTTTTGAACCTCTAAACTTTATTTTTCCTGTACAGTTCTTTGTAAACTGAACTCAACCCATTAACATAAAGCTGAGTCGGGGCACTTTAATGTAGAGTCATTGTTTTATTTCAGGCTGAATGTGCTGCAGCACAGAACCTGAAGAACATTTTAAACTGTCCCAATAATTACAGTCTGCATTGAAGGTGAAGAGAGTTTCAGACATGCTGTCATATGTAAATACTTCATTTTATCACCTAAAATACTCTTATTGTTGGCAAAATGGACAAATTAATGTTCAATAAATGTCATGAATGTTTGAGATCTAATGACCGTTTTGTTGACATCCTTCATATTTGTATAAGTTGACTGAGATGTGAGAAGTTCCTCTGAGTTTTAGCCACAGTTCAGGTTTGAGGAGGATAAACTTCCATGTTTATTATTGTTGTTGTTTTGCTTGCTAAGAGTGAAGACAACAAACAGAATCCACTCAGTAGTTCCTCTAAATCCTCTGGATCTCAAACAGCCTGATGTCGGTGTCGTACCAGATCGGAGGATCCACGTTTCTGCAGCAAAAGATGAGACTTCGTTAAGATTCAACAAAAACAGTAAAATGTTTCTAATTTAATAAAGTGTTTAAAGGTGACTTTAATTGACAACAGGTTTGTACAGCAAACAGCTTAAACTCGTATTAGCCGAGTTTGACTTTCTGGAATTAAAAATACAATATTGCCTAGGCATAGTTAAATTGTTTACGGTTAAAGATATCTGCAAAAACAATCTAGTGGAGTCAGAATAATAGTTGCAGATATCTCTAATGTCACTATGACTAATCTGAACTGTTGTGCAGAACTAGATCTGCATTGATCAGAGACTAGTGGTCAAAATGTACGAGAATTTCGACTTCAGGCTACTCTGACATGCAGGTAAAACAGCCTGTTTTATGCAGTTACAACTGCAGCGCTATAGTATGTTGGCAAAACAAGTCACCTCTGACTTGCCGTAGTTTACAGCATAACAAAAGAAATATGTAAAGTCTTTTCACAGAGTCAAAACTCAATGTTAACGTATCTGTACCGACATTTTGACAAAGTTTATGATGTCTGATTTAAAAAGTACATACGTTTAACTGAGCAGAACAAAAGACATCTTGAACTAGAATCATGATTAGTTAAAATAAAACTGTAGGCATCTGAAACTGGAACTATAACTAGTCATATTCAGCTACATATATCTGAAATAAATTATGTACATCTCTAATGAGAAACACATAAGTTGTAAAAGTGGCTTCATTTGTAGAGGAATAAGAGATTATTTGAGATGTTCTTTTTGATGAACCAGAGCTGATTGGCTACAGGTGTGTTTACCGCAGATAGATGATTCCCCACATGTATGTGCGGAACCACATGGCGGTGCCGGCGTTGGCCTGGTACTTCCTGATCAGGATGGGATGAGGAACCGGCAGGAGGCCGACCAGCGTACCGTGCTGCAGGAAGTTCAGGATTTCTGACTCGTCTGTCAAACCCCTAAAAACAACAACAACTCTGATTTCACCTGGATGTAAATGACCTGAACGAGTGGATGACGGCGTCTACAGTAGAGACATCTGATCAGGGCAACTTCAAACTGATCAATATCTGCAAATCTGAGCCAAATCCTTTGTTTACATACGCTGTCATTTTGTGTCAGATTTTTTTTGTGTGTGTCATTTTGCTCATGTTGCATTTTTAAATGGTTGTTTGTGTCTCATTTTGGTCATTTTTCTTATCTCTATGTGTTGTTCTGTGTCACTTTATGACTCCTTTGTGTCTCAGTTTAGTCATTTAGTGTCTCTTTATTTTACTTTGGTTCACGTTTACTCGCTGATCCCCAGCAATAGTCTTTTCTTGCCAACACTGAAATGACCATCGCATCTGGTCGCTACAGCATTACACACTATGAGGTACTGCAGTTAATCTAAAATATTACTTAAAGTGTGTATTATCTAGGTGAATGGTATCAGATTGGGACTAGGTATCAGCAGATACTAAATCTTAAATTACTCAGATTGGCAGATTGGAGCAAAAAAAAAAAAAAAAAACATAACTTGATTAGGACTTCTCTAATCTACAAAACTAATGTCTGCATCATACAAACATAGATCTGAGAACTATTATTAGCAATAATCCACAAATAGGAGAAATGAGATGTTTAATGGTGCTATATTTAATTATAGTATCTTCCTTATTAAAGTACTTTGACAGTTCTACCTGCTGCTCACCAACATCACACAATCCATTAGAGTTTTGGTTTCAAAGGTGTGTAATGTCCTACTTATCGATGCAGATCTTCTCCACCTGAGGAACCAGAACCTGCAGCAGCCTCATGATGGTCTGCAGAGGAAGTCTGGTTTTCCATGACGACACCTGAGAACAGGTAGAAGATGAAGGATTCACACGACAGAAACCAGCAGAGATCAGAAGAAGTTCAGCAGCAGAAGAATCGTCCT
The DNA here is from genome assembly GCA_027123335.1 of Amphiprion clarkii. Lineage (NCBI taxonomy): Eukaryota > Metazoa > Chordata > Actinopteri > Pomacentridae > Amphiprion > Amphiprion clarkii. The sequence continues at coordinate 9,417,284 of CM049586.1, forward strand.
CACCCAGTCTGGATTAGCGCTGAATGCTGCCGTCGATGAGACGCTGGACAGTCGACTCCTCGCTGCCTCCGACTCTGTGTGGTCGACCTGATAGCACAATAAAACGCTGTAACTCCAGAAACAAACACCTGAACTGACTCTGAGTGATGACTGGTGTGATTTACCTCCTGGTCTCTCTCTGAGTTGGACTCGGTGTCGCTGGCTGCAGCTCCGATGTTTCTGTCTGAAGGCGTCTGAGGAGGATCTGAATGAGGAACAGCGACCATCGTACCATCAACACTCACCTGAGCCTTCTCTGTGATCTTATCGATTCCTGCAACACACGAAACAATACAACCTTTGTCAGCCTGTAGGGAAACAAGTTCACTGTGGATGAGTTCATTAATGTGGACATTAAAGGAGTAGTTCCACATTTTGTATTGACTTTCCTGTAGGAGTTTAATAAAGAGATTCTTATGACTGTACGTAGCAGAGGGAAACCGCTAGTCTGGATGTGTTAGAAAACAATGAGCCACCTTTATATCAACATGTATAAAGGCCGAAGTTTGTCTTACAAGCAAGCAAAACCCTCAGACTAAAAGACAAGGAGTGTTTTTTATCATTCTAAATGCTTTGTAGTTGTTTGATGAGGCTTTCCTCTTGTTTTGCATCCCTATTTTAGTGATTTTCTTTCTGGTTTCTAAATGCCTTTATGGTCATATTGTGTGGGTTTATGAGGATTTTGTCTCTCTCTATGGTTGTTCTGCATCTCATTTTGGCAATTGTGCATCTGATTTGGATTGATTTGTACCTTGTCAGAGTCATTGTATGCGTCTTCATGGTTGTTTTTTGTCCCATTTTGATTATTTTGCACCTCAATTTTGTTGTTTTCCATCTGCTTGATTATTTTGTATGTCATTTTAGTTTTTTTGTGTGTGTCATTTAGGTTAATTTTCATCTCTAAATGGTTGTTTTGAGTCTCATTTTGGTCCTTTTGTGTCTAATTAGGATTATTTTGTATATCTTCATAGTCATTATGGTTGCTTCATGTCTCATTTAGTTAGTTTTGTGTCTGATTGTTTTCATTTTGTTTGTTTTGCATCTCTTACTGGTTGTTTGTGTCTTATTTTGGGCATTTTTCATATCTTTATGACTGTTTAACATCTCTTTTCAATTGTTCTGTCTGTCATTATGGCCATTTAGTGTCTCAGTTTGATTATTCTGTAAGAGATTATGGTCTTTTTGTGTCTTAATTTAGTAATTTAGTGTTTCTTTGCTGTCATTCTACATGTCTTTATGGTTGCTTTCTTTCATTTTGGTCATTCTGTACTGTATTTATAAAGCTCAGTATTTTAAAAAGGTCTTTTTTTTTTCTGTGTCTGTGCAATCAGGCAGACTCAGGCTGGTTGTTTTCCTCTATTTACAGTCTTAATGCTAATCTAAGCTGAGGAACGACTGGCTACAGCTTCATATTCATCTTCTCACCTTAAGGCCCAAACTACAGACATTTCAGAACCACTGTCCAAAAATAAGCGGAGTCAACCTCTCACAGGTTTTCAGAAACTTTGCCAAGTTCTTAAATAGCTGCTGGTTGGATGATCTGACCCACCTGGAGTTGCCTCTAAACTGGCTTTAAGGGTGCCGGGTTCTGCAGGTACAGCAGGTCTAGAACCCTCCATGGATCCGTTCTCTGTGGAGTTAGTCCTGGAGATCCCAGACTTCTTCTTCTTCTGCAGAGCTTTCTGAATCGACGCCGTGTCCGATGGCAGGTTGGCCAGCTGATGGAAGACGTTTCTCTTCCGGATGATGGCGTAAACCAGATTAAAGTTTCCTGAGAGGAGAGTTTAGACTTTTAACGTACTGGACTGAGGAATGTTTTACTGATGAGCTCACCTGAGTGTCCTCACCATCGAACTGGTACTGGATGATGTTGTTGTAGACCTCCAGCAGGAAGAAGACCAGGTGGTGGTTCTGGGGGCAGAGAAGAGGAACCAGGGTGTAGAAAAGGCCTCCAGGAGGTGCAGCAGCTTGTTGGCCGCCACCATGGACAGACTCTTCAGGTACGGAGAAACTGTTGGGGCACAAGCAGCTGAAAAAGAATCTTAACAGTTGGTTTTCTCCTCCAGTAGGTGGCAGCATTTCACTGATACTCACTGTTCACTATGATAGTGAGCAGACAGTCGAACAGAGGCTGCAGACGCTGGTGTCCACTGGTGATGATTTTGTGGAAGATCTAAACATGAAGAAGCAACATGAATAATTACAGGATGGTGTTATTTACAGAGGAAAAATACTGACCGCAAACAACAATCACAAAGAGACACAAAATGGTCAAAAAAAGACGACAAACATTCTCAAAAAGACACTAAAACATCACAGATAGACACAAAAGACCACTAAGAGATCAACAAAGACACACTAATATAGCACAAATTTCCACAAAATAACAACAGAGACACAAAATGACGACAAATAGATGAAAAACAACGACAGAGAGACAAAACAAAGACAGAAAATGACGTAAAAAGAACCACAAAACAACCAAAAAGTGGCATGAAGTTAACAAAAACTGACGCAAAATGGCCCAAGAAATCTATAAAATATCCTCAAAGACAATAACAGACCAAAGGCAGACACAAAAGACCACTAAGAGACACTAAACGTCCACAAAGACACACTAAATTACCACAAAGCGGCACAAAATGACAACAGAGACACAAAATGATGACAAATAGATGTAAAACAACCACCACCAACAACAAAAAGACACAACCACAAAGAAAGAGACAGAAAATGACACAAAAGGACACAAAATGACAACAGAGAGAAAACAATCTCAAAGACACAAGAAGTTAACAAAATCAGACACACCGAAACATTATAAAATGACCAAAAAGTAAATCAAAATGACGGCAAACGGACATAAAACAAATGTAAAGACAAGCAAAATTACCCTAAAACATGTGCTAAGTGACATAAAACCAACACGACACTCAAAATGACCACAAAGAGGCTTAAAACAACTGAAAGAAGGAAAAATGACCAAGAAGACACACAAAACCACCAAAAAGGCATAAAATGACTACAGAAGAATAACAAAGTGGAGCAAAATGACAACAAAGAGACATAAAACAAACGTAAAGACACACAAAATTACCCCAAAACACATGCTAGCATGTAACTTCTAGCATATATTAGGGTTAACAGTCATAGATTAAAATGCTATTGTTTAGCACATACATTTAGCATGTTAAAATAGCTTGACCTCTGTAAGTGAGTTATTAAGAAGTCAATGTTAGCATGTCACATTTGACGTGTCAGCACATTGGCATGTTAGCATGTTAGCACTGGTGCGCTTTTTGTGTGCGAATATGTTAAACTTTTCCTTTTCTGAAGCTAAATGTTGAGGCTAAAAGATATTGTAGCGTGTTAACAACTACTGAATATTAATACTAATGTTTATCTTGCAACATTTAGTGTGTGTTATGCTAATACATTGAATTTAGCTTGTTAGCAAGCTATGAAATGAACATTAACAAACCAACTCTGCAGTACTTTGGTTGTTTAAAATGTGCAACAAAAACAATGATGTCTTTACTTTATTAGCATTCTGACATATGAATAATAAGCTTAAAAGGGAATTCTGTGTTTTTTTGTTTTTTGTTTTTTTTTTTTAATTTTCAAAAACTGAATGCTAAAGTGGGCTGCACAGTGGCGTAGTGGTTAGCACTTTCGCCTTGCAGCGAGAAGATCCCTGGTTCGCGTCCCGGCTTTCCCGGGATCTTTCTGCATGGAGTTTCCATGTTCTCCCTGTGCATGCGTGGGTTTTCTCCGGGTACTCCGGCTTCCTCCCACAGTCCAAAAACATGCTGAGGTCAATTGGTCATTCTAAATTGCCCGTAGGTGTGAATGTGAGAGTGATTGTTTGTCTCTATATGTAGCCCTGCGACAGACTGGTGACCTGTCTAGGGTGTCCCCTGCCTTCGCCCGAGTCGGCTGGGATAGGCTCCAGCACCCCCCGCGACCCTAATGAGGATTAAGCGGTGTATAGATGATGGATGGATGAATGCTAAAGTTAAAATACTATAAATCTGCCTCCATGTGTCAGAATCTTCTCACCACGACGAGCAGGTCGGCGTGGGTTCCTGTGAAAACTGGGATGTCCATGGGCACTCGGTGGGTGAACGGTTTGTTCAGACGGACGCCGAAGTTTCTTTCTCCGCTGAGCAGCAGCAGGATGAAGACGCCGATGTGCATGAGGCCGACACGAGCTGCAGATTCACGCAAACACAGAGTCTTTATCAGACGATGAGGATCTCTGAGTGTACTTTTAGCCTCAGTGCTAAGGTGAACATTTCAGACTCACACTGATCTGCTCTGGCATCGTTCAGGTAGAACAGGATGGGAACCAGAATGTCCAGAACATCGCTGCTCTTTAGCACAAAGAACAGGAACTTCTAAAGCATACAAACACAACAAAGTGAGTGTGTTGAAGCTTTAACTATTCTGGCATGATGCAGTCGTATGCAGTTCACAATTGTAAAAAGGATCAAAATCTAGCAGCTAAGTAGCACTACTAGTCACATTAGATTAACACCCTAAAAAAGCTTCTTATGCTGTGCTACTGTGCATCAACATCATTCCTTGAGCTTAATGCTGCAACTACAGAGACACAAATCTACCACAAGGAGGAAAAACTATCAAACTGTGATGTAAAATGATCAGAAAGTGACAAAACAAAGACATAAAACCACCAAAATGAGACAAAAAAGACTACAGAAGGATAATAAACACTAAATGTAAAAGGTAAACTAAAAGAAAAATAAAATCACCCAAAGAATGATCACAAAGTGACAAAACATTAACTAAATGATATAAAATCCCCATAATGACACTCAAAATGACCATGAAGAGGCTTAAAACAACCACAGGAAAGAAGAATGACCAAAAAGGTAAATAAATCCACCAAAAAGGCATAAAATGTCTACAGAAGGATAATAAACAGCCACATGGAGACATTGACAGTAAAAAATAAACAAAAATATTAATAAAATGACTCAAAAACAACCTCAAAATGACCACAAGCTGAACCACAATAGCCACAAAGAAGCACAAAATGACGACAGAGATATAAAATGATGACAAGGAGATGTAAAGCAACCACAGAGGCACAAAACAACCACAAAAAGAGACAAAACAAACAAAGAGAGGCAATCAATCACAAAAAGACACAAACAACCGCAAGGAGACACAAAACAACCACAAAGAAAACACAAAACAACCACAAAGAGACACAAAACAACCACAGAGACACAAAATAACCACAAACTGACACAAACCATGCAAAAAGACAAACAAAAGAACCACAAAGAGATGCAAAATGACCAAAAAAATAGATGTAAATCAAACAAGAAGAAAAAAATTACCACAACGCAACATTTGTTCAAAAAGATGCAAAGTCGGTTTTGAAAACTAATCTTGAGTTCTCTAAAGTTACTGTAAGAGAGATTTTGTTCTGCACTCCAGATGTTTAATTCCAGAAGCTCCTCCACTTTGATTGTTTGTTGGCCTCAGACCTTGTTGAAGTCGCAGAACTTCCAGAAGAGGATCAGCAGCTCCTGGTGAAACTGGATCTTCTTGGTGGATCGAGGCAGGTAGGTCTGGATCAGAGGGTTGTTGAGCAGCCGAGCAAGACCTTTGAGGATGAAGCTGAGATCCTGATGAAGACAAAGAAACAAACTTAAACCTCCTGAACTGTTTACAGGTAAATGTTTTTTTGTTTTTTATTACCTCTTCCCTGTGGATCCTGGAGAGATAATTCACAAAAAGATTATCAGGTCCAGTTGGCTGCAAAACACCAGATTCATTATGAGTTAGTGTTTTATCTTCACTAAATGAAATTAATTATTATGTCACACTGTGGGTTCAGTACCGGTCTAAAGGGGCTGGTAGGAGATACACCACAAAGAGACACAAAATGACCAAAAAGAGACACAAAATGACCACAAAGAGACACAAAATGACCAAAAAGAGACACAAAATGACCGGAAAGAGACACAAAATGACCACAAAGAGACACAAAATGACCGGAAAGAGACACAAAATGACCACAAAGAGCCACAAAATTTAAACAGACACACAATTCAATCACAGACACACAAAACAGTCTCAAAGACACAAATTGACGAGAAAGTGGCACAAAATGTTTACTGAGATGCACAATGACTACAAAGTGCAACAAATTAAAACAAAAAGACACAAAACGACCAGAAAGAGACAGAAAATAACCACAACGATACAAAATCAAAAGAAAGAGACACAAATCAACCAAAAAGAACAAAGGTATATCAGAAAGACACAAATCGACCACAAAGAGACACAAAACAGTCGCAGAGACAGATTAACCACAAAGGGCAACAAAATGAATTTGAAGAGACACAAATCGACCACAGAGACAGAAAATGACCAAAGAAAGCAACAAACTAAAACAAAGAAACACAAATCTATCACAAAGAGACACAAAATGACCACAAAGAGAAACAAACTTAAAACAAAGAGACAGAAATCGGCCACAAAGAGACACAAGTAATAGACCACAAAAAGCAACAAAATGAAACAAAACAACCACAACCCTATCTCAAAAATACATAAAACAGTCACGGAGATACACAAAATTAAAGCAAAAAGACACAGACCACAAAGACACACAAAATGACTGAAAAGCAGCACAATAATGGAATAAAATGAGTTATGCATCCACAGTCTGGTGTACCTCCGGCTCCTCATCAGCGGGGGACGCTGTAGCTTCGTCCAGGGCCTGCAGGGCGGCGCTGGAGGCCAACGAGGCCTCGTGCTCCAGGGTGGCGATAAGGATCTGGATGGATTGTTCCACCAGCTGCTCGCGGGAGTCGGAGAACAGCAGGTGGTTGTAGGGGAACCCAAAGCCGACCGGATCGTAGGCACAGACCACGTTTATCAGGGAGGTGAAGAGAGGCAGAGCATGTCTGGACGACAGGAGACACGCTGGAGGTCAGCACGATGGATGGGTGGTCCTCTAGTGCCCCGCTGAAGGGCAGTTATTACCCCTGTAGTTTATTCTGACCTACCACAGTCTATAATGTAAACCGTTTACACAGACTTATTGTTGTCGGACTCTCAGGCAGCTTCTTCTGCCAGGAATCATGTCAACACTCAGAACCTGAACTGGCAGCGACAAACCATAAATATTCTACATGCAGATACCTACAGGAAGCTCTGGCACCATGAGAACCATGAAAATAACAACTTTTCTGCAGCTTTTGGACGCCCTCATGAAAGATATGCCAAAACCAAACAGGAGGGAACAAAATCCTGCAATACTTCACTGTTCCAAATATGGTGAACTGTAACTCTGGTACAATTTAACCTGGCAGTCAATAGAATAGAATAGAATAGAATAGAATCCAGCAGTCCTATAAAACTAATCTTACGAAGGATGAGCATGATTCAAATGACTCAAGAAAACTATAGATTAACCACAGAGAGGACTAAAAACTATCACGCAATGATGTAAAATGATCACAAAAAGACATAAAAGAAGTGCAGGGAGGAAGAATGATCACAAAGACACTTAAAATGATCAAAATTAGACATAAAAAGACCACAAAGAGAGGAAACAAAACACAGACACTAACCACAGAGTCAAAAAACAATCACAAAGAGATGAAGAAAAAAAAATCTGAGACACAAAATGACCAAAAATGGACACAAACCAACCATGAAACAATCACAAAATGACAACAACATGCAACAACCTGGCAGGAACAGCAACAGCAAACAACAACCACACAGAGAAACAAAACACAACAAAAAGACAAAGAAACAACCACAAAACTGCATAATTATCCACAAACAGGCATAAAACAGCCGCAAAAAATGCACAAAACAACCACAAATATGCATAAAACTGTCACAAAAATGCACAAAACAACCACAAATATGCATAAAACGGCCACAAACATGCACAAAACAACCACAAATATGCATAAAACAGCCACAAACATGCACAAAACAACTACAAATAGACACAAAACAACCACAAAAATGTATAAAACAATCACAAAAATGTATAAAACACCCACAAATATGAAAAAAACAACCACAAAGACACAAAAAATCCCCCAAGAAGGAAAAAAAGACACAAAATTCAAAAAAAAACCACAAATAGACACAAAACAACCATAAAATGCACAAAACAACCACAAACACACACAAAAAAACCACAAACACACACAAAACAACCACAAATAGGGAAAAAACAACCACAAAAACGCACAAAACGTTCAAGTGAGATGTAAAGCAACTGCAACGAAGGAAAATTACAGCAAAGATACTGAAAATTGAGCAAAAACTGCTGAAAAATACATTTTCATAATCGTCACAACAAATTGCAGCTCTGTGACGAGCTGCAGTTTGTACATATTTGTTGTACATAAAACCTCCATTTATAAAGAAAGCAGTAACTAAAGCTGTAGAACAAAAACTGCATTGAACTGTAGCGAACTGTTAAGTTAATCTAATTATAAAATCTCCATTAAAGTCTCTTTAAACTCAATATTCAAGTCCATGTATTTATATTTAACTCCATGTATTTATATTTAACACCATGTATTTATATTTACTCCATGTATTTATATTTAACACCATATATTCATATCATTTATAACCTACCTGTTCTCGGTGGAGCAGAAGAAGGAGACCCAGGGATTGAGGGTTTTACTGTCAGAGGAAGGAGGCAGGTACATGGCTTCAGAGAAACAGGTGAGCAGCAGCTTCAGCAGCTCCGTCCTCAGAACACAAACACACAGAAGACGGATCAACATCAGCAAAATGTTAATTAAATTCAGTTTATTTCAGATACTTTAACTGACACTGTGAGGCTGCAAACAAACAAGCCAAAATACACATTTATCTATAATTATATCTGTCTGTAGGCAGCCAACAGGGTGAAAAAAGACCAAAATAAAAGAATAAAAGGAGCATTTACGTGTCTATAAACTGTCATTTAAGGCTGAGAAATTATTCAATATGAACCAAACTGGCAACAAGGCTCTCACAGCCGCAAAAATAACATCAACATTTTTATGTACTTTTTCAGTAATAATAAATCTTAACAAAAGCCATTCCTGCTATAATCAGGTCTAATATCATCACGTCTGTCAAAATAATCCCAAGATGACCTGCAGTAGATTCACTGATAACAGCTTCGTGTGGCTGTGGTTGTTTGATTTAGTAAAGACAGATAAAAGATATCCTAGTTCAGGTTTCTGTTAACTAACCCACAGACAGGTGAAAAGAGCCTCACCTGTTCAGGTCGTGGACGTAGTTCAGCGGAGGAGACTGAGCGAATCCGACTCCGGCCTCCCAGATGTATTCACAGCTGTCGATGGATCGAATGTCCTCGGCTGAATCCTGCAGGACAGAAAACACCTTAAATATAATCCACTCAAGTCCTCGAAAGCGGGAATTAGCAGCTAATTCTTAAATGATATGACTAGAAAAAAAGATTTTGAATAATTAGCAGTTTTTAAGATTAGATTTGCTTGTTTTTCCTAATGGAACAGCACACGAGTAGTTCAGGAACCATTGGAAAGTTGGAAATTGGATGATTCTGTGATAAGTGGTTTCATTTTGGCGATTTTTAAAAAGATAATGTGGGTTTTTTTTTTTTTTAAACCCTCTGGTGTGTTGGAATAATCAATATTCTCTATTATCACCTTGTCAAATGTGAATTTCATCCTTTAAACTAAAAATTTAATGTGTTTATTTGTGCTTCAGTGACTAATACTGAGTTCTTCTATACAATAATATATATTTGTTTACATTTTACGCATTAGGAAAATCAGTTATCAGAGTAACTGTGTGTAGTTCACTGGAAATATGGAAAAACTGAAGCAAATAGTCCTAAATCAGACTAAATTACAAGACAGATGATGGACAATGAGTTCAAATATTATACTTTGGTTGAAAAAAATGTAAAGTAACAATTTTTGTAGTCAAAATTACCTGGAGCAAACATGGGGTGCTAGAATAGTTGCCCTTTTAACCCCATTAGTAACATGAGTAAATATTAAAGTACAGCAGATTAGCACCAGTCTGTCCACTGAGGTGTAATTTACAGCAAAAAAAAAGTTTCTGAATTACTGAGCTGATAAAAAATTAACTCAACTAGTTTGATAAAACAATTATTTAAGTTCATATTCAAGCAATTAAAAAAAAACAAACAGTCCTTCGCTATAGCTTCTAAAATGTGTGAAATTACTAATTTTCTGTTTGATTTCCTTAAATAAATTCAATATTTTTTGAATCTGACCTGCCTCTAGTGCATATTTTTCAATATTTTTTGATATTTTATGGAATAAAAGACAAACTGAAAGCAAATCTGCAGAATAATCAACAACAAAAATCCGGTTTAGCAGCAAATGAATGGTAAATAATGGTTTTTTTCTGACATATAAGGCACTAAATATTTGTTCTTTTAAGGTTGAAACAGACGTAATAAGTTTTTGATGCATTTATGGATTGAAAACAACACCCAGGACTGAACTGTCAGAAAAACCAACACAAAGCAACGTTAAGACTCTATTTTTACTGTTTTTAATGGCTGACTGTTTTTATAAACTGTAATATTTAACACTCGTTCTAAAGTTGTTGTTTTTTTTAATAAAAATCGACCCCAGACTCCTTTGTCAGTCCTGTAAAGTTGTTCAGTCTCAGTTCTTTGTGTCCAGACACTCTGTTCTCACCTCCTCATGGTTTAACAAGTGCACTAAGCTCTTTGACACTATCAGCAGCAACACCTCGGCTCTGATAGCTTCATGAAAACATGGAACAAGCTGCTGAAGATGTTCTCATCAGTAAACTGACAGAAAAGGGCAGCGAGCCACGAGTTCACGGCTGCTCAGACCGAACCCAACGAGCTCCGAAAACCAACGGACTTCACGGATCTTCATCTGCGGTTACAATATTAATAGGCAGGGCAACTAAACGAGCTCAGATTGTTTTGGTTTATTTGAATGAATAACACAATATTCAGGATTTTATGAAAGAAAAAAGGTTAAAGTAATAAAAACTTGAACAGTGAGCATAATTCTGTGTAACAGATTTTTTATTTTCTGGTTGCAACCCATCAGGTTTGTCCTACTATGATAATACAATCCCAGACCAGATGATATGATGCCAGAGCAGAAGACATAACACCAGTCCAGACTAGATGATATAAGGTCAGAATAGATTATTAGATACAAGTCCAGACCAAATGACTCGATGCCAGTTCAGTCAATACAAGGCCAGAGTAGACGGTTCGATACCAGTACAGATGCTACAAGGCCAGATGAGATGATACAAAACCAGTCCAGATCAGACCAGACAACGCCTTACCATATTAGATGATTCGATAATGAACCAGACACCCAATAATGAAACACCCAATATGATGCTCAGCATCCTTCAGTAAAGTATTTCTGTGAGCACATGTCTGCTTCACGCGTCACAGGTCACACAGGCAGGTGGGAACAAATTACAGCTGGCGGACATTTTCCACCTTCTGCTGCACAATTTCACGGAGTTTAACGTTTCCTCGGGTGATGGCGAGGAACAAGCAGCGATCAGGTCATAGCAGATCACCTTCCAGCCTCCCAAGTGTTTGCTGAGCAGAGTTAAGAAGCGTCCGCCCTGTTCAAACATGGCCACTCCTCCGTCTGTCTCACAGTCACTCATTAACCCGAGCTACCGACTGAGAGGGTTTTGTGAAGGTGATAACGGCGCTAACTGGAGCTGCCGCAGGGCTGAATAACAGAGTTTAACCTCTTTAATACAAGCAGTGAAGTGTTGACACTGCTGCAGGTTCAGGGTTAAAACGAAGCAAACACTCTGCTGAAGCTGGCTTCCTTATGAATAGTTGAAAGAGTCTTTAAGGAAGAATGACAACAATTTGGGAATCATTTATAAGACTCACATGTCTTGTGTGACATCACTGTGTGACAAAGGTGTTCTACTGGATTCAAGCTGAGCCACATACTTGTCCAGGAAGCAGTTTTCACTTTGTTTTTCATTAGAAACTCTTGTGATTTTGTGTTTTGGGTCGTCATCAAGCTGGAATAGATCTCCTCTGCCAAGCTTCTGCAGACCGGGAGTCATCTTGTCAGCCAGTATTTTGGTTTATCCATAGACATTCTTGGTGCATCTATAAATATCATCTCCCCAACACCTTTTCCACTCATGCAGCTCCATATCATCACTCCCACCTCCGTGCTTCACTGTCAGGACTATGAATTCACTGTGGAAGTTGTGGTCTGGTTCACACCAAACATGCTGGACTCAATCTGACCCAACAAATTTATCTTCATCTGACCAAGGAATGTGATTCCAAGATTCATCAGGCTTCTTGTTTATGTTCTTTAGCAAAGTCTCATCTTAAAGTTGTGTGCCGGACAGCAATCGGGGTGTTTTTCTTGTCTTCTGTCCATACAGGTTGGTGTTATAAAGTGTCCTTCACACTGTCTGAGCTTCACAGAAACTCTGATTTTCACTGATAACCCCTGTAGCAAATCTGAAACAGTTACTGTCTGTCACAGGTAAAAAGTGAAAGCAGTTCACCGTTCGTGGAGTCACTTAAGGAGGATGACTACTGCAGTCATGATTAGTGGTACTACGGCTCCTTCTGTACCTTCTGATTACTGCTACAACTGTGCTTCACTAATTTTTAGTTGGTTACAGACCTTCCTGTATCCTCCATCCATCCATTTTTGTGAAGCCTCACAGTCCTTTAGTAATGTCTTTCCATGTGGAGCCATGATGAAGACATGCAGATAGAATAAATCCATACGTCCAAAAAAAAAATCCTAAATATTCTCTGTCCCCGTGATGAATAAGCCCGAGGCAGAGCTTTGGTTGTGTTTCCAGCTGTACTGTGAGTCACTGAGGCCCATCACAGTGTGATGTACTGGGGTTGTGGACTCACCGGGCTGCTCTTCTTGTGGCTCTGGATGGTGAAATCTGGACAGAAGAGCAGGTCAGCGATGGCCAGCAGCAGGGATTCAGCCAGCGGTCGGGCTTCATCGTCATCTGCATCTTCATCCAAATGCTGCAGGATAAAGAGATCAGTTGGGTTTATTATAGTTGTTTCATACATGGTAAGCTGTGTGTGTTTTGTGCTTAAATGTATAAATAAACTGTGGTGTTTTGTGGTGCTTTGTAAATATGTTAAAGATGAATTTTATGTACTTAAAGGTCCATCTAAAGATGAGTATAGTATAAGATCTAACGAGAACCAAAACTTTGTGCCAGTTTGTTTCGGCAAAAATAGCAAATAACATTTCAACTAACATTATGTAGTTTTGGCTAACATAGCAGCAAACTTTATCTTACCTAAGTTAGTGGCTAACATTCAGGCTAACATAGCTATTATCATTATCTTGTTTAGGCTCACACAGTGGCTACTGTTGACCTGTTTACACTAAGGTAGCAGAAATATTATCATGTTCAAGTTAAAGTAGCACCTAACATTGCCTTGTTCTGAATAATCTAATCTTGTTTATGTCAATGTAGCAGCTGACTCTATCTTCTTTAGGCTGAAGTAAATGCAACCATTGTCTTGTTTAGGCTAAAGAAGTGGTTAACGTTTCCCTGAGTAGCCTAATATAGCGTGAAACAGAACTTTGTTCAAGCTAACTTTATAACTAACCTTATCAGGTTTAAACTAAGTTAACTACCAGCTAAATATTGCTTAGAGCTAATGTAGCTGCTATTATTACATTGTTTAGACCAATGCAGCAGCTAATTTTATTTTGCTTATGCTAACATAGCAGCAATTATTTTGTTTATACTAACATAGCAGCCAATATTATCCTATTTAGGCTACTGTGGCAGTCAATGTTTTCTTGCTTAGCCTATAGTAGTGGTTATCATTATCTTGCTTTAGCAAATGTAGTGACTAACATTGTCTTGTTTAGGTTAACTAACAACTAATGTCATCTTGCTTAGGCTAACAGCAATATTATCTTGTTTAGGCAAACGTAGCAACGAATATTATCTTGTTTGGGCTACAGTAGTGGCCAACATGATCTTGCTTCAGAAAACATAGCAGCTAGCATTGTCTTGTTTAGGTTGACTTAGCACCTAACCTTATCTTGCTTAGGCTACTGTAGCAGCTATCTTGGTTTTGTTGAGGCAAATTAGCAGCTTAGTTGCAGCTAACTGTATCCTGTTTAAGCTAACTAAAGAGCTAACCTTCTCTTGCTTAGGCTAACGTTATTTTGTTTTGGCAAACTTAGATGCTAACCTTTTCTTGTATAGACTAAGGTAGCACCCAGCAATATATTCTTTAGGCTTATGGAGCAACTACCATTATCTTGTTTTGGCTAATGTAGTAGCAAATTAGCTGTGTTGTGGATCTTTAAAAATATCACAGTCCAATGTAAGAAATCAAAACCACTTAGCAGCATCAACATTACAGATGTTTACTTCCACAGCTGTAAAAACTCTTCAGCTCATACTGTTATTTTATATAAGGTCAGTGTTTCCTGCAGAACAACAGACTGAATTCATACAAACAGCCCATCAGTCGGTTCCACCTGCTGCTCTTTACTTCAGTCCCACACTTTTATTAACCGACATTCAATCCCTCCTTAATTCAGCCACCGGCCTGGAGGTTTGGGGAGATACAATATGGGCAGTGTTTGGATCGTGGTCCCCTGAAGACCAGGTAACCAGAGAGGAGGCAGCCGTCAGGGGGAGGAAGAGGAGGAAGAGGAAGATGTGCTCTCAGAAAATCACTTCATCATGGCTGCAAATATCAAAGAGCTTTAGATCTGCTCAGAGTTGACAGATTAAACTCTTCAAACTGTCTGCAGATGGATAAAGTTCCTCCGTCTGCTGCTTCCAACACACTTTACACAAACTGATACTGAGAACAAGCTCACATGAATATTCATGATGTATTTGAACCTCCACGTGTTCTACTATAAAGAAGTAAAATGCTCAAGAAATGTTTAATTTTAGAAGGTCAGCTGGTTTACTTTTATTCACAGATGTATTAGAACTCTTCCCTGAGATATTTCATGAAATTTGGTGCAAACATTCACTTCCTTGTCAGGGTATCTAGTGATTAAGCAACTACTTGGTTCATCTGTTCTAAAATTAGTCAAATATTATGAGCAAGAAGACAGAGCAGGAAAGGCTTTGGAGGTGTAACCACAGCTTCTAATACACCACACTGAGGTGAGTTTGTAATTTAACTTAATGATTATTGCTTCCTGAATGATTAATCTCCTGCCGCAGAAACAGCCTCAGAGATTCTTTCAGAACCTCCTATTCCTCTGGTGCCAGAACTTCCTGTCCTCCTAGTGCCAGAACTTCCTGTTCCCCTGGTACTAGAACTTCCTGTCCTCCTGGTGCCAGAACTTCCTGTCCTCCTGGTGCCAGAACTTCCTGTTCCCCTGGTACTAGAACTTCCTGTCCTCCTGGTGCCAAAACTTCCTGTTCTCCTGGTGCCAAAACTTCCTGTTACCCTGGTACTAGAACTTCCTGTCCTCCTAGTACCTGAACCACCTCTAACATCTGACCGTACCTTTGTCCTTCCAGCTCCAGGGACGGTGGACCAGAAGAATCCCCTCCAGTCGGCGTCCTCAAAGATGTACGGAAGAATCCTGGTGAGGAGTCGAGTGCAGTTCACCACGATCTGACGCTCTTTTTCTGACAGACAGCCAGAGTCGGCGCCTTGGACCAGACGCTCCACCGCCTGAGGAGCAGGATGAGACAGAACTTCATTAATTCTGAAGGAAATTCTTGTGTTAGATGTTCTAGTAACATGACAATAAATGCAGAACCAGATAGAAAAACAACATCATGTCAGTGTGATAGATTAATCGCACTGAATTTTGTGTATCCTTGGAACCTAGATGGATTGTGTTCATTTTGTTGTTTCTTATTGTAGAATTGCATTACTTTTAAACCGACAACTAAATAAGGAAAGTATGGTTTTACCTTACTGACATGTTTCGACTGCATCTGCAGTCTTCTTCAGAGCATCATCTGATGTGTGATCATCACACGTAAAACCATGCTTTCCTTATTTAGTTGTCGGTTTAAAAGTAATGCAATTCTATCCTTGGAAGCTTCTCTTTAAAATTGTTATTTAGGTTTGCAGCTAAAGATAACTTTTATTATAGATTAATGCATGATTCTAACTGTTTTGTACAAAAAAATGTCAGAACATCCATTTCCTAATGTCTTTAAATATCTGGTTTTATTAGTTCCACTGCTTTAAACTCCAAAATATTCCATTTACTGTCAGATACAAAGAAGAAATACGTCAAATCCTCAAATATGACCAGCAAATATTTGACATTTTTGCTTTAAAAACATGACAAAATCAATGATACTGCTCCAAGAATTGATTGCATTTCTGTTCAACATCTGTAAATTATTGCAGCTGTAATTTTATATATTGTATATTTTGAAACCGGCTTCTTGGCGAGAGTTTGATTTCAGGATTCCTGTACAGTTTTTTTTTGTGTATTTTTAGTCACTTGGCCGTCCTAATGTGCTTTATTTTTGTCCTGCATGTCAGTTGCTTATTTTATAATCTTTTGTAACTTTATAAAGGTGCATTTTTTGCTTGCTTTCAGTTTAAAAACTTGCTTGTTTCAGGAATCTCCTGTGCTGCTCCATCTGCTCGGTGTTTCTATAAATGACCTTTGGTTCACAGTGTGGGAACAACAAACAGCTGCATTCTTCATCTCGACTGTTTCCAGGATGAACGAAAGCTGCTGTAAAGCGACAGACGGGAATCTGCAGCGACCAACGTCTGAACCAAGACGTCCTGCAGAACCTCAAACATCTGACAGTGCAGAGAGTTACAGCGAGGGTTTCATTAAACTACTGGATCTCATGACAGATATAACTGGGCTTCATTCTGCAGCAGACTCAAAGCAAATCATATAAACGTTTTGGCATAATCTTCACTTGTCTTTTGTCAGGGGCTACATATTTTTGCTGAGGGCCAAATTTAGCAGACAGTTATTAAAGTTACTGATGATAAAGTAAAATCGTTTGTGCATTTCAAGATGCCAGTCTCTGCTCCCTCTGACTCCCCCAGAATAAAATTTTAGATATTTATAGCACCTTCTGAACCCTAAAATGTGCTGTTTAACACATTTTATCTTCAGATTTTTTTAAAAAGTGATTGAAGTACACCGATATTTAGACAAAGAAAGTATAAAAACAGAGCATTTTTGAGATAATCGTGCGTTTCATCAGGAAATTTGAACAAAAGTGTAAAGAAGTTGTAAATCTGCAGAATTTAGAACTTCCCCCTGAGTTTGGCCGCTTCTTATACAAAGCAAACACAAATCAACTCAACTTTAATTATGCCGCTTTTCATGATAGAGAAACCACTTGTACAGTCTCTCTTTATACCCAGCATTTGATCTAAGCACCATTTGTTTTGAAGGATGTACTTGCAGTCAATCAGCGCAATCACAAATTTCAAGGCGATTCTGGCAGATTTGGGTGGATTCATGAAATTTACCTCAGGCAGATCCTTGTAGACATGGTTAGTTGGTCTTAATCAAGACTTTAGAGTTTCCAGAAGCAAACTGGGAGGTAGATCATTTAGTCTGCTGTTGAATCAGCTCCCAGTTTGGATTCGGGAGGTCAAAACCGTCTCTACTATTAAAGATGAAGCTACTTTTTTGATAAAGTTCATAGTTATGGCTGCAGAAGTGACTCTGAACCATCCCTTGGTTATTCTGCTACTGCTGGGAGGCTTCATGTGAAGTCTTCTCTCCCAATAAACTGCTGTCACTGCCTTCACAGACCTCTCTGTTTTACTGTATTTAATGTTTCTCACTGTTCTCCCTCCTCTTCCCCCTCACCCCAACCAGTCAAGGTCGATATCTGGCTCGACTGGTTGGGATGAGGGTGAAGAGGAAGGAAGATCTTGATCTGACTACTTAAACTTCCCTGAGATGATTTATGATGGTTTTGGTGTTAAAAAAAACAAAACGAAACATAATTTAACGAGTTATCCAGTGACAGCTCGACACATTTTGCAAAAAATAAAGCGCACAGTTCAGCAAATCTCAAACATGAATGCAAAAACTGAAAACTGATCACAGGAGGAAGTGGATTATACGTTCAGTTCTGATCCCTCTGAGTGAAATACCTTGTAGCAGAGGGTTGCCAGGTTGGATGGGGATTCTTCCCTCACAGCTCTGATCTCTGCAGCAGGAACCAGAGCGAAAACATCCTGCATGGCTGTGGAGGATTCGGCCCAGAACTGATCCCAGAACACGTCGTCTGAGGCTTCGACGGGCTGCAGGACAGAAAAAAAACAACAAAACATCAGTAAACACAGAATATCAGTGTTTTAACATGACGGGAAAATCACAACCCTGCAGCCGATGTTTCATATATAACCCACAATAAATAATATAAATAATAATAATGATAAATAAAGTCAATTGAAATCAGGATGCAAGATCAATTTTCTCAGTTTTGAGTCTTTTATTGTTGATTAAAACCTTGTTGTTTTATTATTTTTAAGTGTATTTATGAGTTACATCTTTAAATTGTCCAACAGACAGTGAACCACCCTTAAAGCCAGACTTATTATACAAAAAATATTAATATTATTATCATTTTTGATTGAAAAGTCATTTAAAAATCCACTGATTGTCCACAAAGCAGCTGCTTAATTCTAATCGATTAATTGATCATTTCAGCTCTAAATGTAAGAATCTGAGTGTCAGATATGAAAATCTGCACAAGAATGGCTCGGAATTAAAATAAATAGTTTAAAAATCCACATTAGGGCTGCAGTAACTGTTATTTTCATTATTTATTGACGTGCTGATTAGTTTCTCAAATAACTGATTAAGCGTTTGGGCAAAAGATTGAAAAATGGACAAAAATAACAGTTTTAATGTCCTGTTTTGTCCGACAAACAGTGAAAAATCAAAGAAATTCATGATTATTTGCTATAAAAATAAAGAATATTTAATATTTTTACTTGACAAAAGATGATTAATTTTCTATTAACTGACTAATCAATTAATCAACTAAATAATCTCCCAGATTATTGATCGATTGTGCTTAAAATGTCACAAAGTACTGGAAAAAAGTCCAAACTAGCAGCTTTAAATCCCCAAATATTTGCTGTTTTTGCTTGAAAAATTATTGGAACTTGATTAATGTTCTTTCTAATACCATTTTAATTATTGATTGATTTTCTGATTAGTTTCTCAGGTTATTGACTATTGTTTGGTCTCAACGTCCGAAACAACCCAAACTAACAGGTTTTATTTCTTGTTCTGTCTAATGAAACAGTGTAAAACCAAAGACTATCAGGCTTTCATGCAGAAAAATTAAATATTTACCATCTTTGATTGAAAATTGACTCCAAATATTGATCTATTATAGTCACAGAACAGCTGGTTCAGTTTCACAGATAGTTCAGCTCCACCTTAAATCCACCTGCTGCTGCACAGACTCACTGATGACTGAAACTGAGCGACTGAGGATAAATTCAACATTTTTTTAATCCAAATGCAACAAATTCAAGATAATTAGGAACCGTTTTACAAGATAAACGTGAAATATGGAGAATTTAAATGATCTCAAATCCAAAATGAGCGTTTTTGGTCCCTAGATCTCCAGAAAAACGGAATAAATATCAACATTTCACGAGAAATGTTTGTGTTTTGTTTGTAAATCTTCATTTCTGCTCTGATTTGAGTGCTTTTCGTGTTTTTCTCTCCATTTTCTGTGATCTGAGCTCAGCTACTTGCTGCCATCTGGTAACTTTATCTCCACCAGCTGCGTTTAAAGCGCAAACACACGCAGTTTTTGTTGGGGTTTTTTGATTCCAGCTCTAAAAAAAAAAAACACAAACCGACCTGAGTTCTGGTCGTCAGCTGGATCACCGCCTTCCTGAAGTGAAGTTTGGTGTCTGAGTTTCCCATTTCTGCGTCTCAAACCGCCTCCTGTCCGCAGGATCCGCGTCGAGGATAAAAAACCTGCTGCGCTGCTGCGTTCAGGAGCCGCTCGGAAAACTCAAACACGACTAATAAAGCTGCTTGGAGCCTCAGCAAGCCTCACTCTGTAGTTGTGTACTATTGAGATTATAGTAGAATATTTGTTTGCACATTAGAAAATAAAAAAAAACGCCTAAATACTCATAAACTTACCTTTCATATACTCACTTTAGCCAAAATAAAACGTAAAATGAGCATGTGTAGGACTCACAAGAAGCCAAAACATCAACAAAAGTCAGAAATAGAAATAAAAATCTGACAATTTGAACCTGTTTTGTGCTGAGACATGAAAATAAGGTAAATGTGCACCATGTAAATGCTAATTTATGCACAATTGGATGATAATTCTCCAAAATATGAACATAAAAACCTCACAAGTTTACAAAATAAAAACATCAAAAAAGCCACATAAACAAAAAATGGCCACATTCAGCAGCAGAAAAATGATAAATGACCATAAATGCAATGCATATTATTCAGCTACAACAAATTAGTCTCTGTTTTGTGCTGAAACAAGAAGAAAAATGTAAATCTGCAACATGCAAATGACCATTTTTGGCACAATTTCAATGGAAATTTTCAAAAATATTGACCCACTTACAAAATAAAAATTTCACAATCAGTTTGCAAAATAAAAACAACAACATCAAATAGTAACCTAAAAAGAAAAAGGCCACATTCAGCAACACATAAATGAAAAATTTCCAAAAAAAGCAGCATAAATGTTCAATTATTTCACTGTCAATCTTTAAAAAAACCTGAAACTTAAAGCGCACAAACATTTAAACAGAGTAAAACACAATGAATAAAAGCTAATCATTTTTTTTTTATCTACAGCTGCAGTACCACAAATGAAATGTAATGTTTAAAAAAGCAGAGTTAAATTACAAAAATAAGCTAAAAAATCCTAATAAATCATTAAATAAAAGCAAAAAACACACTGGAAAAGATGGAAAAATAAAACTTTCACTGAACAAGAATACATGCTCTTTAAATGTAAATAACCATGTTTGCACAATTTCATGCTAGTTTTCCAAAATGTTTACTCTAGAACAAAATAAAGCTTACAAAATAAAAACATAAACAAAACATGGTTACATTCAGCGTGTGCATAAAAAACACGACAATAAATGCAGCATAAATATTCTGTCATTTCCCCCCAAAGGTTACTAAAATAAGCTAAAAATCATAATAAATCAACATATAAGGAACACAGAACATATTGGAATAGATTTAGTCAACATGAATACGTTTTCTTGTGATTTATTTGCTTTAAAAACGACAAATAAATCTTTATTCTATTTGTCTTTGTAATATTTCCTACGGTCCCTGAAGGCAGCACCAGCGGACCAGGATCCAGACTTCCTGGATCCTAAAGTACATATTTACTTTCTGGCCTTTAACTGGACGAATCAGCCTCATTTGACATTTAAGAAAAAAGATTCAATTACAGGTGAGAATACACGTCACCATGACGTCATCATCACCTGTATCATTACATCATCATCATGAAAGAAAGATTTTAATGTGATTTTACTTCTAAAAGTTAAAGTGCACACTGACAATGAGACAGTGAAGTAGACGTTAGATGGACATCAGGGTACTTTAGGTACAGTCCGGATAAATGAGCTTTGATCCAGTGAACGCATCACACTGCAGTGAATGCCAACAGAAAATACACAATATTCAGCGTTTTTGAATATTTTTGAAATTTTGTGAGACACTGTTATTTGTCTACTGTTGACTTGAGTTAAATTAATTATTGTTAATTGTTGTATCTGTTTAAAAGTTCTGTTCTGTTTTTTTAAAAATTATTATATGTTAGAAACTAACCTTTGGCTGGTTTAGCTGAGTAAATGTCATCTTTTTTTTATTGCTAACCTTATTATTCCAGCTCAAATCTTATGAATTCTTTTGCTCAACCATCTCTGACTTGTTTGAAACTTTATCACCATAAACTATAAATATTTTCAGTACTTTCTGACCAAATCTCTTTTAAAAATTCACTCGTCGACACACTTTCAGCAGGTTTTTCGCACATTGAAATTTGAGGCTGTTTGAACAACAATATCTCAGGAACTATTCAAGACAAAAACCTGAAATTTTCACCCTTAATTCTCATCATGACATTCATTCAGAATTTGTAATATTAGACAAATAGATCTATGAAGTAAAAATGACTCTTTCCCCTTTTCTAAGGTATTTCCTTCATCCAGGATTATCAGGATTGAAAGGACTCTCTGCTCTGTTCAGCATCAGATATTGTCTACTCTGACGTGACTAAGCAGACTAGTTGTCTTCATATTGGTCTGTAATCTAAATCTAATCTTCTCCCAACTACAATATAAACCCAAAGATCAGAGAGAATCCTCAGAACTGATGCTGGCATGAACTGCTGCTCTGTCAACTTAAGCCTCACCCTAACTGAACTTCCACAACAAGATCCAATAATCTCTGATTATGGTTGAGTTGAAATGTATTTTTTTTTTAGCACAAATTAACAAAAAAGTCCATAATACAGAAGTCAACTTGTGATTATTTTCTGAACCAAATGTAGCTGCATGTCACAATAAAACAAAGCTAAACATAGAGAACACTTTTAATTATATAATAATTAAACAAAAATTAAAAGAAAGTCATTTTTGCAGAATTTCAAAACTGTTCTCCGAATATAAAAGAGAAAATATTAGTTTTTAATGGGCATATTTTCCATTTTTAGGCTTAAATCTCATATAGATCCCGAGATAGAGAAACAGCCTCAGATTTAAATGCATGACGATAACTTTTTAAAAAACATTTCTTAATGGAATATTTGCTATATCAAGGTAAAATTTAACAAATATCTTCATAGATATCTATAATCTATGATAAACAGACAAAAAACAGACAAATTAAAGATGGTTGAGAGGAAAATAGTCTGAAAACAATGATGATGTGAGATTAAATGACCGATATTTGTTGTCATTTTTCACTTCCTCACGATTCATGTTTTTTATTTGTTTTTAAACTGCATATTTTCCATTTTTAGGCTTTTATCTCATATAGATCCTGAGATTTTGTTGTTCGAACAGCCTCAGATTTAAATGCATGAGAAAACTTGTCAAAAGTGAGTCAACGACCACTTTTTAAAAAGCTTTAATCTCAGAAAATATTTGCTATATCAAGCTAAAATTGAGCAAATATCTTAAGAAATAACTATAATCTATGATAAAAAGACAAAAAAAATTAAAGGTGGTTGAGAGGAAAATAGTCTGAAAACATTGATGATGTGAGATTAAATCACTGATATTTGTTGTAACCTTTTAGTTTCTCACATGATTCATGATTTTTATGACAAACGCTTCGAGTTAAGCCCAAATTTAGTAATTGTTCATACGTTTTATACTCTGGACACACCTTTAGAAAACACTGAAACCAACATTATTCACTATTAGTACATGCAGCACAGTTACACAACACATGACGGTGTCGAAACCGACATATTTGGAGCTTTAAAATACCCCCGTCTCCATAAACACGTTGAATGTCGTGAATTTATCTCCGGACTGAGCAGCTGCAGCTTTAATCTGACGTTCCAGAGCTGTTGATGAGCTTCCTGACAGTTAAAGTTGTGGATTAACAGCAGTGACTCATCTACAAACAACAGCTCCTCCATTCCAGAGGCGGTGGGCCGGACAGATGTGCTCCAGCTGTGAGCCAATCAGGAGGCGGCCTGCGAGCAGAATAAAGCCCGAGGAGGCTCCGTCCATGTGCAGGCGTGTTTGGATCCTAGATGTGCAGCAACATGATCGGGACGACGGGTTTTGGGGTTTTAATGTGCACTTTGGCTGCTCTGTCTTCAGCCAAACCGGTGAGAAACTTCAAATCTGCTGAAATATTTCATTTATTCTCCTTAGAAACAGTTTATCTGATGGTTTTTTTACATATTTCAGAGCCTGTTGGATGAAGAAAGGAATGTTTTTAGCTTCTCCTCCTCTTCGTTCTCCTCCTCCTTCGAAAGTTCAGGTAAGAAATTCCACATTTGTTGAGGTTTTCTGGTTGTGCGCTTTAAATTTTTGAGACGTTTTCTTTGTTTTGCAGGTGTCGTCTGTCTCAACGGAGGAAGTTCTGTCCCTGCTCTGATTTCTGGTGAACACATGTTCTGTTTGTGTCCCGACGGCTTTGAAGGGAAACGCTGTGAAAAAGGTGAGAAACTGAACCTCAAACCAGATTTTAAGATGAAGATCACAACTTAAACAAAAGAAAAGACCACATGCAGCAGCACATAAATGAAAAATGACCGTTAATGCAACATTAATGTTAAATTATTTTAACGTCTATGCTTTAAAAAACTTGAAACTTTAGTAAAACAGGAGTAAAACATATGGAATTAAAGCTAATCATTATTTATCTACGGCTAAACTACCACAAATGAAAGTTAAATTCCGAAAATAAGCAAAAAAAAATCACAATAAATCAGCAAATAAAAAGCGTAAAACACACTGGAAAAGCTGGAAAAAATAAACTTTTAGTCAACAAGAATAATTTTTCTTCAAATGTGCGACATGTAAGTGATCATTTCTGCACATTTTGAAGTGATTTTTCCTAAATACAAACATTAAACAGCATAAATATTTTACAAAAACCTTATAAAAATAAAAAATATGAAAAAATCAGCAAGACATAAATGAAAACTGATCATTAATGCAGCATAAATATTCAACTATTTTACTGTCTGTGATTTAAAAAAAAGAAACTTAAGTAAAACAGTAGTAAAACGCATCACATTAAAGCAAGTCATTATTTACCTACAGCTATAGTACCACAAATGGAATAGAATGTCAAAAAAGCCCAGTTAAATCACTTCAAAAAGCTTTTTTTTAAAAAAAAAAAAAAAAAGCCTAACAAATCAACAAATAACAAGCACAAAACACACTGGAAAAGCTGGAAAAATAAAACTTTTAGTCAACAAGAATGTATTTTCTTTGAATGTGTGACATGTACCGTAAATGATAATTTATGCACATTTTGAAGCAATTTTTCCTAAATATACGCATAAAAGAACATAAATACTTCACAAAAAGCTAGTAAAAATAAAAACAATAACAACATAAACAAAAAAGGCCACATTCAGGAACATATAAATGAAAAATGACTATTAATGAAGCATAAATGTTCAATTATTTTACCATCTGTGCTTAAAAAAACCTAAAACTTAAAGCGTACAAACATTTAAGCAGAGTAAAATGCATCTAATTGAAGCTAATTATTATTTATCTGTAGCTGCAGTACCACAAATTAAAGCTTGATTACTAAAATAATCCAAAAAAAAACACAACATAATAAATCAACAAGCATAAAACACACTGGAATAGGTGGAAAAAATAAACTTTTAGTCAACAAGAATATATCTTCTTTAAATGTGCGACATGTAAATCAGATTTTTTTTGCTCATTTTGATGCTAACTTCACAACACGCTTATAAAACAAATGAATAAATGTTGTTGTTGTTTCAGTAAAAGCCGGTGAGTGCTACGAAGGCGTGGGTTTGTACTACAGAGGATCAGTTTCCAGATCAGCCAGTGGACTCTCATGTGAACGTTGGGATTCAGAAACCAGACAGAGATATCTGAGTTCAGACGTCAACGCTGGGAGACACAACTACTGCAGGTGGCTCGGATTTCACGTCAAAACAAATATTAAGACAAGTTTGTTTTGGCAGATCTGAAATATGTAAAAAAAAAAAATGTAAAAACTGTTTTTCCCTGTGATTTTATTTCTAACATATTCCCTGTGAAATTACAGATATTATCTAGTCAAATTCACAGAACCAAAGAAGGTCTAAATTTACGTGATAACTGTAAAAAAAAAAAAATTTAAAAAATGAAAGACAAATAAATAAATAGAAAACAGGCAAAAGCTGTTAATAACATCCACATCAAAAATATAGAATTTTACAGATGGTAATTAAATCATTTGACTGTAAAATTACACTATATTTACAGTAATTACATGTGCCAAAAATATCATTATTATTATTATTATTATTATTATTATTATTATTATTATTATTATTATTATTATTATTATTAATAATAATAATAATAATAATCATACAAAATACAAAGATAATATTTATGAATAAAAAAGATAAACTCATTTTCAACTGTTATTTTATACATTTTTCCTGTGGTTTTTTAAATTATATAATATCTAGTAAAAATCACAGAAAAAAGTCTGAATTTACACGATAACCACAGAAAAAGAAGGAAAAAACACTGTCAAAAATCAGTATTTTTACAAATGGAGAAAAAATGTCTAAACTTACAAACTTACATGAAAATTGCAAGAAAAAATATTGTGGAAAAAAAAATTTAAATCCTTTTCAATTGTTATTTCATAGGTTTTTCCTGTTGTATTAAATTACAGATAAAATCTAATAAAATCACAGAAAATAATGTGTAAAACTGCATGATAACTGTATCAAAAAAATAAGGGAAAAAATATTTTTAAAAAAAAAACGGCAGAAACTGTAAATAATGTCCAAATTAAAAATCTGTAATTTGACAAGTGGTAATTTAATGTTTTAATTATAAATTTAAACAAGTTTTTTTTCTACAGTAAAACAGTACACAAAAAAAATTCTATCTTATTATACAGATATTTGCTGCTACTTTAGAGAAAAATTAAGTATCAGGAATTCATTGTTAACTTTTAATTTACAGATTTTTCAGGTTCGGTTAATTTACAAACAATATCTTAAAAAAAAGAAAGAAGACTAAGAAAAAAGTATTAATTTACATGTTGACTGCAAAAAACAAAAAACAAACAAAAAAAAGAAAACGGCCAAAACTGTAAATATTGTCTTCATTAAAAATCTGTATTTTTTTTCATTGAACAGTATGAAATTCAGTTTTTTTAATTGTATTTTTACTGAAATTTATGCTGCTAGATTTTTACTTTTTAATGATTTTTGACTTATTATTGATTTGCTGTTTAGTCTCTAAAATATCTGGAAAGTATTCAAAATGCATGATGTGTAAAATAGCAGAAAATGGAGACACTCAACTAAAAGTACCCTAAAATTGTACTGTATTACTGTAATATTACACCACTGTTAACTGTTGATAGAAGCACACATTTTGAAATATAACACTGATAATGGTGATATCTGTGGAGGATATCAGCCAGAATTACTGAATGTGGATCAAAATAAGGGCGAGGACATAAACCAATGTTCACTGCAATAATATTTACGTCTGGGGATTGACCTGCGTGGTTGCTGATCCATAATTACACAAGAATTGTTCAATCATTGGCTTTGTGAGAACAATTAGTTGTGGTTTGGCCTCATTCAACTGACAGTGGAGGTGAAATAACCCAAACTGCTTGAACATTATCATAAAAGTTAATATTTTCATTGACCACTCTTCCACTAATCAGAGATTCACATATATTTTCAGGGTGTTGACAACTTCATTTATACTACAGCCTTTTACATTTTGTTTAATTTTACACACTGGGATGTTGTGTAATTTGCTGTATGTGGTGTTTTCCTACAGAAATATTTACTACAGACGGCGTCCATGGTGTTACGTCTGGAAACACCAGCAGCTGCAGTGGGAGTATTGTGATATTCCACGATGCAGCTTTGACTCATGTGAGTGGGTTTTGTCTGTCATTGAAACAGTTGCTAGCATTTTGAGTTTGGAACATTTAATGAAGACGCTTTCTGTTGCTGCTGTTATTAAAATGGACAAAGCTTTTTAGCACTTTGTTCATTTTGCATCAGATCTGGAAAAACTGTTGCGAACATTTAGAGGAGCTTCAATAACATCAGTTCTGATCAGGAGAAAGTAAAAAATGTTAATTGTTGCTGCAGTTTTTCAGATTTCACATGAAGACTTTTATAGTTAATTATACATTTAAGCTAACTAAATCATTTATCGACTATTTTTAGTTGTCTTAACAATTCAAACAATTTATTAGCTATGTTTAGCTAACATATTATTACATTTAGCTAATCGTTTAAATTAATATATTAATCTTTTAACTATTATTTCAGCTAACCATTTAAGCTAAATATTGAGCTAACTATTTAAACCATTTACCCATTACTTTTATTTGTGTTAACAATTTGAATAATGTATCAGTCATGTTTAGCAAAGAACTTATAACATTTAGCTGTTTAATTCATTTATAACTGTTATTTTAACTAACTATTGAAGCTAACTGTTGAGCTAGCAATTTAAGTCATCTAATCATTTACTTTCAACTATTTAGCTAATCATTTCAGTAATTGATGCATTATTTTTAGCAACCTAATTCAATGATCATTCTAGTCATGTTAGCTTTCATGAACTATTTAAAGACTATGTCAGTTACATTTAACTATTTATTACTTTTTGCTAACTATTTAAGCTAACCGTTTAGCTAACCATTTCAGACATTTTTTCTTACTTTTAGCCACCTATTTCATTTGTCCCCAGCTGTTTACTATCAAAAGTCTTTGCCAATTACATTCGGCCAACATTGATTTTTGCCACTGAAGCTATTTCAGTCATTTCTCCTTTACCATTAGCTCACATTAGCTATGTAAAGACATTATCATTTAATATCAATAAAGCCAACTGAAGAGCTAAGCACTTGAATCATTTAATCCATTAGTTTTAGCTAGCTATTTAGTTAACCCTTTTTGCCATTTAAGTTACTTTTAACTATTTCATTTAACTGTTGCTGCTAGCTAGCATTTGCAATGAAAAGATTTCACGAATTACATTTAGTTAACTGTTTACTATTTTTCGCTAACCATTAAAGCTTACTATTTCAAACATTTATCCATCATTTTAAGCATTATTTTTGTCAGTTACATTTAGTTTTCACTCTTAGCTAAGCTAACTAGCAACCATTTAATCCATTACTCAGCTACCTGTTTTAGCAACCATTTATCTGTTACTTTAAGCTAGTGGTTTTTCTGCTCTTTTAGTCATTGCAGTTACAGTTGGTTGAGTGCTCATTTTTCTTTGTAAATCAAACAAATTAATTTCTGTTGTTTCAAATCACTTATCACATCAAGCCATTGTTTTTCTTTATGGCACATTTAACACATCATCTATTATTTAATAGTTCATAGAGACAAAGGTTGTTCGTCTTGTCCTGAAAGCTATGGAGCCGCTTCTGAATGAATTTAGGGAAGTTTTCAGGTGGAAATTATATAAACCGCCTGGGGTTTAAAGAGTTTAACATCATATTCCATCTTTGTTCTTGTAGTTCCCGCCACACCTTCCCCTTCACCTGCACCCACCGAGCCAGCACCAGGTAAGTTTCACTGGATATAGTTGATCCCATTTTCCTGTTTTTCCTGCCACAGTGTTGACCTCTGGTTTACCCTCCAGCTGCAGATCTGACTTGTGGCCAACGCTCCAGACGAAAGCTGATGAAGATCGTGGGTGGAACAGTTGCCACTGTGGAATCCCACCCGTGGGTTGCCGCCATATTCTGGCGTAGCAAATCCAAGGAGAAGGTTTTCCGCTGCGGGGGAAGTTTGATCTCCGGTTGTTGGGTCCTCACGGCCGCCCACTGCTTCCCCGACGGGTATGAAGTCAGAACTCTTACTGGAACCACAGCAGGTGCTGACAAAATCTCTGTGACTAAAATCATTCTGTGAATTTCAGCTCTGACAGTAAACTGCGACGTTTCTCCGTCATGCTGGGAAAAAACGCCCTGAACGAGAGCGACCCGGCTGTGGAACAAACGTTTAGGGTGGAAGAACTCCACATCCATGAAAGGTTCGACAACAGTGAGGGGAACTTCAACAATGACATCGGTATGAACACATCACCTCAGCTCAGAACAACCCAAAACATCCTGTTAACTACTAACATTTGATCGTTTCCATTATATTGTGTAAATTGCTTTAAACTATCATTAAAAAACATAAAAAGCTTCAGATTTTGATCCATGTAGCTTCATAATCAATCAGTCCAAAGAAATTCAAGATGAAGACACTTGAAATTCAATTATTTGTCTTTAAAACCACATTAATTTAGGGGTAATTACCTGTTTAAGTAGTTTTTTTGGTGTTTATGCTGGCAGTCAACCCTGTTTTGGCCATTTAGCACCTGTCTTTAAGTTGGACTACAAGGAAAGTTCTTAAAATCTTGAAATAATATATACATATATATAAACATTCATATGCTTTAAATGCAGCTCTTTAAACTGCAAAAAAAGACATTCAATGGAGTCCTGATTGGCTATTTTATCATGGGTAACTCCTATAGTACCTGACAGATGACAACTTTGTTGGATTTCTTTCTGCAGTTCTTGAGATTCGTCAGTACGGACGCTTCAATCCAATCAATGCAGTAATCTTTGTGATATTGAATCATTTCGAGAAAAAAAAACATCTGCCAGTTATGCAACTTTCTTGAAACTATTCTGAAAATAAATAAATAGCCTCTGATTTCCACCTGTGTTGCTTCAAAAGCTTCATCCACAGAAATTTTAAGATGAAGATGCTTGAAACTCAATTATTTGTCATAAAAAAAAACATCCTAATTTAGGGGCAAATGCCTTATTTAACTAGTATTTTTTGGTGTTTATGCTGACAATCAACCCATGGACATTGCAGTTTTGGTCATTTAGCACCTGACTTAAAGTCGAACTACAAGCAAAGTTCTTAAAATCTTGAATTAAGAGCGATTCTTGCATTTACAAACTACTCCAGCTCAAAATAAATCAAATTCAATCTCAGATTAGGAATTAACATGTTCAAACGTGTAAATTTTCAAAGCATTCAATTTCATGTAAGCTGTTTTTTGTTAAAATAATGTATACAAACTTTAATATGCTTCAAATGCAGCTCCAGAACTGCAAAAATAACATCAAGAGAGTTATGATATGGATATTTTTGGACAATTACCTAATTGTTGCCTGACAGATGAGGACTTTGTTGAATTCTTTTCTACAGTTCTTAAGATGCTTCCGTACTGATGGTGTAACCCATTTAAAGCAGAAATCTTATTTAATTACCTGCAGCTCTGCTCAAGCTGAAGGCCCGACGAGGTCAATGTGCCGAGGAGTCCAACTCAGTAAGAACCGTCTGCCTGCCGCCGCCTCACCAGAACCTCCAGCCTGGAATCACCTGTGAGATCGCTGGATATGGAAAAGAGAACTATGGTGAGAAAAGTCCTCCGAGTGATGCAGTTCTGTCTGAGAAGGGAAGTAGATATACAGTAAAAAGTACAAGGATGCCTGTATGTGACAGCTGAACCAAAAACAGAAGCAAGGGGCAAAAAAGTACAGTCCTTGCTCCAAACTGTTGCCCCTAAAAAAAAAAAAAAAAACAGGATTAGCGCAAACATTTCACTAAAGTGCAAGAAAGGAGGTCAAACCAAAAGTAACCAACATACCTTCAAGTGGATGTCTGCATACCTTTGACCAATTCTTTAAGTTGTGTTAACGCTTACCCTAAAATGTTTAGCTAACAATGATTGCATGTCACTAACATTTAATTATTTTGTGCATTTTTTTTGACTTCATGGTTTTTTACTTTTAACCAACAATAAAGCTAACTACTGAGCTAACTATTTTAACCATTCATTCCATTATTTTCAGCTCACTATTTAACTATCAAGCTATTTAAAACCATTAATCTATGTAGCTAATCATTTATCTAACCATTCCAACAGTTCGTTTCTTTTGGTTAATCATTTAAACTTCTTCTTTTACAAATTATTTAAACCATTTAGTCATTACCTTTAGCATTACCAATTTTAAATTTTGTCAGTTACATTTAACCATTTCTATTCACTAAACTAAAAGCAACCACTTTCTACTTTCTACTACTACTTTCAGCTAACTATTTTGCTAATCATTTATCCATTATTTTTAGCTAATGTTCGGAGCTGTCTGCTTTTTGCTGACTGGTTTTCAGTCATAATAATTACAGCTTGCTCAGTGCATAATTCTCTTACATAATCAAATTATTTAAGTATTCTTGTGTTAATTAAGTTCACCTAACCTGTCTGTCCACCTTTTGGAAACAGGGTGGAACATTGGAAATCACTCTGATCATCCACGCTCACACTTTTGTTCTGAAAATCAACAGTAATTACAGCCATTACATAATTAAATGCAGTAAAAAACACATTGTTTCCCTTTGAAGTCTGGAAGAACTTCTCTCTGAACTTTAAATCTGCTGTAATTACAGCACCTAAGTGCACATAATGGACTGTTTTCACTTTAATTATATTAATGATGAAGTGTTTAAGAGTGTTTTCTTCCCTGCAGGTTTGTGGTATAAGTCTCAGTATCTCAGGGAGGCCCAGGTGAACCTCATCGCTGACGATGTGTGTCGAGAAAAGGATTATTATGGAAACATGATAACTGACAACATGTTTTGCGCCGGGCTTCCCGACTGGAGCCAGGATGCCTGCGAGGTATTTCTGCACACGTCCAGACTTGAATTTGATTTTCCTTCCACATAACAGTTTGTTAACCCTCCTGTTGTCCTCATTTTCCTTGTCTGATAAAAATCCAAAGAATCAGCAAAAAAAATTCCCCAAATTTCAGAAAATTTGCAGAACCTTCAGGAAGAAAATTCCAATAATTCCTTAAAAATTTCCCTTAAAAGTTTTATTCAAAAAAAAATAAATCCCCCAAATTTGGCATGAATATTCCTGTAAATATTTTCCAAAAATTAGTAAAAATCTTCCCAAAAAAATCCTAAAAATATCTAAAGTGATTCCATATATATCAGTAAAACTTCTAATATTTTCTTTAAGAACATTTACATAAAAATCAACCAAAATCCAATGTGAATGTTTTTAAGAAACATTTTTAACATTTCTTTTTTTCCACCAAAAAATGTTCAAAGATGAAAATGTTGAAAATGTGGACATCAGAAGTTTCACTGCGAAAACATATTTTTTCCCCACATTTTCAAACTTTGAAACAGGTCATTTTGATCCACAGGACGACACAAGGGTTAATGTTGCTCGTTTCTTCCAGGGCGACTCAGGAGGACCTCTGGTGTGCGAAGCCGGCAACAACTTCTTCCTGTTTGGGGTCATCAGTTGGGGCGACGGCTGTGCGAAGGAGCGTCGACCAGGCGTTTATACCAGAGTGACCAACTACAACAGCTGGATCGCAGAAAAAACAGGCCTGACTTCCATCACTGCTGGAACCATGTTCCCTCAGAAATGACTCTGAGCTGACATAAGCTTCTGTTTTCACATTTTCCTGGTGACGTTAAGGGGAAAAATTGGCAAAAATAAATAAGTAGTTTTAAAGCAAATCTCACAAAAAAAAAAAGTTGGCAATGATTGTAGCATACGAACAAGCACATAGAGAATATAAATGCTACAACTGCAACTATACATCAATTAGTTGTCATTTTTAAATTAATTACCAACTATTTTAATAATTTATTAACTGCTTTGAACAATTTCTTCAAAAAAAACCCAACAGAATTCTGTTAATGAAGCTTACATTATGTTTGGCATCCCTGTGGATGATATTGTTTTGGATCAGCTATAGAGACTTTGAACTGTACAAATTGTTTTGACTAATGCACATGTTCATATTGCACCATCAGTGCAGAAATTATATATCATGCAACCTGTGTAAATACAGTATCATGCATATAATGCAGCTTTGTCCCTGCTGTGAGGACTTTAAATTGTTCTGTGGTATTTGGTGCACTGACTATTAAGCTACTATTTTTTGTATGTAACAGAGTCAAATGTTTGGACACACCTGCTCATCCAACGGTTTTTCTTTATTTTTTTTTCTACAGTTTCTTCACTGTAGAACCAAAGCACAACAGAACCGCTCAGCCAAATAAAAAAATAATTCTCCAGCTGTGGAGGCTGCAGTTTCAGGACCACAACTATAGGCACCACTACCAAATTTGCTTATTGTTAATGTGTGCAACCCAGAGTTTTCTCCACCCTACAAACTACTTTCTGTGCAAATACATGCAGTTTGGAAGTTATATTTCACCCAAAACATTACTTTCTGCCCAAATACTTGTAGTTCTAACAGTTCATTCCACTCACTTTGTGTCCAAGTACTTAAAATTTTAACAGTTTATTCCACTCAAATACTACTTTCTTGCTGTCGAGTTATGGTTTAGACTCACTCCGTACTACTTACAGTTTTAATCGTTTCTTCCACCTAAAATATCCCTTTTGATCCAAGTATTTAAATGTTTTAAAGCTTTATTCTACTAAAAAAAATACTTATTTTTGCTGAAGTATTTATAGGTTTAAAGGTTTACACTGCCAAAAGACTACTTTCTGTCCAATGAATCTATTGTTTTAAACATTCATTCCACCCAAAATACTACTTTCTGTCAAAGTACTTACAGTTTTGATAGTGTACTCCATCCAAAATACTATTTTTTATCCAAGTATTTACAGTTTTAAAGCTTTATTCCACTCAAAAATACAGGAAAAGAAATCTATTGTTTTAAAGGTTTGTTTCACCCAAAACACTATTTTTTTTGTTGGGGTATTTATAGCTTTAAAGGTTTATACTGCTGAAATACATACTGTCTGTCCAAGTATTTAAAAAATAAAAATAAAAAATTACACCAAGATACTATATTTTTTATTAAGTATTTATAGTTTTAAAGGTATTATCCATCCAAAATGCTAATTCCAAACAAGCAAGTTCTAGTCTTAAAGGTTTATTCCACTCAAACATAGTTAATAGTTGTAGCTGTACAAAGTTAATAATTTTTTATCAGTGTCTGAACTAGAAAACTAGAAAAACTGGCCCCCCTTTTGAGTAAACAAGTTCATGAAAACCAAAGGTCCCAGAAATGTGGTCCTCTACTGTAGAGACATTAGTAACTCAACTAAAAAGAAACAATAATCCATCGTTATTTTAAGACATGAAGGTCAAATCAGTCCAGAACATTTCAGGAGAGTTTCTCCAGAAAGCACCAAAATGTGTGAAGAAGCTGCAGGAAAGGAAGAAGAAGACCTTTTGAATTCAGAAATCACCAACAGACAGCAGCTCAGATTGAGCTGCATCCAAATGTTTCAAACATTAGTCCTGTTTTTTTATGTTTCTGTAGATTATTTTTGTGGATTTTCTTCATTTTATTGTTTTCTGATAAGTGAATAAACATTTATTTTCTACTGATTTACTGCTGGAATGTTAGTTTCTTCAATTATTCTGGTTCACACCTTCATTGGGGGATAAACTGGATCTGGTAGCTTTCTGCAGATTCTGACATTTTATTGCCATCTTGTGGTCAGATCAAAAACATTTTTTTTCTATTTTGAAAAACTGTAAGCTGTTTTCATATTTACATATGTTTATACTGAGGATGTTTCAAGGGCAGAAGTTTTACAAAATAGTCTTCATGAACTATATGTCCTGGGAAACGATACGATATCATACAGAAGTGAAGGATAAAAAATATAAGACTGAAATACAGACCTACATGAATCTGAATCCCAACTGCATTTGTTAAACTGAGACTTTAGTTGAATGTAGTAATTTTAATTGATTAGAAATATTAATACAATATACATATATTTCTGTGTGGCTTTGTCTGTTTGCTTCGGCTCATTGTCTTGATAGAAAACAAATCTTCTCCAAGTCTCACTTCTCTTCAGACTGCATCAAGTTGTCCTCCAGGATTATTTTACCCTCTACCTTTACAAGTCTTTCAGGACCTGCTACTGAGAAACAACATGCTTCACGTCATGATGCCGCCACCACCATGCTGAATGTTCTTCATGAAAATATAAAGTTTTACTGATATATATGGAATCACTAGATATTTTTAGGGTTTTTTTGGAAGACTTTTATTCATTTTTTTAAAAAAAAATATTGACAAGAATTTTCTTGCCAAATTCGGGGAATTTTACTTTTTTACAAAACTTTTAAGGGAAACTTTTAAGGAATTATTGGAATTTAATTTTCTTCCTGAAAGTTTTGCAAATTTTCTGAAATTTGGGGAAATTTTTTGCTGAATTTTTGGATTTTTTTCAGACAAGGAAACAATATTTTTTGGTGCTCGTAAATGAAGACAACAGGATGGTTAAAGTCAGAGGAAACAATGTGACACAGCAGCTGTTGGCAGCAAACAGGACTCCTGGAGGTGTTTTAATGTTTCTGCTGAATCCACAGTGACATTCAGAGACACACTGAACACTGTTAGTGTCACATTCAGACATTATTCTCACAGGTTTCAGAAATGTCTGAGTTACATTCGGGGCCAAAGTTTAGGGTCCAGGGTCACTGATTCATTATCCAGTTCCTCAGAACTGATGGAACAAAGTGGAACTTAAGGAGGATCAGCAGGGGGAGAATATTTAGTTGCACATTACAGTCCCTGGATGTATTACAGGCTGCAAAGTTCCTTTGTACCCTGGGAGAAGCAGTTTCAGGACGTTTCTTCACATTTCTGCACAAAGATAGCTCCAAAAGGAGAACTGTAACTAACTAATTACCTAAAATAAGTAACTAAGTAACACCCACCAAAGGTTGTGAAGTACTTACCAACTGAATTCGACCAGGACAACTTAGTGAGGATGTAGAACGAGCAACACGGAGGAAGTTTGGAAGGCAATAACTTGCAGCACGGCTAGCAGCGTCTGATCGAACTGGCAGGTCATTAATGAGCATGCGCAAATTGAGGCATGGAAATGAGCATGCGCAAACAAGTACATCCTTCAAGCAACGTCTAATTGAATAAAATAAGCTTGTTTTAATTTTGGAATTAATTACTAAAATTTCATGAGCAGAATGAAATAACCAACTATTTTCTATTAACATACACTAGATTAAAGTATGCTACATTTACAAGGGGTCATAATCATTGTTTTCAGTGCAGCAGCAGAAACCATCAGTGCGCAGCAGCACACTGTAAAAAAGAATAAATAAAAAAGAAATGTTGTTTTTACGGGAAAATTCCGGCAGCTGTGGTCGTCAGAAGGCTACCGTAAAATCACAGTAAAACATTGTCTACATTTATGGGAAAGAAATGTATTGATATTGTTGATTTTAGGGTTAAAGAACATGCTTCATTCTATATTTTACTGCTAAAAAAAGTTTTAACCTTTAAAAATACGAAAATTTACATGAAAATACTATAGAAAATAAACTTTGAGTAACTTATAAATATTACAGCATTTTTTTATTATCAGCACAACTGGTGAATTTAACATTAAATATATCTATTTTTCTCGTCCTCCCCCGCTCTCTCCTTCCTCCTCTTCCTCTAGCTCCTCCCTCTTTCTCTCCTCTCTCCTCCCCCTCCTCCTCTCCTTCCTGCTCCTCCTTTCCTCCCTCCAAGGTCCTCTCCCGCTCTCTCCTCTGTCTTCTTCCTCTAGCTCCTCTCCCTCTTCTTCCTCCTCCTCGTTTTCTTCCAACCCTCCCTCCCTCTTTCCACCCTCCTCTCCCTCTTCCTCCAGCTCCTTTTCCTCCTCCAGCTCCTGTTGTCTTAGTTCTCCTGACCCACATCCTCCTCCTCCTTTACCACTGACTGGCTGGACTTCCAGGATCACAGATGAGGGCAAGCTCAAGATCTTCTTTCGCACGGTGCCCTCACTGTCCTCTCTGTCTGCTCCCATTTCTTCCTCCTCCCTTCCTCCTTCTCCTCTTCCACAGGTTTCTCCAGTACCAGCAGATGGGAGTCGGACCTGTCGGATCTCCACGGAGGAGAACATTTCTCTTCAGAGGCTGCCCTCTTGCTCCTCCAATTGCAACTCCCCCTGCATGTCTTCCTCCCTCCCTGCTATCTGCTCTCCTCCCTCCTCTCTGTCTGTTTCTAACACCTGTCCTCATGTTTCTCCTCCTCAGCCCCCACAGGTCTCCAAGCCCACTTTGGCTACTCGTCCTCCTGTTGAGCCTCGTGCTCCGGCAGCGGGTCCGAGTCGTCCAAAGTGGGTGAGGAACCTGCGGGCCCTCATGGAGGCGTGCAACAGGCGGCGTGGCGTCCTGACAGGTAAGAGAGGTGCTGGACCTCCAGCAGGCCAACCTCCAGGTAAGAGGTCTTGCACTTAGACTCTTACATTTAATATAGTTTCATTCTAGTTTTTAGGTTTTTAAGTTTTACTGAATGTGATTTATGTTGGATGTGATCTGACCAGATTTTATTTGAATGATCCTGTTGTGATGATGTCTGGTTGATCTAGTCCAACTTTATTTGAATAAATAAATAAAAATAATAAATTTAAAGTGATTATCTATTGTTTGTGGCCCTGTGATGGACTGATTGATGGATGGATGGATGGATGGATGGATGGATGGATGGATGGATGGATGGATGGATGGATGGATGGATGGATGGATGGATGGATGGATGGATGGATGGATGGATGTGCTCTGTGTGATTCCAGCAGAACTCTGTCCTTGTCAGTGGGACTCGGGTCAGGGTGTCTTTCAGTGGTGTGGGTGGATCTGGGGGGAATAGCGCCCTCACAGTGAAGCTGTATGAGTTGTAATATGTGTGTCTGCGTCCCACCCTGGACCCACAGTGGAGTCCACAGTGACAAGGACCAGAGTTCAGTGGAATCACACTGGGAGGGGGAGGAAGATTTCACGGGCCGCTGCACAGCGGTGGCCCGTGACAAGGTAAGTTTTAGGTTTACATTTTATATTCATAATACAAGAAGTTTTTAAGTCTTCAATAGGAGGAGATAAATGTTCTGACATGTTCTCCCATGGTTTTTTTCAGCCCCAAGTTCTGACCACTCCGGGACTCAAACCTGAAAGAAGGATGACCCCAAAGATGAGACACAGCTCCAGCAAGGACATGAAGACGAGGAACCGAGTCCACCAGAGACGACCGTAGAGACGACCACCAGCCTATGAGACAACAGGACAACTTTATAAGGAGCAGAATGCACTGGTACTTTACACGTACTTTAGAAAGAATCACTCTACACATACTGCATGTTTCCACAGTATATTTAGTACATCACTGAGAAAATGTAGTTCTGTCAGAACCAATGGAAAAATCAATCTACATGTGTGTTTTCTTTAATCGCTGCTTCCTGGACACTGAATGATTTCAACAAGGATGGATCATGGAGGAGAGGAAAGCTGTTAAGAAGAAAAGGATGGTGGGAACCAGATCCAGGACCAGTGCATGACGTGAGACCATTCAACTAATACAAGGTGAGTCCATGGAGTGAACTGGCTCATTAGATACTTGATGTTAATATGAGCACATGCACTTCTATGGTTCAAATGTGATTATTTATCTGTGATTTACTGAACCTTCTTGCTGTGTTTTTGCTCTCTTTAGAGCTCTCTCTCCAAGACACCCAGTAAAATGAAGAATCAGATCAGGACAAGAAACTGGACAAGAGCAGCCCCAGCATGTGAATACAGACTGTGGAAGAGGGGATGCTTATTATAGTGACACAAAAGGTGAGACGACAAAGAAATCTAATTCTGTTGTGTTTCATTATTTTCAGCATGCTGTGCTCTATAACAAAGGGCATCATCCATCCATTAGCTACACTTTTTATCCTATATAGAGTTGCAGGGGCTGCAGGTCACCAGTCCACCTCAGAGCGATCACAAAGAGACAGACAACCATTCACACTAACACTGTAGATGTAGTTTAGAGTCATCGGTTAACCTTCCATGTATGTGTTTGGATTGCAGGAGGAAGTCGGTATACAAAGAGAAAATCCCACACAGTCACAGAGAGAACATGAAGAGGAAGAACCAGATGAGCAGCAGGTTGGTACCAAAATAAATACAATGAACCTGGTGACAGTGTATTGTTACATACTACTACTGAATGTGATTCTTTTCTTCCAACGCTGTGACTTCAGAATCTAAGAAGACAAAGAAGCACTTGGAGGAGCCTCCAGACGATTAGCAACAGAAGAAACGTGTCCGAGAACAGGAAGAAGAAGACCAACATCAAAGAGAGAAGAAGAAGAAGAAACAGATCCAAGAAGAAGAAAGAAGAAAGAGAAGCTCCAGATTACTCCAAAGGTAAACTTCTCAAATGAAATGTGTTTACAGATAAAGTCATTTCAGCGGATGTTTTTACTGGAGATGTAGATGATGTGAATGACAGCCTCAACATTACATTTACTTTAATGTAAGACTTGGTTGTTTTTTCTCCAAATGTAAAAACACCAACCCAGGCTGCTGCACTGAGCACCTCCCCTCTCCTCATCTCCTCTCCTTACAGTTAGATGCCACCATTGTATGTCGCTAACTTTGTGTCTGGTCCTCTCTGCAGGTGTCTCTGGATCTGGAGCTACACGTTTAGATCCGCTTTTACTGGCCTCACCAACCTGCAAAGAGTTCATGTTCTCTCCCTCCTCTGTACCCTCGTCCCAAACGGAGGTTTTTTTTTCAACTTCCTGGCAACAGGAAGTTTTTTTTCCTCCACGCTGCTACCACATGCTTGATCTGATCAAAATGCAATAAGAGAGAGTCTTAAATAAAAAGTCAAAACAAAAGAACTGTATACGTTTTGTTTTGCAGATTCAATGACTTTATAAATTTTCACTGGTCAAAAAGTTGTGGCCACCAGGGGGGCATCGGTCAGAATGCAATACAAGGTGTTCCCTGTTTATCCTTTATTTCTTAACAGAGGTTACACATATGCATCTCTATGTGTGTAGTTCTATAAACAAGAAACAAATGGAAAGAAGCCAACAATAAGTATACAAAACTACATGAACATGGAACAGCAACTATCATCCTAAATATAAACAAAGAACATTTTCAACCTACTGGTAAATGTACAGCCACAAGGAAACATGACAAGCAACACCAAATATACGTCTGAACAGTCCCAGCAAACACTCTCTTCTGAAGCTTCTATGAACATAAAAGATAGTTCTCGTCTGCAGAGCAGCAGAGTGTAGTGGCCTCTGATTGGCCAGTGTCTGAATAGTCTGCCTAGCTGACTTTTTCATCCTTTGTCACATGTTTGTTTAGAAGTTTAACATTATGGACCCTTCCTGTAATTTTAGGTTTTAAAGAACCTGAAAATTATACTAGTCTACAAATGTGTTTTCAAACCACTGGTTTCTTGAAAACACCTGTGAAATCATCTTCAAACTCTCCAGCATTTGAATATATTAAAGATTGTTTAATAACTTGTGATAAATACACAGAATAGTGTATTCACCGAATACACAAATGCTGCTACTTTAGTGTTAACGGACAGCTTTGGGTTAGCTTTTCTTTGCAGTGCTTGTTTTATTTACAAAAAACACACTAGATAATGACATAATCACAAATAGAAAATATAAAGTAAAACACATCCAAATCAGAGACACGTCACCTCCTGAATGTGTTGCTTTTACTGAAGTCCAGAGGTTTAACAGGTGCAGCAGCTTCGGATCTCTGTGGACTGAGCTGAAATCAGTCCCAGGGCAACAAAAATCTGATGATTTTAACCTACTGATTGGTTCTGCTTTCCTCCTGTTACTCTCTGCTCTACCTGCTTCATCCTGGATTCTAAATAATCCCAGTTATGAAGGACGTCAGCATGTGGCTATGGTCTTCTACATATTAGTACATAAATGCAGGCTGAACTACAGCTGCTCTCATTTCTGCAGGACAAAGGTGAAGCACTGCAGGTCAGTCAGTAGGAATTAGGGCGACAGAACATGAAAACCAACAAATATGCTGCTAAACTCTCAGTGCACTCTTCTTTTGATTTTCTCTGGAGCTGCAATAAGCTCGGTCCAAGCTTTTGTACATCTGCAGTCTTGAGGTCCATTTTTAAATGTGTGTAAAAACACATTTGCTGCTTGATGGTTCTGAGCTGAACAGTTATAATATAGTTAACTAACTATACATTTGTGAGTCTTTCTACCTTGTAATGATGTTTTAATTTTATTTGGGCACATGTTTATGAGTAAATATTGTCCACAACCTCATGATTTATGAGAAAATAAAGATGTGCAGCATCTGACGTCACCAACATCTTTACGTGATTTATGTTTTCTAAAAGTTCATGATGGCGGCGCTTTTGCGCGCGACAAGAACTTTTAAACTAAACTGTTCTCTGGTTGACAGAAGAACTTTTAAACTGAACTGTTCTCTGGTTGATAGAAGAACTTTTAAACTGAACTGTTCTCTGGTTGATAGAAGAACTTTTAAACTGAACTGTTCTCTGGTTGATAGAAGAACTTTTAAACTGAATTGTTCTCTGGTTGATTTTTCACAGTGAAACTTCTGATGTCCACATTTTCAATATTTTTGGGAAATCTTTGAACATTTTTTGGTGGAAAAAAGAAAAAATGTAAAATGAAAAAAAAATGTAAAAATGTTTCTTGAGAACATTCACAAAAAAACAACCAAAATCCAGTGAATTTTTATGTGAATATTCTTCAAGGAAATATCAGAAGTTTTACTGATATATATGTAATCACTTCAGATATTTTTAGAATTTTTTGGAAGATTTTTACTAATTTTTTGAAAATATTTAAAAGAATTTTCTTACCAAATTTGGGGGATTTTTTTTTTGAAAAATAAAACTTTTAAGGGAAACTTTTAAGGAATTATTGGAATTTTCTTCCTGAAGGTTTTGCAAATTTTCAGAAATTTGGGGAATTTTTTTTGCTGAATTTTTGGATTTTTTTCAGACAAGGAAACATTTTTTGGAGCTGTTTTGTCCTGTTTAAGTGTTATTTTGACCACAAGGTGGCGCCAGAGTGTTGAATTCAGAAGCAGAGCAGCGACAGTGAACCACAGACGATGGCTTAATGCTGTAATCCTTTGTGGACATTGATTGACAATACAAATAAAGCAGTTTCTAACATAAACTAACCAACCAGTGAACCGGTGAAGGCGTGTAAAGCTGCATCACTCATCAAGGTGTCCAGCTTCATCATTCTTACCTGGAAACTGTGACTGGACTTAAGCTCAAATCAGTTTTGTTTTGGCTGAGTCAACAGGGAGGCGGAAAGTATGTTGTCCTTTTTAAATCCTGCGTGTCGGACATCGGTGTGACTCAGTCGGTGGAGTCGTGGGAAAATCTGTGCAGAGGTGGAGGAAGTAGTCAAACACTCAACATAGAAAAAAAATGCATTTTTACTTTCAAATAAGATATTGTTCATTTATAAATGCTGATAACATGGCATTTTAGACATTTAACAGGTGAAGCTTGTTAATGTACCTGATATATAGTCAGCAAGTTCAGTCTATTGGTTTCCAACCAATGACTTGGGTTCCCAAATAACCCTAACCATCTTTCTTCGTTGCATCTTGTCTGTTTGTGGTCATTTTTTGTTTCTCTGTAGCTGTTTTATGTCTCTTAGTTGTAGTTTTGTGTCTGTTTTGGTCGTTTTTGCCAATTGTGTAGTGTTTTTGATCATTTTATATCTATTTGTCTTGAGTTTTTGTCTATGTGGGTTGTTTTGTGTGTTGTCTTAATACAGCCATGCACAAAAGTTTCCACACACTTGTAAAGATCATGTATATCATAGCTGTCTTGAGTTTCCAGTGACTCCTATAACTCTGAATTTTCTGTAACAAATGATGGAAACACAAAAACCAATCATGCATTTTGGTTCCTTTCTAGATTTATTAACGGTCTTCTGG
The DNA here is from genome assembly GCA_027123335.1 of Amphiprion clarkii. Classification (NCBI taxonomy): domain Eukaryota; kingdom Metazoa; phylum Chordata; class Actinopteri; family Pomacentridae; genus Amphiprion; species Amphiprion clarkii. Next base: position 9,460,870 of record CM049586.1, read on the forward strand.
AAATATGGCAAAATCTGCTGAGTTGTGTTAATCAAATTGTCTCAGTGACATGGCCTCTTAACTTCTCAGCAGTATTTACGAATGACTACAGCTGCTGACTCCTCTGAGCCAATTTATTAAGGGCCCATTAAATCCATTGCTTAGACTCAACCACAAACGCTACAGAGGGAAAGCCTAAGGAGCTCAGCAAAGATCTGAAAAACCAAATCATTGACTTGAACAAGCCATTATTGGAGTCATTTCAAAGCAGCTTCAGACCCTAAAATCATCAGCTTGTCAGTCTAAAGTTCATGGTTCAGTTGTGTTACTGCCACCATCAGGAAGAAAACACAAACTATCACCTGCTGCTGAGAGACAACTGGTCAGGCTGGTCAAGAGTCAACTAAGAATCATCCAAAAGCAGGTCTGAATGAATGAGAGCTGCTGGAACACAGCTGTCAGTGTCCACAGGGTTCTACATCAACATGAGCTGAGAGACTCCATGAAGAAGGAAGTTCTTCCTCTAGAAGCAGAATCTTAAAGCTCCACTCAAGTCTGCTGCTGATCACATGGACAAAGAAAAGGCCTTCTGGAGGAAAGTTCTGTGGTCAGATAGAACAAAAACTGAAGGTGAGGCCTTTAACCCCAAGAACACCAAACCTACCATCAAGCATGGTGGTGGCAGTATCATGCTCTGGGCCTTTCTAGAAGTGCTTCTGCACTGGTTTCAGACTATATTCTGGACTGGTTTTGGATTTTCTTGGGACTGGTTTATGTTTGATTTCAGCCTTGGTTCTCCTGGTTTTGGATGTGATTCAAAGTTGGTTTAGGATTTATTTTACTCTGGATCTGGTCCTGGATGAGGACTGGTTTCAGACTGTCTTGAGCGGGTCTTGTACTTTTCTAAGAAGTAGTTTCGGTTTGGTTTTGGTCCCCATTTTATAGTAGTTTTTGACTTTTTAGGACTGATTTCAGACTGTTCTGAGAATTTTTTGGACTGGTTTAGGATTGATTTTGGTCCTGGTTTTAGACCTTGACTAGACTTTAAACCATCAAGAACCTGTGGACTGATGGAGAAATGAGTATATTTGTCATTATTTTGTGTCCCGTTGTGCTCATTATGTGGAGTTTTATTATTTATTTGTGGTCATTTCTTTTTTAGTCTTTTGGTTTCTTCTTTTGGTTGTTTTGCATCTATTTTTGTAATTTTGTGTCTCGTCAGTTGTTTTTTTGTCTCTTTTTGGATTTTTTTTCCTCTTTTTACTCACTGTTTGTCTCTTTACTGTCATTTTGTGCCATTTTTGGTTATTTTGTGTCTTTTTTTGGTTGTTTTTAATCTCATTTTTGTAATTTTGTGTCTCCTTGTAATCATTTTTTCTCTTTATGGTAATTTTTGTCTTTTTGTAATTGTTTTGCATGTAGTTTTTGTCTTTTAATAGTTGTTTTTTGTCGCTTTTTGATAATTTTTTGTCTTTTTTGTCATTTTTTTGGTTGTTTTGTAGCTATTTTTGTTATTTTGTGTCTTTTAATAGTTGTTTTTTGGCAATTATTTTGGTCTTTTTTGGTTGTTTTGCATCGTTTTTGCTTCTTTCGTAGTTGTTTTTGTCTCTTTTTGGTTGTTTTGTAGCTATTGTTTTTAGTTCGTGTCTTTTAAGAATTGATTTTTGTTGCTTTTTAGTAATCATTTAGTTGTTTTGCTATTTTGAGTCTTTTATAGTTGTTTTATTGTCGCTTTTTGGTGATTTTTTGTCTTTTTTGGTTGTTTTGCAGCTATAGTTTGTGTTATTTTGCGTCTTTTGTAGTTGTTTTTTGTCTCTTTTTGGTTGTTTTGGAGCTATTTTTGTTAGTTTATGTCTTTTAAGACTTGTTTTGTGTTGCTTTTAGGTAATTATTTTAGGGTTTTTTGGTTGTTTTGCATCTAGTTTTTGTTATTTTGTGTCTTGTCACAGTCATGTTTGTCTTCTTTGGTTGTTCTTTGTGTCTCCATGTCATTTTTTCCTCTTTATGGTAATTATTTGTCTTTTTGTGGTTGTTTTGCTATTTTGAGTCTTTTTATAGTTGTTTTATTGTCGCGTTTTGGTAATTTTTTGTCTTTTTTTGGTTGTTTTGCATCTAGTTTTTGTTATTTTGCATTTTTAGTAGTTGTTTTTTGTCTGTTTTTGGTTGTTTTGTAGTTATTTTGGTTATTTTGTGTCTGTTAATTTTTTGTTGCTTTTTGGTAACTTTTTTGTTGGTTGTTTTGCATCTAGTTTTTGATATTTACTGCTTCTTCAAAGTAATATTTTGTCTGTTTTTAATCATTTTTGCCTATTTTTGGTTGTTTTGCATCTAGTTTTTGTTATTTTGTGTGCTTTTGTGGTCATTGTGGGGAATTTTAATGTTTATTTGTGATCATTTTGCTGCCTTTTTTGTCGTTTTTGCATCTGTTCTTGCTTATTTTGCGTCATGTGTTGTTCATATTTCTCTCCTTCCAGTTGCTTTGTGGCTTTGTTAGTTTTGCAGTCATTTTTTTTTACTCATATTTTTGCAATATTTAGCATTTTTCAGTGGCCATTGAACCTGTAGAACATCTATGGACAGTTAGATTCAGCGTGTTGACCTGATTTACTGGAGACTCTTCGTTGACTCTCGGTTCATGCTGCGACAGGCTGAAGACAAACACTTTATTCATGCAAAGCTTAACTAAGGGTGTGTAGCATCAGGTAGCATTGAGGACACTGTTGCAGCACAACCAGCTGATTTATCACCGGCTGCGTTCTGTCAGAAGAACTGATCCGGACAGTTTGTTCTTCATCAAGCATGAATCATGTTGGGTGTGGTTCCTCAGTAGACATTCAGGTTTTCTCTGAGACAACCGTCGAACTGTTGTACTTTAATTTTCTCATTTGTCATTGCGCTCCAGTCGGAGGTGATAACACCCTGTTTAGACGACATGTTCAGGTGTCTGTCAGCAGAGGAACACCCACCTGGAGCTCAGGTGTGACCAGGAGGATGGGGGCGGGGCTTTAGATTCGTCTCCAAACTGAACGCCAACCTGTTCTCAAAGGACCTTCTGCCTTCCCGAGCAAGCAACAGAAAGCAAAGTAAGTGCTGCTGTTTTGACGTCTTCGTGGTGTTTTCCTGTTTTTGTCAAATATCAGAGGATAAAAGTGTGTAATGTTGGCTGGTGGAGATGTTCCTCATGTGAGATGAAACAGTCTAGTTCCAGCTGCTTCATCCTCGTGTCTTTTTCTGCATCTATGTAATGGAAATAACACTTGGGCTCAGTGAAAATATTAAATGTAAGAGTTGTGAAAACCTCTAATGAAACTGTGTCCAACCAAAGGGCTGCACTGAGTTAAATTAATTAGCTTTTCCTCTATAATCAAAGATACACTGTAAAAAATGAACAGCTCTTTCAATTCTGTTAAATTCCATGTACTGTCTAGTAAAATCACAGAAAAAAAGCATGAATTTATACAATATAAATGAAAAAAACTGATGGAAATAATGTCCACATTTTTTAAAATTATATTTGTTTGGCTGCAGTGTTTGACCGTACTACACTTTTTTTTTTTGCAATGTTTAAATTAGCAAAAAAATGTTATTCTGCAGACATCTGATTTTAATTGAGATTTTAAAAAAATGTATATTAAAGACTGAAAAATGGTAACTCATTTACAGATGTTGAATTTGAAGCTTTTCTTTATTAAAATTACACTGTAAAAAATAAGTTTTTAACTATGATTTTTTTAAAGTTTACTGTTATTTTACAGATTTTCCCTTTTTTTGCTGCATTACAGAAAATATTGAGTGAAACCCCAAAAAGTTTACTCCATGTTCACTGTAAAAAATGAAAAGCAAAAAATATGCCATAAGTGCACATAATATCTTAATGAAAAATATGTATTTTTAAAAAATTAATAGGAATTAATAGCAATTAATTGAAAGCTGTACAGCTATAATATATGTATATAAGATTTTTTCTTCTTTTTAAACAGTTTTTGTTAAATTAGAGTTATCATAATAAGCAGTAAAACCGGTGAAAATGGTAATAATTTACATGTTGATTGTAAAAAAAAACAACTAAATTAACTGTAAATAATGCCTGCAAAAAATGCAATTTATTCTTTTACAACATTTGACTATAATATTGCAGTTTGACTGTATTTAAACCTGAGAAATCAAGTTTTGTTTTTTAAAGATATTTGCTGTTATTTTTACTTTTTGCAATTTTTCAGCATTAGTTTTCCATAATTTTTTGTTTTTTCCACTATTTTTACAGTGTATTTATTTGCTGTGGTTTGTTTGTTTTTTATTTTATTTTATTTTAATTTAATTTTTCAGCATTACAGTATTCCATATTTTTTGTTTGTTTGTTTTCCACAAATTTTTTTACAGTGTCATTTAAACTACTATTTAATGTTATTTAGTAGGGATTTTAAAGTAATATATTTATTTAAGTACAATGATTAGGGACCCATTTTTGAAGGCTATTTATTAAATTTATTTTTTTTAGAAATTTAATAAATTGCTCCAGTGTTCAGCACATAGAGGAGGGACTCTTAAGGTAAATAAAAAATTTTGTTTAAAACCTTAATTTTATTGAGTTACATCAAACTGAACTTAGTTTCAAATCAACTGAGGCAGAAATTTGACTTTAAATCACCAACAATAATAAGTTGATGCAACCTTGTGTTAAATCAAACCATCAAAAACTATTTAAATGCTCTTCTAAAGCAGAAAAGTCGACTTTTGTAGCCTCAGCCGAACATTTGATGACCACTTTTCCTGTTGTTTACGTCTTTTGTCTTCACCTCCGATAGTCCTTTCTAGCCGCCACCATGCCTGAGACCGCAGAGTCCCACTCCCACACTCTGACCACCAACCGGAACTGCACCATCGAGATCACCAACGTCACCGCCAACTACTGTCTGGTCAACCCAAAGTAAGAAACACCAAACCACTGTTTACCTGAAACATGGTCTAGCTTCACATTTACAGATCATAAAATGCACCACGTTGTTCGGTTACATCAAAGAGACGTTTACCGTCTAACATCGAGGCTCAAACGGGTGAAATTATACAAAAAAATCCATTGAAACGTTTGTATTTTTAACATGTTGGATCAATAAACTGAAACCCAACAGAATAGTTTAAACCCTGGATTAGTTCAGTAAAGCCCCACCCTCCCTACAATGGAGTCATAGATTCAAGGGGTTTTTTTTTTGTTTGTTTTGCATCTTTTTTGGTAATTTGGGTCTTGCTAAAGTCATTTTTTGACAATTTTTTTAAAATTCATTTTTGTCTCTTTTTGGTGGTTTTACATGTCTTTACTTCTATTTCAAGTCTTTCCGTAGTCATAGTTTGTCTCTTTTTGCTGATTAAATGTGTCTTTTTGGATATTTTGAGTCTCTTTTTGTTCGTTTTGTATCTTTTTTCTTAGTTTGCATCTTGTTAAAATAGTCTTTTGGATATATTTTTACTGTTTTGGGGGGAAATTTTGTGTGGTTTTTTTTGGTTGTTTTACGTGTCCTTACTGCCATTTCAAGTGTCTTCATAGTCATTGTTTATTGCTTATTAAGTGTCTCTTTGTGGTCTTTATGTTTCTTTTTTGGTTGTTTTGCATCTCTGTATTGTTATTTATGTGTTTTTTTTATTTGTGTCACATCTTTCTTTTTGGTATTTTGTGCTTCTATGTTCTGTTTTTTGTCTTTTTGGTCATTTCATTTCTGTTTTCTGTTGTTTTGATTGTTTTTTGTTATTTTATGCGTTGTTAAAGTAATTTTTGTTTTGTTTTTGTCTCCTTTTATATTGTGTACGTTTGTAGTATTTATTTTTTTGCTTTATGTGAATTTTTTTGTCTCTTTATGGTCATTTTATGTCTCATTTTTTGAGTTTTTAATCTCTTTTATGCTATTTTGAGTCTTTTTTTGGTCATTTTTTTTGTCTCTTCTTGATGGTTTTGTGTCTGTTCTGGTAATTGTATCACAGAATACCATCAGCCCACTCATGACTTCCTACCTCTTCATATGTTTCAGGGTTCACATGGAGAGCGGCTTCCCCTTCAGCCCACCGCAGCCCACCGTACGAACCAACAAGCCCGAGGTTTGCTCCTTCATCAAGGACGACCACACGGCGTCGGGCGCTGTGGGCGTCATGACCTACGAGCTGTTCGACATGCGCAGCCGCCGGTACAGCGGGCAGATGGCGGTCATGTTCTCCGTGCCGTTCGACTACAACTTCTACAAGAACTGGCTGGGGCTCGGCCTCTACGAGCGCGACCGAGCCTGCGACCACGAGCTGTACGACGAGATGTACAACTGCAAGGACCAGACCAACTTCATCCGCCACGAGGCCGACGGTTCGGGCGTGGTGTTCAGGGGGAAGACGCTGGACGTGAGGGCCTGCATGTCCAACGAAGGCCAGGCCATTATCAAGCTGGAGCTGTACGACAGGATGGGCTGAGGGGACGAAACGAGCCAAAAAGTCTTTCCACTGTATCGGTGCTTTTAATGAATAAAAAAACTGTTGAATCCATTTCTTGGTGTTTCTTTGTTCATTTGAGCTCATGAATCACACTTGTCTTGAAGTTACAGGCTGTTCTGACGTGCAGGCAGCAAAGTGTTCGACGAAAGGCGTGGCGCTGAAGAGACGAGGAAGCTCAACAAACCTGCTCGTCTCGGTGTGAGAAAAAAAAACACAGTTGGGTTATTTTTCTTGGCTGCGTCTTCCGTCTGTATGCCTCCTGGTTCATACCTGAGGTGGATCGTTTGGGTGTGACGGGGTTCAGGTGTGTTCTGGGGGTGGAGACACCTCACCGTCTCCATCAGGACGCCTCTGAAGGGCGACACTTCAGGTCTGACAGAGCAGCCGCGAGCAACGCACCTGTGATCCGGACAGGTAAGCCGAGTTTGAAGGATCTCCGGCCGATGCTCTTCAGAGCCGCTGACGGATTCTGTTGAACTTCTCCGCAGATCTTGACTTCACTTCAGCCTTTGCACCATGAGCGAGTCAGCAGAAGCTTTGGCTGCCAGCCAGAAGAGCCGAAGAAATGTCACCATCGAGATCACCAACCTGACCAACAACTACTGCCTCATCGACCCCAAGTGAGTCAAAAACACCTTCACCGTGTTTATCTGAACAGTCTGAGGTTTCAGCACACAGTCAGTGCAGCCACTTTATCTAAATTTCCTCCTTTTGTTGAAGAAAAAATATCTGTGTAATGTAAAATGAAATTACATACAACGCATAAATTACAACAAAGTTTGCATCAGTGTGTATTGCACTACACATAAAACCCTTTAACATTCCTATATTCTTTACATAGGACATTTTGCACTTTTTCTTGTTTCTTTTCAGTTACTGCACATTTTTACTGATTTATTTGTATTTATGGTGGTGGGAACTGAACTTTCTTTGTCAACTAAATTCATAGAAAAAAAGTCACAGATTCAACGAAGTTTTTGTTCATTTTGCTTCTTTTTTTGTTATTTTGTGTGTTGTAGGTTTTTTTTTGGCTTTTTCTTGTCTTTTTTTGGTCATTTTGTGCCCCCATTTGGTTGTTTTGCATGTCCTACTGCTATTTCAAGTCCCTTCTCACTACACATAAAACACTATATGACCTGTACATTCTTTACATAAAAATGCTGCACTTTTTCTTATTGTGTATTTTTATTTACTGCACATTTTTGCTGATTTATCTGTATTCATGGTGGTGGGAACTGTACTCTTTCTACTATAGCATTTCTATTCTATTCTATTCTATTCTATTGATTTTTCATAATAACTGCGGTGGATACACAGTGAACCATATCTGATGAAGAAAATAGCAAAACAGAGAAACTGAAAATGGGAAAAAAAAATACATTGCTGAGACTTCTGGAGATAGCTAAATACTTTTTTCTTTAAAAAAAAACGCTTTTTTCCTCTCTGGTTCCTCTCTTGTCCTTATTATATTTTTTCTTCCTCTTGTCAAAACATCTTCATATGTCTCTGACAACTAAGATCGTTTTTTTAAAAAACGTGGTTGTCTTCTGTCAAGTTAGATTGACAAGATACAGAGTCGACAGTTAATAAAAAAAGACAGACATCATTTATTGGATGTCAATGAGCGCCATCCACTGGTGACCAAGCTAATTACAACAAAATATTAAGATTATAAAATGTGCATCAGTCTGTATTATTTGAATTATTTAATATTTCTTGGCTGTTTAATAAAGAAGACATGTTTTAATAAGCAGACACAATCAGTCTAAGTACATTTTACAGCAATTAATTATGACTGATGCACAGTGAATCATATCTAGAGAGAAAAATGTAGAAAGATAATTTTTTGACATCAATGACTAAAATCATCATTAACATGCAGAGTACATCTAAAAAAAACTGTGATGTTAAATTTGTAAGATGCAGTGTCGAAAGTTGACAAAAAAAATAGATTTCATGTATTAGATGTGACTTTAACGCCATCTGCTGGTGGCCAAGATTATATGTGCGTGTGTGTGTGTGTGTGTGTGTGTGTGTGTGTGTGTGTGTGTGTGTGTGTGTGTGTGTGTGTGTGTGTATATATATACATAAAAAAATCTTTACTGTATATAAATTAGCAAAAAATGTCCACATTATTTTTGTATTATATTTGTTTGGCTGCAGTATTTAACCGTAAAATTAAATATTTTATTAAATTAGCAAAAAGTATTGTTATTCTGCAGACATTTGCTCTTAATTGAAAGAAAAATTATACATATTAAACATTGTAAAATGGTGACTCACTTTCAGCTGTTGAATTTAAAACTTTTCCACATTAAAATTAGAATTAGAATGGCTTTATTGTCACATTAAGATTACACTGTAAAAAAAATATGAGCATACAACTGTGATTTGTCTTTAGGAATTTACCGTTATTTCACAGATTTTCTCTTTTTTGCGATATTGTAGATAATATCTAGTAAAATGCCCAAAAAGTATGAATTTCCTTTATGCTCACTGTAAAAAGTGAGTTGTAAAATCAAAAAACATGCCATAAGTGTAAATAATGTCTTCATGAAAAATCTGTTTTTGTACAGCTTTAATGTATGTATATATAACATTTTTTCTTCTTTTAAAAACAGGCTGTCCTTGTTCTGTTAAATTGCAATTATTACAATAAGCAGTAAAACCTGTGGAAATGGGAATAATTTACATGTTGACTGTAAAAATTAAAATAAAATCAAAATGTGCATTAATCTGTATTATCTGAATTGTTTAGGATTTATTTACTGACTAAAGTCATTCTAAACCTGCCTTTTTATAAAAAAAAAAAAACTGTCTCCTGTTTATTGCAGGGTTTACCTGGACAGTGGCGATGTCCACAGTCCACCTCAACCCACCGTTCGCCCCCAGAAGATTGAAGTGTGCAACTTCGACAAGATCAAGGGCAAATCGACGGGGGCGGTGGGCGTCCTGACCTACGATCTGTTCGAGAGGCACAGCAACGGTGCCAAAGAGACGCTGGCCATCATGTTCTCTGTGCCCTTCGACTACAACCTGTACAAGAACTGGTTCGCCCTGGGCCTCTACCCCAAGGGCACAGAGTGTGACGAAAAGCTGTACAAAGATATGTACTACAACAAAGAGCCAAAGGCTTTTGAGCGTCAGGAGTCCAACGGCAGCGGTCTCACCTTCAAGGGCCCCTCCCTGGACATCAAGGGCACCATGTCTCCCACGGGCAGGTCCATCATGAAGGTGGAGATCTGGGACAAGATCTTCTCTCCTGGGATGCACCAGCAGAGCTGAGTCCAGATAATCCAACTGCACAGCCATGTGTTGTACTCCTGCAATAAATCTAATATGACAGATCACCAGTGTTTCTATTGTTATTATTATTAACCTTTAGGGCTGCACAGTGGCTTGGTGGTTAGCGCCGTCACCTTGCAGCTAGAAGATCCCTGGTTGGCGTCCTGGCCTTCCTGGGATCTTTCTGTATGGAGATCGTATGTTCTCCCTGTGCATGTGTGGGTTTTCTCCAGCTTCCTCCCACAGTCCAAAAACATGCTGAGGTTAATTGGTATTTCTAAATACTCTGTGGGTGTGAATGTTAGTGTGATTGTTTGTCTCTATATGTAGCCTGTGATAGACCGGTGTCCTGTCCAGGGTGTCACCTGCCTTCACCCTCAGTCAGCTGGGATAGACTCCAGCCCCCTGCGACCCCAATGAGGATTAAGCGATGTATAGATAATGGATGGATGGATTATTAACCTTTATTTAACTAGGAGAAATCTCACTGAGATCAAGAACCTCTTTTTCAAGGGAGTCCTGGCCAAGATAGGCAGCAGCAAATACAAAACACAGTTACACAATAAACACTAGCAAAAAACAAAAGAAGATTAAATTTACAAGTGCATGTTGTGGAGTCAGCCTCAAGAACTCAGAGTTTGGATATAAAAGCCAGATTAACTCTATTAGCTTCCAATCTTTCTACAACGTCTTCCATGCAAAAGGTGCAGAAAAGCTGCAGAACAGATTGATCGTTTTTCCTCTTTGCCTCCTTCCTCCTTCTAACATTTTCAGCTTTAAATTTCTCTGACAAGTACAAGCATTGAAAAAAGGAAAAAAAGCAACATGTTCGTGTTTTGTGAAGTTAAACTGGAAAGATGCAACATCCAAAACTGATTACAATATATATATACATATATATATATATATATATATATATGTCACAAATACATTACAGCATTGTGAAATGTTGCTTTTCGCCTATTAACAGGGTCAGAGCGGGGTCAGCCATAGTACAGGAAGAGAGCAGGAAGGGTTAAGGGCCTTGCTCAAGGGCCCAGCAGTGGCCGCATCAGGGTTTGAACATAATAATTTATAATTTCTAGGCTGTTGAGTAAAAAAATACAGGTTTTAATAAACAGATATAATCAGTCTACGTCACATTTTACAGTAATTAATTAACTGAAGCACAGTGAATCATATCAAGTGACAGAAAAACGTAGAAAGATCATTTTTTACAGACTAAAGTCATTACTAACATGCAGAAACTGCAGAATTGCAAGACACAGCATCCAAAGTTGATGTAAAAAATAAATATATATAATTTCATGTATTTAATATGTGTACTGTTCTCTCTACGTGTTATACACAGGTCAACGCAGTTAAACAGCCAGCCAAACTCGGTTTTCAAGAGCCAGGAAGCGAGAGCCTTGCTCCTTTATTAACATGTCATGGATGACAGGTGAAAACTTGTGAGTGAAACTGCAAATGTACAAACAGAGAAGAGGAAAGGCTATTTTTAGCTTGGTTATAAGCTGTCAGGTTGATATTAACTGCTAGCAAAGTGCTACCAACAGCCATTAAACATCAGACTAATGAATGAATGCTATGCTATGCTAACATGCTACGTAACTTATCATGTAACGCCATTGATACGCTGATGTGCTCATTCACATGCTAACATAGTCGGACATTAGCTTAACATATTTCTGAGATCAAAACGGACTAAACCACAATAAATGCTTCTCTACAAATAAACAACAGCCAAATTAAGTATTTTATAGTAATCCTCAGCACTAAACAATGAAAAAACTTACAGCCATTGCTTTCGCGGGTGTAGGAAAAAACGTCAGGAGGAACGCTATCACCATGTGTCTGCTTCTCTCTGCGTGTGTACAAGTGAGCGTCTCTCTCCCATAATGCAAAGCGCATCCTTTTTAACATTTCACAATAAAACACTGATGAAATCGTTTTAACTTGCTTTTTAAACTGTATATTATTTAATCATAAATGAACTGTTATCTGCGGGCAGAACAATGTGACTTAATCCATTAACTCGGTGTTTCCAGTCTTCCTGTAACACCTTCCAAAATAAAAGCCTTTTTATCCATTTAGTGTGGACATAAGGAACAGAAAGCAACACATGATCTCGAAAGAGTAAAGATCAGCACGTTTCTGTGCAGTTAAGGAACAACTGTAGGTGGGCAGTAGTCCAAATGTTTCCTCATATATGAAAGTCTACTCATGATGGGTCTTTCTGGCGGCTAAAGCAGGCCGTGATACCCTAGAGTAGATTCGTAATAAACCTCAGAGAAGCAACCATTGAGCAGAAACAGTAATAAAACTTCTGTAATCCAAGAAAAAAAAGTTTGTCTACATGAGTCTTTTCAATTGTTTGTTATTTAGTTCTTCATTTAAAGCAAATTTCAGTGGTGGAAAGAGATGAAGTACAGTACCATCATCCAGACAATTTCATGTTATCCATGAAAACTCCCAATTAGCCTTTCAACATTATTAGCTAACGCAATGTAGCATTAGAACACAGGAGTGATGGTTGCTGGAAATGTTGCTCTGTACCCCTATGTAGATATTTAATAAAAAATCAGCTGTTTCCAGCTAGAATAGCCATTTACCACATTAACAATGTCTAGACTGGATTTATGACTAATTTAATGTTATCTTCATTGAAAAAAACTGCTTTTCTTACAAAACTAAGGGCATTCCATGACAAACTTTTGAACAGTAGTGTACATCAACACTGATGCTGTATTTTAATGACATCAGCAGGAAATATTCAATATTAACAGCATGAATACAGTCTCAACTATTAATAGCTACCAAAAATATAGTAACAGTTAATTTGTAATAGGAGTGTGGAAACAACTAAACTAGTTTCTGATGTTTTCTGATATCTACACTGTGAAAAGTGTGTCTGGGCTGCAGATGAAGTAATTTATCCGTCATCAGCCTGAAATTACATTTTGTCCATTTAAACTGGTGTTTAAATTTCAAAAGAAGTGTAAACATCAGGTTTGTTACTCCTGTAGCATCTGATGTCATTTCCTTTGAGTACAGAATAACAAAAAGGAAAGAATACTAAGTTTGAAGATGAAATCCTGTCCAACATTTTATATGTTTGGAAAAGCAAAAACCTAAATATTTGACTTCAAGTTGACTTTCATTGACAATGCAAGGTGTTTGAGGAAAATCCCATTATTGCAGTACACCTAACACAAACCAGTAGTTTTAATGGAACTTAATTTGGATAAACTTAATGCAGTTGTGTGGTACTGAACAAGGCGCTTCATTTAAGTCTAATTAACGCCTTTTCAGTGTATAGGAGCTCATTTTTGTTGAATTTTTATGTGCTGTATGCTGTTTTCTGTTACAGTCGCTGGAGGTGATCAGCGCTGATGGAGAGCAGCTGCTGGTTTGCAGCACATCCTGATCACCTCTGGCATAAAGACGGTCTCCCCACACCTTTCACTGTGGGTTTTGTTAGTCACAGACAGACAACGGTGCAGCCTGCCTTTTTCCCCCCGCCATCCTCCTGGTGTGAGGACCGGACCCTCCCCAATAGTCCTCTTAGGTGAGGACTGGTACCCCTGCCGTCCTCGAGGTAAGAGGACGTGGACCCCAAGCCTGCTCCGGTCGATCCGGCCCCATCCCAGACCCTGCCCGTAGTGAGTTTTGGCCTTAGGTGGTGTTAATAAGTAGTTTTTGTTGAATTTTTTGTGAATAAAACTCCGTCCAATCATTCCTGTCTGCCGTCCGCTCTGTGCTGTTCTCACTTTGGGTTCGAAACTCCACACGCACCGTGACATTCTCACTATCAGAGGCCAAGAAACAAAATGCTTCCGAGGTTTTAGTCATTTTTAATGAAAAAACAAAGGGTTTGGATGTTTAGAGCTTTAGTCATTTTGGCTTGTGACCCCTTTGGATGTTTAAGAATTGCTAAAACTAAAGACTAATTTTACTTTTGAATAATTTGGCTAAAATTGGTAATATTATTGCAATTTTCACACATAAATTCATTACAAAACTGCCAATTTGTGTAGCAGAACTCTATTTATCTTCTTCACAGCCCTTATTAATCATCACACGACCTAGTAGGGAGGTTAAGCCCAAAAAATAGGCCTTTGACTTCAAGTCAGGATAGAAAGTAAGATATAAGTTATATAAGGTTACTCTTATCATCTCATCATCTCCCTACTAACCCCTCAGATTTATCTAGTGACCCTTCAAAGGGGTCGGACCCCAAAGTCGGGAACCAGTAGAACTAACTTCAAGGTATCTTCTATGAAAGCAGGACTTTTTTCTTGTTATACAATATCTGATTACTTCTTCCCCCACTGATAATTTTGTTCAGAAAGGTTCCAACACTATATCTTATATAAAGTAGGGGTCTAAAGTGTGATTTTAGCCCAAACTGCAGCGTTCATTTAGCAACAACTCATATCCATCTTTTACATGTGTTGCACAAGGACACCACCTGGTGGTCATAAGTATTTAGTGCATGTCAATACAAGTTGTATTCAAACACGACACTCATGTTTTTGTTCTTTAATACTGAATCATGATCAATTGAGAAGATGCACTTTCGGCCGGAATCATAGCATTGATAGGTTGCAATCAGAATCATTCAGCTTGTTGTCTTGAAACCATTTCTGTGGAGTTTTGGCTGTTTGCTTCGACTCATTGTCTTGATGGAAAACAAATCTTCTCCAAGTTTCAGTTCTCTTCAGACTGCATTCAGGATTTCTCTAGACTTTGCTGCAATAATTTTACCCTCTATGTTTACTAGCCTTCCAGGACCTGCTGCAGAGAAACATGCCAACATCATGATGTTGCCACCACAATGCTTCACATCATGATGCTGCCATCACCATGCCTCATATAACAATGCTGCCACCACCATGCCTCACAAAATGCTGCCGCCACCACTATGCTTCCCATTGTGATACTGCCACCACCATGCTTCACATAACGATGCTGCCACCACCGTGCTTCACATCATGATACTGCTACCACCATGCTTCATATCATAATGCTGTCACCAACATGCTTCGTATTGGCGATGATGTGCAGTGTTTGGTGTCTGCCAAGGATAGCATCTAGTCTGATGGACAAAAAGCTCAGGCTTGGCCATATTGTTCTGGTTTGGATCAGCTAGGCAGACTTAGTCTGGGTCAGTTGGTCTAGTCTGGGTCAGTTAGTGAGGTCTGAGTCATTCTAGGTCAGATTAATTGTTCCAGTCTGAGTCAAATGGTTTGTTTCAGTCTGGGTCAGTTGGTTTGTTTCAGTCTGGGTCAGTTGGTTTGCTCCAATCTGGGTCAGTTGGTTTGCTCCAGTCTGGGTCAGTTGGTTTGTTTCAGTCTGGGTCAGTTGGTTTGCTCCAGTCTGGGTCAGTTGGTTTGCTCTAGTCTGAGTCAGTTGGTTTGTTTCAGTCTGGGTCAGTTGGTTTGCTCCAGTCTGAGTCAGTTGGTTTGTTCCAGTCTAGGTCAGTTGTTTTGTTCCAGTCTGGTTCTGATTTTATTTGCCTTGTTCTGGATGTACAGCACTTTGTTTCAATCTTGCTGTATAAATAAAGTTGGATTGGATTGGATTGGATTGGGTCAGTTTGTTCCGTTATGGATAACTTGTTGTGTTTTCTAGTGTGTGAACAGTTTTATTATATTTGTAAAGGATGATTCACTTTGATCTTTTTGATGTATTTTTGAACAATGGGCAGGTTGATAAATCCGCTGGCTCATTTCACCATTAATCTCACCTGAGAGCAGGTTGTAAACTTCCACCTACAACCACAGTTACACCTTTGAAACAAACATGCACTCTTACACACCTGTTATCATGGTGACTCATTAAGCTGTGCTGGAAAACAAAGAAAAATATCACTGTGTTTCATAATGGCATTGATTCATTTCAGATATTCAGGCAGACTAAGCTCAGATGACCTTGATTATTGCTAAGTTTTATCCACAGTAAATAGTGTTCATACTTCTAAAGGATCTCCATGGTTTCTTAATAAAAAACTATTTAACAAAGGAAGTACAGTTTGTGTACTGTTCCCTGCTCTGAGTTCGGACAGTAACTAACAAGATTAAAGGTCGATCACATTTCATAGTTAATTATTTCCAACACATTATTACTCCCAACCCAGCTAACAGGGAATGTTCTCACAACACTGGCATTGATAAGGTTTGATAACATGTAAAAGTTTAAATCTATTATTCAAAGAGCATTTTAAGGATATTTATCATTTCCAATATTGTTAGTATAAAGTTAAAAGTTAACTAAGACTTTTAGAAAAGTTGAACAAAAGGGGGCGTAGACTGTGTGTTAAACAAATTCACAGACAAGAAGCCAAACTATATGGAAATGAGACATTATACAAGAATCCATACAAAGTTTTTGGAGGTATGAAGTGATTGATATCTGTTGTCATGCAAAAATGTCTAAATAAAACAGTGAAAACAGCTAGCAGATGTTTTGTTGAGATGTATGCTTAATGCACTGGTTTATTTCAACACTTGTTTGTCGGCTGGACGTTACTAAGTGTTATAGAAGTCTCTGTGATGGTGCTCCTTGACTAGCTAAACTCCCTCAATGTTTCTGCTAACCAACAAACAAAACTGTTGCCTCCTGTGGACAATACAGTATTAAGCAGAGTAAACCCACAGTATCTGCTAAGTCCCAATCAGATGTAATTTTCCTGAATAATATGCCATTCAAGTATTGTAGATTAGCTGTAATACTTGATTATTCCACCAACCTCTTACTGTTTAATGCTGTAGCGACCACAGGATTTTGGCATTTCCATGTTGGCAAGCAGAGAACATCGTGGGGGTTTATTTAGTAAAGAGACACAATGGCAACATCTTTTGTGATTATTAATGACCTCCAGGAAGTGCATGTGTTGAATAAAGCTGAGAACTCTTCAGTTAGTTTTCTGGATTTGATGTTTTTAAGTTCAGTTACGGCAGGTTTCCACAACTCATGAACTGCATGATTCGTCCAGGATCAGTCTGATCCGGAGCACTGCTCGTAGAAGACACTGACGACAGTGTTGAACCTGTCCTTCAGGTACATCTCCAGTGTTTCCAGTGACATCTGTCTCACATCGTAGCCTCTGAACTGCCTTTTAGCTGTCTTGTTAACTGGTACAATCTCCTCGGTGCTGTTGGGGTCGTTGCGTCCGATGGCAGCGTATGTCGGAAAGGCATCACTCAGCTGCTTCGGGAGACTGTGGTTGTAGTTTGGGCAGCAGTAGGCAGACCAAAGATACTCCGGTACTGCCACACGATGATTCTTGAGCCAGTGCTCATCGTTCCGGTATGGGATGACGCCCGTCATTATGTAGGCCTCCCCGAGACAGTAGGCCGCTAAGGTCAAGTTGATGTTCTGCTCCAGGAACTCCCAGGGACCATCGTTGGATCCAACCTTCTGAGGAACCACATTGGTGAGGGTGAAGGTGGCCGAGCGGGTCTCATGGCTCTGATGGTGAAGGCTGGGGTTCAGGTGGCCCCGAGAGTAGGTGGAGTTGATGTAGTCCAGAGCCACCGCCTGGCTTTCCACCACATTCTGGTCCAGAGGGCCCGGCGGGAACGGGATCATGTTGCCATCAGCTCCTGGATATGCCAACTAGGATAGAAAGCAGCGATGTTAACAAATTGCCAATGATTTGCATCCGAATATACGTGCACATTATTATTTTTTTCTGGCTGAATTACTGCAACACACTTTATTTCTGTGAAAATTAAACAGTGAAAACAGTGATCAGATGTTCTGTTGAGCTGTGTGATTGATGCACTAGTTTATCTTGGGTTAAGTTAACACTTGTCTGCTGGCCTGAGGTCACATAACCGCATCTATATCTACTCTCAAATGTATGTCGCTTTGGATGAAAGTGTTTGCTAAACGAAGAATTCTAAAACAGAAAACTGCCCACCCACGCACTATCCAACAGTAAGAGGCTCCACCTGGTGGCACAATCAGGTACTACAGCTCAACCAACTACATGGTTTGGACATAAAATCAACCAAATCTGATAAAAGTTCCCACCTGACCCCTTCACAATCCACAGATTAATTTATACAATAACTTTAGTATATTTAGCCATGAATTATGTAGCCAAATATAGGTCTAAAAACTTGTTTCTGTTACTCTACATGTTAGATCAGTACAGCTTTACCGTTAAAACTAAGATATATCCCATGATATTGACATTCAAGGTTGGTTATACACTTGACAAAGCTCATCACAATATTTGGATCTTGAAAGTTTTATCTCTATCAGTTAAGACTTGTTTGCTGGTCTAATGTCACTGAGCCCATAGTAGTCTCTGTAAAGGAGCACCATGACAGAGACCACTATTGGCTTAAGCCACTAAGCCTATAGTGGTCTCTGTCATGATGCACCTTGACTAGCTAACTCCCACAATATTTTCTGCTTACCAACACAAAACTGCCCACCCACTACAATATTAAGCAGCAAGAGACTTCACCTCGTGGCACAACCAGGTACTGCAGCTTGACCAACTACAGGGTTTGGGCATAAAATTTCCTACCTGACCCCCTCAGAATCCACAGATTTTTTTGTACAATAACTTTAGTATATGTGGTCATGCAGAGCCATGCAAAATGCCACTTTCATACGATAAATATTTTCAGAGGTACAGGCCCTTGTGGCCCGTAAAGGTGGGTCAAAATAAATTTTTCCAACATTTTTGGCTTTGTATCAAAATGTAGGTATAAAAACTGGCTTCTCTTATTCTACATGATAGACCCATGCAGTTTTGTCATTAAAACTAAAATATATCTCATGATACTGACATTCAAGGAATGTTATACACTTTAACAAAGCTCATTAAAATATTTGCATCTTGAAAGGTTTATCTCTATCAGTAAGTAAAATTTCATTTAATGAAGTGAAGTAGGAACATGTCCATTGAATTGGTGTTTTACTGTATTCAAATCAGCTAAAAATATCATTTTTTAAACAGATATTTGCTGTTTTTTTCACACTTTCTGAATTTATGCCAGTTGTTTGACATTTTTTTGACACCCTTGCTGAAACATTTGTACAGTTTAATATTGCCAGATGTAAAAATGCGAACAGTTCAGTGTCATTTACACCATGCAGAGCAAACGGAGCGTGAACACACGGCTCAAACTGTCCTCTTTTACTGGGACTCATTTCCTCATTTTATTGTTACTTGCTGAAAACAACAGTCTGAAAGGTTGCGTAATTGCTGTTGAACTGGATCCTATAAACAGCGGCGCCTTTTTAAAGAGCAAAGTCAATGTGAAACCTGTTGGTATTTGCAGATCACTCATTTTAAATCCCCTCACCTGTGGCTCAAACTTCCAGGACGCTGAGGGCCTTTTTCCTGTAGGAACGGAGTACAAATAAGCCGAGAACCAGGGCGAGCGGCGAGGTCGGCTGTACAGCGTGGCGAAGCGGTGCTGGTTGTAATAACGCTGGCAGATCGGGGTTCCCACCAAACCTTTAGGAGGCCAAGATCTGTAGAAGAACTGCAGACATGGAGCGAAATCCCCGACGTCAGCTGCACAGCGACCGGGGGCGAAGACCAGGACGAGCAGAACGCCAAGCATTTTGATTTTTTTAATCCACAGTGAAATGTTTAGAGACCCGTCATGTCCTCGACAGACAAACTCTGAGGAATTAATGGACAGATGTTCCCTTTTCAGTAACACTTGGCCTCTGACTGAAAGCAGAAGCACTTTGAACTTTAGTTTCAGGTTTGTTTTTTCTTGTATTTTTTTTTTTTTTTTTTGGTTTTTTTTACAGGAAGCAAAACCACTGAATTTGCCTGCAGGGATGTCTGTACTTCAGCAAATAAGTCAGACCTTTCACTGAACCAAAGTATCAAATATACTCTGGATTATTATACATAATTCCCCATTACAGTGGATGATAAGAATAATTCATACATCAATGTGTAACTCATTTTAATTCCAGATGTACTGCAAAAAAGACTAAAAAATCCGGGCAGCAAGAGTTAAAAGTATGTTAAAGGACAGTAGAATATTGTAATGTTCGAAATGTGTAAAAAAAAAAAAAAAATCCAAAAGAACAAAACTGTAAACTGCAAAAAATCACTAAAATAATATGTTTTAGTTGATTTAAATGCAGTAAAATAGTGTTGTATTGCAGTCAAATGCTATAAAAGAACAAATTACTATTTGTAAGAATACAGATTTTCTCTTATTTGAACAGATATTATCGAAATTATCTAAATCTTGATAAAACAGCAACATTTTTTGAATAATGGTTATAAAGCTTTTGTCATTTTTCAAAAACATAATGTCTTTCAAAGAACAGCAAATATCTGTACAATGATATCTTTATTTAATTAAATAGTCTCTTCAATTTTACTAGACATGATCTGTAATTTAAAAAGACTGCAAAAATCTGTAAAAAAATTTTTTTTTAGCTATTTTCAAATTGTAATGAACATCCATCCATCCATCCATCTTCTACCGCTGATCCGGGTCGGGTCGCGGGGGCAGCAGCTTGGCCGCCGCCCAACACACATAACACCGGACCCCTATGGCCCCTCCTGCGGGTGGTGAGCCTGCTGGAGGGGGGTCCCACGTCTCTTCTTCCGTGGTTCCAAGGTTGTTTCTCATCATTGGGGTCTTCTGGGCTGCTGTTTGTCTGGTCCTTCACCCAGGACCTGTTTGTCATGGGAGACCCTGCCAGGGGCATGAAGCCCCCGACAACATAGCTCCTGGGATCATTGGGACACACAAACCCCTCCACCACGATAAGGTCGCAGCCCCGGGAGGGGTGTAATGAACATATCGTTTCAAATTTGCTTCAAATTAAAATGTAAACTAATATATATATATATATATATATATATATATATATATATATATATATATATATATATATATATATATATATATATATTATATATATGTATATATATATATTTTTTTTTTGTGGTCTTATCAGTTATTATCAGTAATTTTTATTAAACAGGAAAAATCTGTAAAATAAATTAACAATTAAAATTTTCAATACTTAATGTACAACTGTAAAATATTACTATTTCTAGTTGATTGAAATATAGTTAGTGTAATTTCACAGTAAACTCTTTAAATTATGGTTACGTCCAGATAACGCCTTCCTGCAGCGCCCCCTGCTGTGTGACGCCTGAATCCACAGTTTGTTTGAAACCAGCTGCTCATCAACTAAAATGATAAAATACATCATATAAATGCAGCTCTTAAAATTATTAGCAACTAAATGTGAAAATCGAACTTTGTAAGTTGTTTTGAAATTAATTCCTAATTACGTAAATGCATTTTTATTGCAGCCAAGTAGATATTAAATGGATTTAAAGGAATTAAAATCATTTTGTTCCACCACTTAAACAGCATTTACTATCATAGCATGAAGACATAGCTTTTGCCTTGTGTCATATTGCTTTTATTGTATTTTGTCCAGAGAAATTGTGTATTTGATGTCCTCGATTTTGAACCAGATGAGTAAAAGAAGTATTTAATGCTCATATAGTTCATGGTGCAAGTGTCTTTGTGGTTCTGTCACAGGTTAAAAGAATTCAACAGGTTTGTAAAATCACCAGCAAATGCAGAAAGTTTTGTTCCAGCCTCTAGATGAGCTCCTTGTTCCAGTCGCAGCAGCCAGATTTCCTTCCCTCTGCTCTGTTTGGATGAAATATTGTGTTACTGCTGCACAGTTAGAGGGCGGTCTCTGATGGAAAACTGTTGGTCTTTCCTCCCACATGCATGCTAAGTCCACACAGTCACGCACCACTCCTCTCTTTTCTTTACATAACACAATAATCGGGCTCTAGGTTCTTTTGCAAACAGACGCTGAGCTGCAGTCGACCACGAAGGTTTCAGAGTTTGTTTCTTTTCTGGATTTCAGGTGGGTTTCAACACTACTTCTGCAGAACTTAAATGCCTACACAGCACTTCCGAACAAAGGAGACAGGAAGAAAACTTTTAGCTTGTTAGCAAGTCCCAGCTGAATGCAGATGAGGAGATTAGATCCGTAGTAAGACCAGGCATTACTCAGCACATGCATTCCTCTGGACTTTACTGCATGCATTCCTGCAGCCGTGTATTTATTTTACTTTGTGCAAATCAGAAACCATGGAGAAAAAAGGGGAATTCAGAGGTATGACAATGCGAGAAAGTAGAATGAGATAACAGACTGTTAAAAATTAAATTTTATAGCGCCTCCTTCAAAAGGCTGAGCAGCTGTAAAAAGACATTTTACATTACGTACTCGAAGGAATCCCATTCATCATTTACAGCTGTGTTCAATCATTTTCTAGGAGCAGCTTATTAACCTGGTGATATGCTGTTCTTTTTCAGGTCATCATAACTGCATTTCTGAAGCTTTTTATGTTGCAGAAAACAGCTCCATGCTTTTGTCTGATAGAGTTTATCTGACTGGTTTGTTCACTGTTAACATTTTTTGAGCAGTTTTTTTGGAAGGGGAACAATCTACTGTTATTTTGCAGATTTTTGTATTTAATTTAATTAAAGATAATGACTAGTAAAATTAATATTTAAATTCTTGTGTTTTATTCTCAGAATTCATCCATGGGGAGCTTCCCAGGAGTTCCTCTCCTCCTTCTGGTGGGGAGTTTGTCTCTCCTGATCAGTCCCACTGTCCTCGGTGGGAAGATCCTGGTGTTTCCGGTGGACGGCAGCCACTGGGTCAACATGAACTTGTTGATCCAGAGCCTCCACGCCAGAGGCCACGAGATCACTGTGGTCAGGACCTCCACCAGCTGGTACATCAAAGAAAGCAGCCCCCATTACAGCTCTATCACCGTCACCCTACCTGAAGCCAGGAGCATCGAGAAGGAGGACCACTTTGTCAACTTCCTGGCCAAGATGTTGGAGGTCCAGAAAGGAATGTCCTTGATGGGTTTGGCAAACTTCTACTGGGAATCCCTTGGCATGCTGTCAGAGATCCATGAACAGGCCAGCCAGGTGGTGGTGAGAATATTCGAGAACGAGGCTATCATGCGGAGACTTCGTGACACTAAGTTCGACATGGCTCTGATAGACCCAGGGGTGCCTATCGGAGTTCTGGTGGCTCACAAACTGAAGCTGCCGATGGTTTTTAATGTGAGGTGGATCACCAGTGGAGAAGGACATTTTGTGGTGGCTCCATCTCCGCCGTCATATGTTCCGACTTCGGGATACGTTGCGTCTGATCGGATGACATTTTGGCAAAGACTCCAAAACACGCTGCTCTATGGCATGAACACCGCCATTGACAAGTTCATTGTTTGCTCTCATTACGACAAACTGGCGGACAGATACTTCGGTCCAGATGTGAACTTCTATCACCTCCTTCAGGGCGCCGACATCTGGCTCATGAGGGTCGACTTCGTGTTCGAGTTTCCTCGGCCAACGATGCCCAACATCGTCTACATCGGTGGGTTTCAGTGTAAACCATCAGAGCCGTTGTCGTCAGAGATGGAGGAGTTTGTTGAGAGTTCTGGAGATCATGGCGTCATCCTCATGGCTCTGGGGACGCTGGTCAAAGGTCTGCCTCTGGAGATCACTTCAGAAATCGCTGCTGCCTTTGCCCAACTTCCCCAAAAGGTGATATGGAGGCACGCCGGCGAACGCCCCAACAACGTGGGCAACAACACCCTCCTGGTGAAGTGGATGCCCCAGAACGACTTGCTGGGTCACCCCAAGGTCCGAGCCTTCGTGAGCCATGGTGGCACCAACAGCATCTATGAGGCCATTTACCACGGAGTCCCGTTCGTCGGCATGCCACTACAGTTTGACCAGTTTGAAAACGTTCTCAGGTTGGAAACTCGTGGAGCTGCTAAGATGGTGGAGGCAGTTAAAATCACCCGCCAGAACTTCCTGGAAACTCTGCAAGAAGTTCTCCACAGTCCGTCCTACAAGGACAATATGAAGCGACTGTCGGCTCTCCATCGGGACCGACCAATTGATCCTCTGGACGCCGCGATTCACTGGATCGAGTTTGTCATTCGGCACAAAGGAGCTTCACATTTACGCACTGAGTCCTATAAGCTGCCCTGGTACGTCTATCATTCGGTGGACGTTCTCTGCTTTTTCCTGGTCGTCTTCTTGATACTGACAGCTGCTGTAGTAGGATCCATACGATTCCTTTGCCTTCGACTGTGCCGGAGAGGAAAACCGAAGCAGGAGTGATTTATCAGCTTCATAAAATATCCTGATGATATTGTGGATTGTTCTTACTGTGAGCAAATTCAATGAAAAGCCTGATTCTAGCGACCTTTACTGTTACTGTAAACACACTGCAGTTTACTTTGACTTAATCCATCATCCTGCTTCTGCAAAGATGTGTTAAAACATCAATTGTGTATTAATCCAAACCTGAAAACAGTCCCTGACAAACACAATTTACTCCTATTGTTTGCTAAAAAACTACAGTGCTCAGGTGCTTTATGGATCAACACGTTCAATCAATGAACTCAAAAAACGCAACAAAGGTAAAAACATGCAATGCTTTCAAATGAGAAATGCGGAATTTTTTCATGCACTTTGTAATACCACTTCAATAGCTATCCTTTTACCATTCATTACAGTACATAGATGTGACTTTTCACATCGGACTGATCTGCTGTATTTCATGGTGCATTTTTTTTAAAGAGAAAATCAACATTTTCCGATTGATGCTGCAAAATTTGTTGCAGATTATCACTTGAAGACAAAATACTTAATGAAAATAAAACATTAAAAAGACAAATTGCTTGACAGGTGCTATTTATGTTTTCTGCAACAATGTATTAAAGGCTTCTGGAGGCTAAATGCTGTTTTATTTTGAAAGAAAACACAGGCGCCTTGTTACAACTCTGATATTCTGAAGGCAAACATGAACATATTCCATTGTTATTTTACCTGATAATGATACAAGCACATAGTAACTCTTAGTAACCAAGTTAAATCACAGACAGAAAATAGTATTTTTGGAATAAACATTGAAATCCATAACTTGGTATTTATAGAGTACTATTTGAGTGGCATGAACCTTAAAAACGTGAGGTACTTGGACATCTAGTAATATTTTTTTCTTGAATAAACTTTTAAATCCATAACTGGTTAGAAAGTACTGTTTGAGTAGAATAAACCTTTAAAACTATGTGTAATGTTTGGAATGAAAAAAGCTTTAAATCTACAAGTACTTGGACATCAGGTCGTACTTTGTGTCAAATACTCCTTGAATAAACTTTTGAAATTTTAAGAGGCATGTTATATTGGTATTAAAAAGAAAGAGGCTCCACCTGGTGGCACACCCAGGTACTACAGTTAATCTGCAATACCTGAAGTGTGTGTTATTTAGAAGAACGGTAGTGGGTATTGGCTGATACTAAATATTAAACGACTTGAACTGGATTGGAAACAATGACACAAACCACATTTGTACATCCCCAGTGAAGACCTTAAATGATGATTTAAGGTCTTACAATTACATTTAGAATTAAATTTTAAGATTTATACTGGGGATGTTCTAATTTTTGGGCCCAATCCAATCCAAGTCATTTCTCCCAGTATCTGGTGATGTAGTTTTTCTGGATAATGCTTTTCAGGGCTGCCTGCTACATCCATCGTTATATTCAGTCTATGGGTTGAGATCCAGAGACTATAAAGGCATATGATTCCACTGTTATTGTATCTGATAATGACAAAAGCATATATTTTGATCAGAGCGGGGTGGGAATATCCCTGGTTAAAATAAGTAAACCGGCAGATTCCTCTGTTTGGTTAAAAACTATGGATCTGTTAATTGCTTCCAAATTGCTTGCACACTGTAAACCCTTCTGATGAGTCTGATTAAAGACACATTTCAGGTAAGTGGCCTTCATAATATTTTCAACTGTGATTTTATGAGATAACATTTATGTCATTTAACCAAACAGGAAAAATCAGTCCTTAATATGCAATATTTTAAATGCCAAATATTTGTTTAGAAAAAAAAAATAAAATAAAATAAATAATCAAAAAGCAGCAAAAAAAGTGTAATTTTATGGCCAAACATTATAACAAAACAAATAATGGAAAAGTGTAACATTAAAAACGGTGAAAATGTTGAAAATAATGTCAAATATATGTAAGTTAAATATAGCTGTCATTTTAGGGTCACACGCTGTAAAAAGAAGTAGTCACTATTTGTAAAAATGCATATTTTTGATACAATACAATACAATACAATACAATACAATACAATACAAGAACTTTATTTATACCCGAAGGGAAATTCAATTTCAATTTCAGTTCAATGATGTGGACATTACTGTTGTCATTTTTTTTATTTATATTTCTTGACATTAGTTTTTATAGTTTTTTTAAAGTCAAAATGTGAAATAGGGCTGCACAGTGGTGTAGTGGTTAGCACTTTCGCCTTGCAGCGAGAAGGTCCCTGGTTCACGTCCCAGCTTGGACCTGGGATCTTTCTGCATGGAGTTTGCATGTTCTCCCTGTGCATGCGTGGGTTTTCTCCGGGTACTCCGGCTTCCTCCCACAGTCCAAAAACATGCTGAGGTTAATTGGTGATTCTAAATTGCCCGTAGGTGTGAATGTGAGAGTGATTGTCCCTATATGTAGCCCTGCGACAGACTGGCGACCTGTCTAGGGTGTCCCCTGCCTTCGCCCGAGTCAGCTGGGATAGGCTCCAGCCCCCCCGCGACCCTAATGAGGATTAAGCGGTGTATAGATTATATGTATTTTTAATTTTTTTTTAAAAAAAGGGAAAATCTGCA
The DNA here is from genome assembly GCA_027123335.1 of Amphiprion clarkii. Lineage (NCBI taxonomy): Eukaryota > Metazoa > Chordata > Actinopteri > Pomacentridae > Amphiprion > Amphiprion clarkii. Next base: position 9,487,358 of record CM049586.1, read on the forward strand.
AATTAACAATTGAAATTATTTGCCATTTTCCATAATTTTCCCTTTCAAACAAACAAAAATCGATTTTATTTAAATATATTAAAAATACTGTAAATTTAAAACATTGTAAAACTAAAATACAAATTTTAAAACTACAAATTCTTGATGTGGAAGTGTTTTTTTGGACATTTTTGCAATTTCTAAATAGCTACAATGTAAGTTAATACAAGATTTCTGCAGATTATTTTTGTTGTTTTCAATTTTTTTTATTTATTAAAAGATTAATACATTTTATTATGGTGATTTTACTAGATATCTGAAAAAAACAAATAAAATTGTGAAAATAAAAAAACTTAAAATTTTTAACTGTTATTTCAAATAACGGAAAACAATCTGTTCTATTTAAATACAATAATAATAGTGAAACTAAAATACTACTTTTTAAACTACACATGTTGGGCTTTCAAAAAATTTTACATGTAAATAAATTTTTTTCTGAAAAATGTCCTTGTTATTAGCTGTAGATTGAGAAAACAAGGAAAAACTGTAAAACAACAGAAAATTTAAAAAAATTAAAGGTAAAAACTGTTTAAAAACTTTTTTTTTTTACAGTATAGACATAAATATAGTTTAAAGGAAACAAGTCCTAAACAGTGGAGCAAAAAGTTAAATATCTGATTAGAACTTTTCTGATATAATTCGCAGAAAACACTCCAACTAAATCTAAGCTTTTTTTCTGAACCACCTGTAATGATTTTCTCATAAACTTGCTCTGCGCTGAGGCTGGAGACTAAACCTGACCTTTACTCTTCCAGACGACCAGATAGACGAGGACAGGGACGAAGCCGACGGGGACGATGGTGAGGAGGACGACCAAGCCATGAGGAGCGTCCTCCAGGAACTCCTCTCCTCCGCCACCTTTACTGCAGTTCTGGAAGTATGTGGAGTGGATGAAGAGGAAGAAGTCCTGGATGTCGGGGTTTGGGAAGTAGCAGCCGACCAGCTGACTCACCTCCTCCAAGCACACTGTCATTTCATGGTATGGCCTGCAACAGATGAGGAAAAATTACGGAAGAAATGTCAGAAAACCCAAAACAAATTAAAAAAAAAAAAAAAAATGTAATATTTTTGCTGTGACACCCAAAAAAACACTGGAAAATAACAAAAATTAACTGTCTCATAAAAAATGTAGCAATTTTCCATCATTTAAATACATTTTCTAGCGATAATTTTAAATGAGAACAGGAGTTTTTTTGTTTTTTAATATTTAACACATATTTAGATGTGTTAAAAACCACAAAAGTACCTATAATAATAATAATAATAATAATAATAATAATAATAATAATAATAATAATAATAATAATAATAATAATAATAACAATTAGAGATAGATGGATAGAGGCTTATACTAATTATACACTGATAAAAACACATTTGTTCCAAATTTTTGCTGTGAAAACTTCAGTAATTCCACAAAACATCTCTCATTTAACAAACAAATCTGTGTAAAATTAGAGAATCAATACTTCTTTTTTCTGTTAAATGTCAATAATTGTATGAAATGTTTTGTTTGTGACTGTGTTTGATCTGTTGATTTTAATTTTAAAAAATCAGTTTTCTTTCTAAAAATGTGATCTTTTGTCTTAGTTACAGGTTTTCAACGTTATTTTACAATAGACGGAAATTCAGAGTCTCTTTTAATTTCATTCTAATATATGATAAAAAATAGAGAAAACATCTATAAAAAATACAGAAAAAATTGTAAAATTACAGATTTTTATTACAGTGTGGTGTGAAGTGATTCCTCTATTAAGTTTTTAATGGCAAACAAAAAGCCTTAAATCAACAACTGCACCATTAGGTGTATGTGCATGAATTATTTGTATTGTTTATGTAATTATTTCTTATCTATCTGCATTGAAATAAAAAACATAGAATACACATTTTTTGGGGGGGAAATGCATTAATTATTTCTCATCCTCTTAAAATTATTGTTGTAAGGTCATCATTGATGATATATTTCATATTTTTATGCCACTGTTCAAACCAATTTGTTTAAAAAAATGAAATAAACATTTAATAAGTGGATAATAGTATTATTTGCACTTGTAGTTGTATTTTATTGTGGTTCCTTCTGTTGTTGTTTTCATTGAGCTCCTTTAATGTGTGAAACAGCGCCCCTCTGGGTTGTAGTGGCTGATCAATGGGAGACAGTGAATGTGGTCAGAAACGGTACTGCAGAGTCACCGTCGTGACGTTAACTGGTGAAATGTATTAAAAATTCGTCGAACAGAGGTTGAGCTGCTGTGAAGCTGTAAACGGACAGAACTGTGGAAGAAGAAGCTGCGAGGAGAACGGAGAAATTCTACTGTAGCTTTGGACAAACAAAATTTTGAAAATTAGCAGAAATATTTCGATTAAACAACTGGGAGAGTTCGCGAGCTAAAGCTAGTTTACCAGCGATGCTAACAAACAAGCTAACTAGCGGAGCTAGCTTCTTAGCTAGCAGCCGTGGACGTTTGGCGCTTTGTCAACAAACAAACAAACAAACAAGCAAGCAAACAGTGGATATAATACAACACGGACATGGACGAGTTCAAAAAGGAAAACAAGCTCCGGTCATGGTGAGTTCTGACTATTTTTAATAGTTTGCCGTGTTTGTGCTAATAAGGTGGACGATTGGTGGAAAAAGAACGCATATACATTACTAAAAGTACTAATACAGTTTAAAATACTCTAAGGCCTGCATTTAGAGTATTATTTAAGTAAAGGTACACCAGTTTTTATCAGTATCAGAGTTAAATTACCTCCTCTGCACTAAAGAAATAATATAATTACCAATAATAAATAACAATTTCTGTATAAATTAAATGTAAAGTAGAATCCTGCAGGCATTAGCAGGCTGTTGTTATTCACCTGGTATGTGGTTAAAATAGTAAGTCATGAATTTTAATATAAAAATAAGAAATGATGTCAATTTACAGTGAAATCTTGTTTGTAAAAATACAGATTTTGATGTGGATATTATTTACAGTTTTGTTTTACAGTTAAAATGTACCTTAAATCATTTTTTCTGTTATGTAACAAGATGTCTAGTAATTAGTATATACATATATTCAAATACCGTCAAGTATCTGTAAAAAAAAATTCCAGATTGTAATGCTGTAAAAAAGATTTTTTTAATAAAAATTGTGTAATAGTTACAGTCAAACATTGTAAAAGAAAGTAATGCTGTTTGTAAAGCTGCAGATTTTATACCAGGACATTATTTACAGTTTCATTTTAAAGTCAAGTTGTAAATCAATAGCAGTGCAATGATTTTACTAAATATCTGCATCATGTATTGTAACACCAGCACTGATGCTTTTCAATATGGAGTTTGTTTTTTTTTTTATAAATACTTAAATATAATAATATAAATTATTATTATAAATACACAAAAGCAAGAAAGAAAAGCAAACAAACAAAACAACTGAACAATGCTGGGGTAGCAACAGAGCATCTACATCATATCCTTCTCGGTCTACAACTAACGATGAATCGATGAATCGTCTGAGCACGATACGTCATCAAAAGTGGAAGTGAGCACACAATGCAACAGTCCAAGCGAAGCGCTGAACACGGACGGACATCATGTATCGTGCATATACTATATATTCATGATACAGTGCGGATGTCCGTCCGTGTTCAGCGCAGAACATGGACGGTGATTTCTGTTGCATTGCTCAGACAATTCATCGATTCACCGTTAGTTGCAGCCCTACATCCTTCAGTCCTGTTACTTGTAATTTTCCCCTCCTTCCCCTCCGTTGCCATTTCGAGTCCTGTATTCTGTTCATTTTGTCCATTTTTTGTCTATTTGTGCTTCCTGTAGTCTCATTTTGTGAGTTAGTTTTTCCATTTTATGGATTTCCTCAATAATTTTCAACCTTTGGCCCTTTGTTGGTTCTTCTGTTGTCCCCCAGTTTCTCATTATGGCTTTTGTACATGCCACTAGCAGTAGTTTGACTACATATCTGTCATTTCCCATCACACACTCTTCAGAGAAATTACAAAGATAAAGCACACTGCAGCTCAAAGGGATCTTATAACCCATTATTTGTTGTAGCTATTCACATTCAGTTTCCCAAAATACAGTTATTGTCTGACATGTGAATGATCTACATCAAGTTCTCCGAACTCATTCTGATGTCGGTTTAACTGTTTATTTTTCACCTTTGGTAGCGTACCAAATTTTTCTAGTGGATGTGTGATGAATCTTCCACATATTAATCCAATCATCATCTGTAATTTCCATGTTAAGTTCCTTCTCCCAATTATGTTTTATATAATTAGTTGTATGTTGCTGAAATTACTCTCATACTGCTTTAAAGTGGAGGTCTTAAATGTTGTATTTTCAGTGTTTTTAAGTTGTTTGTTACCTGATGACGTTCTTCAGGATGCACCACTTCTCTGTGCTGATAAACTTCATTTCCTGGTGAAAAGTTTCACCACAGTAGAAGTGACTGGACTCTACCAGCAACTCCTGATGGCAGTGTTGGCCTGGAAACTTATCTTCCTGCTCCTGGAAACTCTCTGCAAAGTATTAAATACAGCTTCTGACATATGTAAACCAGCAGCGACACATAAATATAAAACAAGCACAAGCTTATATGAATAAACTACGTCTGTGAAAGGTTTTCTGAGAAGTTATGAGCTCCTTGAGCAGCGAGTGTTTATCTCGGCTTCTGTGTGAAAGTGAAACTGGGTTGCTGGTAGCTGCACTGTTTTAAAGTTTCAGCTGTATAATGCACATTCTCCTAAGAACAGGAAATTTAAAGGCACAGATAAGAACCGGGGATTTCCTTTCCTCATCCAGAATAAGTAGTTTCCGACTCACCGTCATCCTCTGTGATTACAGCAGATGTGTGGTTGCTTTCCAGTTCATCTTCAATCCAAGTCTTCTCATCTGCGTACAAACTGGATGTCACGTTGTTTGGTTTTGTTGTACCTGCAGGAAAGATTTAATTCACTTTATTTCAGCAATGCTGTGTTTGCTGAGTGAATTATCTCAAATCTAGGTCTTAAGTCACAATCACTGCTTTTTTCATACTTAAAATGTTTCTAATATGAACACAATTCAAGAATCTTGTACAGATTTAATGGTACAACAAATTTTTTAGTTGATTTTCTTTCATTGTTGGTTAATTAAGTTGTTTTGTCTATAAAATGTCAAATGGGGGAAAATGTGTTTCCCAAAACCCAAGATGACAAAAAGGTATTCAGTTTACTCTCATTGAGGAGAAAAAATAAACTAAAAATATTCACATTTAACAATCTGGACTCTTATACTATTGTATTAACTTTCTGTTGTGATTTATTGGTTAAAGAAATAGCAGTGGCAGTAGTAGTAGTAGTAATAGTAGTCGTAGTACTAGTAGTAGCTGTTTTGAGAAATTAGTAATTGTCTGACAAATTTTCATTTGATTTCAAAGATAACTAAAATGTTCTGAGGTTCTTTGCCTCAGTTTTTACTATGAGTCATTACTATTGTTGAATAGTCATTTACAATACATCTATTGATTACTTTCTTGGTAAAACTGTGAGTTGTTTGGTCAGAAAATGGTGAAAAATACCAATCAGTATTTTCCAAAGCCCAGGATATCAAGTGTCTTTTTCTGTCCACAACCCAAATATTTTCAGGTTACTGTCATAAAGGAAGAAAGAAACCTGGAAATATTCACATTTAAGATGCTGGAATTAGGGAATTTGAACTTTCATCTGTTTAGTTTACATTACAGTCATTAGCAGCAGCAGTAGTAGTAGTATTGACAAGTGAGTAATTATCTGACCTATTTTCATCTGATAACTGACATTTTTAGGGATACTTTGTCTGATCCTCTTATGTAAATGATTGCAAACAGAAATTAAACATTTTGTTCTTTTAATAAGGATAATCAAGGACTAGGAATGCTCATTTTGAACAATTTTCTAAAGTGATAATTGGCAGCAACATCAATTAGTAATTGATTAACAATAATAATGAAACTGTGGACTATTATGTTGTATTATCTGACTTTTTTTTGCAAAAAGTGACTTGACTATAGTAGTGGAACATTGTCTTAGCATCTCTCTGCTGGTCAGAATCCATTAACTGTCACAGAAGTCTTTGTCATGGTGTCCCTTGCTAGCTAAGCTACCTCTGTGCTCTCTGCTCATTAACCTAGAACTGACCACCTGCTTGGGTTACTGCATTATTTAACAGTAAGAGGCAAAAATAGGTACTACAGCTACTTTATCAGTTATTATGTTTTTTATTAATCAGTTATTGGCTCATCACTATCATACCTGTCTAGGAAAAGGTTGAGGATTTATTTGAGCTGGTGGATGACAGATATACATGCAGAGATTTATGCAGTTTAGAGGGGAGAGTATAACCCAGGTTGTTTTTAAAGCTACAATTTACGGATGTTCCCTGAATGCCTCATCAAGGCTGCTATATCTCCACTCAGTCACTGAGACAGACTCAACCAGGATTGTGACCAAAAATAAGTTTGAAAGCAGTGAAATAGGTCATTATAATCTTGGCTTTACCTGAATTGAAGGACAGTTATTTTGTCTACCTATGTAGGCCTCCTGGAGACACACAGATAGACCTGTTCAGTGCCAGGTGAGACTGATTAAAATGTTAAAACTCTCCCCCCTTCATTGTAGACGTTTAAATGAGGAGTTGCAAAAAACAATGTACATCGAGGCAACAAGGAAAATTTAGAGCAAATCTCAATGAAAACAAAACTGAGTTTCAGGATAAGAGCATGAAAACGATTCTGAGCAAGGTCCCATGAGTGCCACCTGCTTCTGAAACTGTGAAAATGGGAGGCAGAAAATTTATTTATCTACTGTTTTGACAACTTAGACATTAATTAAAGTCATTTTCCCCCAAACTACCTGGCTCCAGCTTCTGCTCTGGTTCCAGATGTGGATATTTTATGGTTTTCTGTGACTACTGATCCATTCGTCAGTCAACAGTAAATTAATCAGCAGCTAAATAGATTTGATTTAATTGACATTTGCTGGACTTACCAAATGTGAATATTGATTTTAACTTTGTAATTTCGAATAGTAAAGTGAATATGTTTGGGTTTTGGATTGTTGGTCAGGAAAATTTTAAGATTATAATGGACACTTGTTGACATTTTATGGACAAACAACTAATCATCTAATGCCCAAAACAACTGGCAGATTAATCAAAAATTACAATAATTATAGTTACAGCCCTGATAATGATAGATTGAATGTTTTGGAGCTGTTGGTTAAACAGAAGAAATAGTTTGAAGATGCTGAAATTTCACAGATTAAAGGATTTATCAGTTAATCGGGAAAGTAACTGAAACCATTTTGTTAGTTGAAGCATTAAAATGAACTTACTGTTGTTTGTGGACACTGTGAATGTTTGGTTTCTCTCTGTAGTGTTGGCCGCTTGTAAATCCACAATACCTGCAGACACAGATTCAACAAGTGAGATTAACATTAAAGAAACTAGCAAGTGTTTAAAAAAAAAATAAAATCAGAGCTTAGTTTGCTGTTTCTTTTTCCTTCATCAGTCCCACACACGGGGAAAACAATGGACACTCATGGAAACAAGCAGCAGACACCAAAAAACAGGAAATACCATCTAAACCTGAAGCGCCACATGTGAAGTGAGATACGAGGATGAGAGCGGTGAAGGGCAGGTAGACGATCATGGTGGACGATGAGCAGCAGAAACCTCTGAGACCGACCAGAGCCGAGGTCTGAGGCCAAACGTCTGAAGGCTCAACGAGTTAAAGAAGAAGCCCTGCCCTCTTTATCTGAACTGTGAGAGTGAGGGGATGTGCATGAGTGCCTTAGTGCTGTGGTGATGATAAAAGATGCTGATGAACATATAAACAGGCAGATGAGAGTGTCACGGGGAGTCAGAGACCCAGGCGCAGACAGAAAACTCAGCACTCAAAAAATGCAGAAACAAGGATTTTATTCCAAGAAGCAAATAACAAACAGTACTGAATGGAGAGAGGAGAAGGTGAATGAACTAAGGGAAAAGTTGAACTAAGACTGAAACTAGAGGGCGGAGTGGAGAAAACAAGCCAAGAGACACTGGGGATAGGACTACAGCTGTGAACAGGACGACACTAAAAAATAAGATTCAGCGAGGACAAGATAATGGAGAAATACACAGGGAAAAGTAGGCTAACCAGGGCTAGGTAAATCAAGTTAGGAAAGCTGGAGGGCAGGGCTGTCATATAAGAAATATTAACTTAATGAATGCATAAACTAGATACCGCCAAAGCAGCTGGAAATTACCAAATGCCAACACGGCGAAGAACAACAGAGTATTAATATTAATCTTAACTCTGACTCTGAACACCGAAATGGCGATGACAACAGAATTTCACTTTGACATTATTCTCGACCACAGGATGCCAATACGACGATAAAATAACAGAAGAACACTGTCAGTATTAATGCTAACATGGAATGCCAACATTGCGAAGAATAACCAGAAGAACTATGAAGCTACGACTCTGATACAGAACTAGCTAGCAGAGCTAACAAAGTGCATTTATTAATCAATTTATTTATTAGGAATCTGTTAAAGACATGGTACTGACAATTATGAAAATGCTGAAATTTGGTTTCGATAATCTACCAGGTTGATAATCAGTAGATCCCTTGTTGATAAATAGATCAAACTTACCAAGCTAGAGCTAAAGATTTAAGGATTTGAGGATGCAATCCGTTCAGAGCATTTTTTTAACTGTCTGCTGTCACACAGGTGTTGTTTGGGGAGCACAGTTTGTAGCAGGAGGCTAGAAATACGACGTTTCTTCATAATTAGAGCAATCAATAATTGATGAATTGATAACACCTGTTGAGTACAGGGGTCCCCGACTTACGTTGGAATTCCACTCTTACGGTGCAACGTAGCTTGATTTTCGCCGTAAGTCGAAACTCACATACACAAGTACCATTTTTTATATCTAATTTCACTTCCTTGGAGATGACTTTCCTTTTCTTCAAAGCACTGCCACCAGAAGAGTGTGACTTATGCTTAGGAGCCATAATGAAGGGCAAAAAAACAACACAAACGAATGAAAGCAAATGTAGCACAATCCAATGTGGCGTACAACCGACAAATGTAAACAAAGCTGTCTTATAGCGCTGTGCGATGACGTATTCATCCGCTTCGCTTGCCAGCTAGTTCCTGCGCGAAATTTATTTTAACGTCACAAACACTGTAAGTCGGAATGATGGAACAAGACTTTCTTAATAAATTTATGGGAGATGGCGCCGTAACCACGAAATGTCGTAGGTCGAGGACATCGTAAACCGATGACCTGGTGTACAGCGGACATTCATCATGTGCCAGTACTGCTACTTTAATCAACATATGACACTGGGAGGGTTAGGTCATTTTCTCAGATTATTTCAAACACATAAGCTCTGATTGGAGGTCATTAATCAACACCAGAGTCTTGCTCATGGTGGCCCTTTGCTAACTAAACATCCACAATGCTCTATTTTTGTCTGCATCACTATACCAGTTAGACATTTACCGCTAACTGTAACTAAAGCTTCAAAGCGAGTCTCGGAAATACGACTAATGACTGATTTGTCAAATTCAAAAGTACCAGACGCATGTAAAACCCAGTATCCTTATTGCTAATAACAAAAGTGTTGACATTAAATACTGCTACAGCTCAGTATATCCCATTGCTGCAAGTAAACAGTGGTGTTACACAACACTAAAACATCTTACTGTCTTACTGGTAACTTATTTTCATCCATTTTTAAATGGCTCTAATTAGATAAGGAGCAAAAAAAATGAGTGGGACATCCCAGCAGAGAATATTTGCCATTTATTGCTTGACAAATGTCTGAAACAGTTAATTGAATAGAAATTGCTCTATGAAAGGGAACATATTTGTTCAGTCTAACACGTTTCATCCTTTTGAAGATGCTGCAGTCCAGGATGGTGGAGTTGGTCTACGGGACAAGAGTTTCCCTGGAGGGGCGGCTTAAGGACATTGAGGAGCCACCATAACAGGTAGGAAAACACAAGACTGGTTAGCAGTCTTTTAAAAGAAAATACTTATTACATCTAGGTATTTTCTTTTAAAAGTTTGATGTAATCTACATGATTCCTAACTACAGATTTTGGTTGTCCATGGTATAAAAACATCAGATCGCCTGCACATACACTACTTTTCAAAAGTTTGGGGTCATTTAGAAATGCCCTTATTTTTGAAAGAAAATCTTTTTTTTTTTCCAATGAAGATAGCATTAAATGAATGATAAATCCAGTCTAGACATTGTTAATGTGGTAAATGACTATTCTATCTGGAAACAGCTGATTTTTAATGGAATATCTCCATAGGGGTACAGAGGAAAATTTCCAGCAACCATCACTCCTGTGTTCTAATGCTACATTGTGTTAGCTAATGGTGTTGAAAGGCTAATTGATGATTAGAAAATTTGTGCATTTATGTTAGCACATGAATAAAAGTGTGAGTTTTCATGGAAAACATGAAATTGTGTGGGTGACCCCAAACTTTTCAATGGTGGTGTGTGTCTGAATTTCTCAAAATATCAGAATCCTGTCCTTTTTCCTGGCTTGACTACAAAATAATACATGTTGTGACGCTAGACATCCCCATAAACAGCATGTTAAACAGCAGGTGTCATTTTTCTGCATTGTTTTAGTTCTTGGAATGATGAGATCATTAATTTCTGAGCTTCATAGATCGTATTCATCTCTGTAATAGAGCTTAATTGTCATACACAAATATAAAAAGCACATCGCCTTCAAGTTGCAAGTTAATCGACAACTATTGTGGTTTCAGACGTTTTAGGCAAAAAAAAAAAAAATCAAATATTTGCTGGTTGTTGTTTCGCAAATACGAGGATTTGCTGGTTTTCTTTGTCACCCATGACAGTAAACGAACCTAATAATGATTTTAACATATTTAGTGTTTAGAGTTAGTAGTGTCTGCATTTCTTGACCTATTGACCTCAGTGTTTGTAAAATTTTGCCCATTTGATGTATTACATTGAGCCAGTGCTGATATTGCAAAGATTTTATTTGAGTTTATAAAGGATTAAATACATGCAGTTTTTAGATTCTTAAATATGAGGATTTGTTGCTTTTCTTTGTCACACATTATAGTAAACTGAATATATTCAAGGGTAATAATAATTTGACATGTTATAGAGAAAGATTAATCAAGCACGTACTATCTAGTTGCCACTCTAAGAGGAATATTAGTTCCTAAAATCCTTCCTTCAGCATATTAACTTTGGACTAATGCTGATTATGCAAAGGTTTTATTTTTCAATTTAAGATAAAATGTCAATTGTATGCTGTTTATAGCTTTACAAACGTGAGGTTTTCCTAGTTAATAACTTTCTGATGTAATATAGACAAACAATAATGTAGGAAAATAATGGCTAATTGCTATACAAAGAATAATTTCGGAATTTTTTGTCTATTTAAAACATTTCTTTGGCTTTTGACGGTTGATTTCATGACTTGAATTTCTAAATTCTGACCATTTGATGTATTAGCTTTGAACCAATGTTGATGGAAATCTTTTGGAATTTATACAAAAGCACCAACTTAATGTTGATTATAGTTTGTTAAATATGAGAATTTAATGCTTTTCTTTGTCACATGAGATAATAAACTGAATATGTTTGGGTTTTGGGCTGTTGATGAGACAAAACAAGACATTTGGGGATGCACTTTTCCCATTTTTAAACCAGAAAAGAAATAATTGAATGTAAAAACAATCGCAATTAAAATAGCTGTTTACTTTGTTTTGACTTCTACATTTCTGCTGCCTCAAATACGAACTAGAAAGCCAATTTTTTATTGATCCACGACTGAAAAAAGTCCCAACAAATGCACTATTTGCCCCTGTTTGCTCAACATTTGTTTAATACTACAGTGTCTGACTATTTTGGGAAATTACCGAGCCTTTTTAAAGATGAAACTTTACATTTGTGACATATTTTAACACTGTGGGAAGTCAGAAAGTTGCGAGAGACGACTCCATAACACGGTCTTAGTTTCAGTCCTCTACTGTGGTTTGCTGACAGTAAGCAGAAGCTTCATGTTTATCACTGTACACCGTGAATAAGGGGAAGTACTGGTATGTCCTCACTCCTCGACTGACATAAACACATGATGATATGAAATGCTGCAGCGCTACATCTCCTGATTCTGGTGGGACCGTACCGATGTTGGTGGTAAAGCCGGCGAACGGGGGCAGCACGCCCAGTTTCCTGTTCATACTCAGATAGCCGGCAAAAACGCTCTTAAGGGATTTCCTTCTTCGTTTAGCGGCAGTGAAATCTGCTGTCTGGACGGAGAATCAGGAAGCTGGTGCAGCCTGAAAGATAGACATAAAGACATAAACAGAGCGTCTTCTGGCTCGGACAGATCTGATTTGTTTGCAGCAAAATGCAAAAAAAACGTTTAGTGTAGTTTCAGCAAAATTTCAGGTGATTTTCTGCACATATTATTCCCTGAAAGTAAGTTTACATCTTTAAACGTGAGTGTATTTGCCCCAGACAGCCACTACATGCACCAAGCAGTATAAAAACAACAACGTCCTGTGTTTTGTGGTTGTAATTGTGCAGGATGTCAGAGCTTTTTGTAATGGCGTCTGTCTTCACCTCAGCTGACGGAGACAGGAAGCCAAGCTCTTGCATTCAGGCGTGTTGAAAGACATCTGAGTGGGTTTGAATGTGCGAGAGTATCCTGGTTAGGACTGGGTATTTGAGGCATTACGTTTTTGTGAAACTTGGTTTTAGCTGGAGAATGAAAGTGGAGTCAAATATATGTCAAATGTCTGCACGTGTGCAGCACATAAAAAGAAGCGGAGTCCCTTAATGTACAAAAAAATGTAAAATATATGTAAAGAATACAAAATATAAATAGTATAAGTGTGTAAAATTGTACCTGCAGCAGCATGTTGGGAGATTTTTCGGGTTTCTAAGTGTTGCACACTATAAAAAATATTCTGTAAAATAACCTGAGAAAGTCAGCCAGCAATTATGCCATAAAAAATTCATTAAACGTTTCAAAACTGCAAAACCAGTGACAATAAATACCTGAAAAAAATTATGATTTCAACCGATTTAAATACTGTAAACTAGCAAATTACACTTAAAAACCTTTACTTATTACAGTGCAGATAATGGACAGAGAAAACGCTGAAATTTAAGTTTATTTATTAATGGAATTATATGTACTTTACATAATTTGTATTATTGATTAATCAACTAGTGATTGATAAGAAAATTGTTCCAAATGTGCATCGCTAATGAAAGTTGTAAAATGGAAGTGGGTCCACTGAAGCGCATACGTGTGTGTGTGTGTGTGTGTGTGTGTGTGTGTGTGTATACATTAAAAAAAAAAACTCATTAATTACAGGCTTTGTAATTAATTAATCATATTGTCAAATAGCAATATTTGACACAATAAGTAATTATTTTCAAATCAAATAAATTTTAGTTGACAGTTGAATCAATGACTTCACATATGCATATTTAGAATTTAAAATTTATAAAATTAATACAATTTTAAAAATGGGACATATCGGAAAAAAGTGATTTTGATGATTTAAAGCCTGGATTTAGTTTGTTTTTTTCCCCCTGTATGGCTATAACAAAAGGATAAGTAGTTGAAAGACCTTCAAAAAGTTGAAAATCCACAGATTCATTCCGTTTTCATAGTTTCTGTCTCTGACAAATGGTGTCATTTTGATGTTTTTTTTTAGGAATATAATTTTTTATGTAGAAACAAAAATATTTTTCATAAACTAAAAGTTCAGAATTAAATTATCAAAAGACAGACATTTTTGTGGTTTAACTTATTACACTGCTGAAGCTCCACCTCTTTGGCAGTGTAACAGCTTAAACCACAAAAATGTTTGTTTCCTTTCTATTTATCTGCATTTTTCATCTGTCTACTACATTCACAGATTACTGCAAACTCAAAAAGCAATTTTAGTGATTATATTCAACATTTTACGACTTTTTGTGAACTAAAACACTTTCAGTGTCTTCTATAGGTGTATTATAGGATGGCTACACCGTTGACAGGACTGTCATAGCTAAGGTTAGCTCTGGTGCTAACAGCAACATATTTTGCATTAAGTTGATACCGTGAAGTGATGTGGTCATCAGAAAACTCTTTGTTGCACAATTTGCACACAACCAGGCTTTTATACAAGCTGCCATTAGGAAGATTTTTAAAAGAAAACTTTCTTCCCAACAAGCACAATGAGTCTCACCTTCCTTCACTGCTCACCAAACCTCCTTGGGCGCTGACATCACTCCTGTGCATCTTCTTCACTGCAGACCATAGACCGTATGCTGCAGACAGACTTTAGGTTCATTACCGCCACCTACTGGGCTGGAGTGTTCATCAGTGATACCGGTGTGCCACAAATTCTTATTTTCCAAGTTCCCTTCACACAACTGAAATAACAAATAAAATAAAATGAAATAAAATAGAATGCAATAAAAATAAGAAAGTAAAATAACATCTTGTGCTATACTGTCATATGTAAACAATTCAGTACTGTCATATGTGAACAGGCGTCGATATGAGCAAATGTTGATATTGATATTGCAGGTTAGTCAGTGATTTAGTAGCCTGATGGCCTGTGGATTGAAACTGATGGCAGAAGTTTTATATAAATATCAGTGTTTCCTCTAGGATTTTTTTCAGCAGCGGCGGCAGGCTCTCCGGGGAGCCGTGACACATAAACAAATGACACTTGACTGCAGATTTTACTTGTGCAACCTATTTATTGAATGGCCAGTGGAAATGGCTTTTTAAAGGCTGAATGTTAAAAATAAATAAATAAAAAATTGAACAAGCTCATCTGAAAATACAGTCAGCAGTTACATCACGGAGTGTAGATATTAGCTTCGTGCTATCAATAGTTTACTCTCGTTAGCGAGTTAGCACCGGGCCCAAATAACTGAAGCTACTGATGTGTTATGTAACGTTAGATGGTCATCAATATTTTGTGAATGTCTGTTTAACTTGTAAAATCTATTATGAGTTTTCTTAAGCTAATAACTTTAATAATGTTATTATTATTGTGTATTTTGTATTTGATGAGAGTGCACCACTTTGCAAACAGTGGAAAAACGACAGACACATTTTTTTTTGTTCAAAGTTTTTCTTTATTATGGATGTAATAATAATAATAATAATAATAATAATAATAATAATAATAATAATAATAATAATAATAATAACTTTACGTGTATGGGACCTTGAGAAAATAGTTTCATATAATACAAATGCCAAATTAGAAAACCAATTCAACAAAAATCTTAGAAGAAAAACAAGATAAAATAGTACATTTAAGTGAAGACAGCAGCTGCTGCACCAGAGCGCCTTGCAGGAAAATGACTCATGACTGGCCTTAAGAAAGTAATTATAATATTATATCATGCTATTACGTGTCTTCAGATGGGTTTCCAGTAATTCATATTTCTTTGTGGATTCACAACTTTAAAAACACATTTCTCCCACTGCACCTGTTAGAGAAAGTCTGCAGGGAAGATAAACAGACTCAAAGCAGAAACGAAGAAGTGTAACCTGCCCACACATAGTTAACCACTAATCCACTGAGAGGGAAACCTGTCTTCAATGGACTGTATGCATCTGAAACAGTCATCAGAAAAATAAGTGGTGGTGTTTACACAACAGATGTCACCGCAGTATTCTGTATTTGTGTTAAAGCTCAAGTATTAGTGCTGTTTGTTGAGCCTCAGTGCAGAGCTAGAATGTTATATTTGTCCGCTACTGAAAGATGATGTTAAACACCATAAATAGTTTGTTCTTGTTTGCACCGGATGTGTTTGACATTTTACCATAAGATAAAAGGGTTAAATTTCTTAAATTAAAGTGAAAAATTCAGTACTGAAATCTACAGTATCTTCAGCTTCAGTGTTAGAATATTCAAACCCAACCTGTCACTTTCTCACTTTAACAACTAAAACCACAGAAATACAAATAGAGGAACTTCTTTTCTGAGCCGTATTTTAATATCTTGTGATAAATTTTCTCACCGCATCTGACTGAAGATCCGCTTCCCTCCCCTCTTCACACCTTCTGCTTGTCTCGTTTCAGAATCACACATTCAGGCTGTAGGACGATTATAGTTGCTGCACGGCTGCTTTCTAATGAAAAAAAAAACCTCGACCCGATTCTTGTTGCAGCGCTTGATGCTCGTTGTCTAGCCTAAAGAAAAAAAAAACAAAGTGAAAAAGTAAAAACAATAGATTTTTCTTTATGAAGCAATGACAGTTAAATGAGTATATGAACATAAATCACATGAACAAGAATCAAAAGAGCAGAGATTAGGTAAAACTACAGCATTGTTCATAGTATCAGTGACCTAATTCACAGATCAAACCTGGAAACAGAAAGAAAAGTCCCTGAAGGCAAAAAAAAAGCCCACTTGTTTCACTTGTTACTCGCTAAGAAAAAAAACCTTCATAATCTCATTAAACACAAGATTTATTTTCACAAAATGGAAATAGTTTTTTTTTAAAACTTAAAATAAATGAGTGACTTTAAGGTTTACAGTAACAGCACCTGGAAAGTAGCCTCCAGTACTTTAACTAGTTATATTTAGATCTGCAGTTTCATTTTAAAACTGATAAATATAAAATATACACGAATTTGTTTCATAATGAAGAAAAATAACTGAGAAATGAAAGGAATTAAGCCATTAAAACAGCAAATGAATATACTATACTGAAATGTTTATACACTGTTATTAAGTGCAGCTGTACAAGTTTCTATACAATTTCATAACTCTAATTTACATTTAAATATTGCTGAATTTGTCAGAAATGTGCAAGGTTTTTATTGTTTACATCTGTATTATCCTTAGAGATGTTTCTTATTTTTGTCCTCTGTTTGCAAACCTGAGCGAGGCAGAGTATTCTAAATCCAGACTAGCAACAGGGCTGAACAAATACCAGAAATAACATTAAAATCAGGAATTAAAACAATGCAGTTTGCAAATCACAAAGGCTGCAGTGTCGGATATATGTTATGCTGCACGTCGGAGCTGTTTAAACTGTTTGTCAGTGATTTTACAGATTCAGTTCTAACATTGTAATGCTTCTCCACGTTTTAAATCTATTACAGAGTGAATATTGAACTGAAACTTGACTTTAATTTAACTGTACTGCAAATCTAACTACAATATCTGTCAGATAAAAATCCCAATTAGACATTTCAAAATGCCCCAAATCACCACTAACTGTGACCTCAATTCTGAAAACGGATATCTATTGCTCCTATGTGTCAACAAATCTGAGCAATATAAAAGCAAACTTTCTGCAAAAACAGTTTGTACAGATGTTACTGTTTAAGTTGTTACTGTGTGTACACTGGCCAATTATTTAATGCACGAAGCAGCATGTGCAGAATATGCAATGAATAAAATACAAGAAAGTGAAAACAGCAATAAAGGAAGGAAAAATGTAGAGAAAGATACAAGAAAAACTGAATAAACTGAGCACATATTAATCAGTTGGAAATTTCATAAATCTGGCAGCAAATATAATTAAAAAACTATTTGATGCCCTGATGAGAAAAGTCAGATTATAAATGTGTAAATGTAACTAGACTCTGTATCATAATTGAAATAATTTCTACCTGTGTGTAAATTAAAAACATAAAAGTTTTATTTTGTTATGCACCTTTCAGTTGGAGCTGAATGATTTATCGAGTGAACCGTTTTGATAATCAGTTTATCGCGTTCAAGCAAAAATGGGAAAAATTAGCTACTCATTTGTGAAGATTATCCCGAATGTGAACGTACAGTGAATAGAATATGATTTAACATCAATAACTGGACAAAACAACACATTTAGCAACGTTAATTGAGGCGGTATTAGTTGATCAGAACAAATAAAAAAAAAATAAAAGGTGCATCTGCATCACTCAAAATTCTATTGAAAAAGCTGAACGTAAAACTGAAATACTAAAACAAAATAAAATTAAGGTGACACGTATATATTTGTTTTTTTAAAGAAATTCCTTTACACATTATATTTAAAAGATGCTAATATATTGTTTGGACAATTTGAACTTAATTAAACTTTACAGACTTTTTATTTTAGAAAAATCTTTGAGGCATTAAAAAGTTAATTTTTTTTATCTTCTAAAAGTCGGGACAATGATGAACACATACTTTGGTAACTAAAGTTGCATTTGTACTCAGTAACTAATGGCGTTTTAATGGTTAATTAACCTTTTAAATACTTCATAAACTACCTTTAAACAGCAATTTTTTCACTCAGTATCACAACTATGTTGAACATTTTAATTTTTGATTTTTACTGCTGTACTTAATATTCCTGGTAGGTTTTTATGATTCGGATGTAATGAATTATATTGTAGTTGCAGTTGTTCCTCAAGAAAATGGAAGAAATTGTAAATAAATTCAGTTTTTACACATAAACGTCTGTAAACAGTATAAAAGTGCATAAACATTCATGTATTGTTTTTTTGTATTTATTTTCTATTATTTCTTTTATTAATTATTTACTGACCTTTAAAAACACATTATTGACCACCTCTAGGCTCTTTATCAACACAGACGTCTTTTAAGATTAAGTCAAAAGATGTTTAAAAGTTTTTTAAAAAATTATTTCACATTCATGGGCTGTTTTAAAGTGGTTAATTTAAAAGCTAAATAGGTCAATGTGAAATAATTAAAAAAGCAGGATGTGGGGCCTGACTATTGTTCACAGGTTGAACAGTAGGTCACCACTTTCACACTAGTTTGCGATAACCACACATACAAACAAGCGATGAGGGAAGACGTTAAGCAAACCACAGTGGATCAGGATTGTCAACATGCTCACCCCGCTGTCGACGTGGCAACGGTTCCCACCAACAACACCAACGACAGCGACCTGCAGTCGCGTTTCTCACCAAAACCTATGGTCTGAGCTTGTTATTGTTTATCGACTCCACTGCGAGAGGAAAAGTTTACCGTTTACACACTAATAATGCACAGATTGATTTACTTTAACCCACATTTATCAACCAGCAACAGTCTAGAGGAACGATCAAACCATGCGATTACTTTCACATTTACTAAACTTCACTGTGTGCACCTGTAACGCTCTGAACCTCAAGTAGTTTCTGGATGTGTTTCTGTTCCTGTCACATTTTTACTCACTTGTAGGTTCAATTTTCAGTGCAGTATAAAGTCCTGCACCTCTGTGGAAACAGAACAACCATGAAGAAGTAGAAATAACTCAGAAATGACTCAGAATATGATAAGTCGTAAGATAAAGTAAAATTTTCCAGCAACCATCACTCCTGTGTTCTAATGCTACATTGTGTTAGCTAATGGTGTTGAAAGGCTAATTGATGATTAGAAAACCCTTGTGCAGTTATGTTAGCACATGAATGAAAGTGTGAGTTTTCATGGAAAACATTAAATTGTCTGGGTGACCCCAAACGTTTGAATGGTAGTGTATATATTTAACAAAAATGAGATGTTTCCAAGGGCTGTACAGTGGCGTAGTGGTTAGCGCTTTCGCCTTGCAGCGAGAAGATCCCTGGTTCACGTCCCAGCTCGGACCTGGGATCTTTCTGCATGGAGTTTGCATGTTCTCCCTGTGCATGCGTGGGTTTTCTCCGGGTACTCCGGCTTCCTCCCACAGTCCAAAAACATGCTAAGGTTAATTGATTATTCTAAATTGCCCGTAGGTGTGAATGTGAGAGTGATTGTTTGTCCCTATATGTGGCCCTGCGACGGACTGGCGACCTGTCTAGGGTGTCCCCTGCCTTCGCCCGAGTCAGCTGGGATAGGCTCCAGCCCCCCCCCGCGACCCTAGTGAGGATTAAGCGGTGTATAGATAATGGATGGATGGAGATGTTTCCAAGTCCCCAAATGTGTCACCAACATCAACATACTTAGAGATATTTCACTATTTCAGTGCTTCCACAAGTTTGCCGTTTTTTGCAGCACTCCAACTCAACTCCAAAAAGATGTTTCACCATGCTGAATGTATCTTCCAACAACCTGCTCCTCTGTTCACTATTTTTGAGCCGCGCTGCATTTATTTTCAGCTGAAAAGTCCCAGTTTTTCCCATGTGACTGTTGATCGCAGCTGAATCAGTCGTAGTTTCTCAGTTCCACAGAGGAGCACAGATTTAAATTTTTTTTTTTCACAGAATCTCGTTCATGCAAACACTTTACTTCTGGTGAATTTTTAAACAAGACATCTAACATAAATGGATTTTGATACAATATGACAATTTTAAGTTTGGTTAATTTTCCCGACATATCTGGAATTGTCATGATTTTTTCAGTGATTGTCAGAAAGTGGAAATTTCATCAATGCTTTGTTTTTACAATGGAAGACTCTGATAAATGGTGTAATATTGGCAATATTTGAAGATAACACGTGTCAATAGCCCACTGACCTACTGGGAACCTGTTTAGTTGTTGGTGATTCCTTTCACATTTGTAACACTTCACTGGTCCTCAAGTAGTTTCTGGGCGTTTTCTTGTTCCTGTCATGTTTTTACTCTCTGCAGGTTTAGTTTTCACAGCAGTATAAAGTCCTGCATCTCTACAGAAACAAAAACAGCCATGAAGAAGTAGAAAGAATTCAGAAATATCTTCTGTGCTGTATGACACAGTTAGAATGTCATTAATCATAATGAAAGAAAAAACAGTTTAATTTCTTCGATGGTTCATTTTACAAAAATGTAAAAACCTGGAATGTCCACGTGTTAGCAATACTGGGAAAAATGGGGACTTCACATGGTGTAGGGAGGCTATTTGACTGTGCTATTTACATTTTATTTTTATTTATTGCAACCTCTACAGACTATCATATATCAAAAAACAGGAAAAAGATGAATTTCTTTTTTTATTTTCCAAAAAATGCAAAAATCCACAGTTGTAATCAATAGTGGAAACAATGGTGACTCTGCATATTATAGATATCAAACTATTTACCTACTCTGCTCATCAGCTGTAGAAAGATGTTTCACCATGCTGAATGTATCTTCCAACAACTTCCTCCTCGGCTCACTATTTTTGAGACATGCTGAGTGTATTTCATTGATGAAGCATGTTTTATTTTCCTCTTAATTTCTAATTTGTTTCTATTAGGAGTTTGTGTCACGTGACTGTTGGTCACAGCTGCGTTAGTCTTGGCTTCTCAGTTTTGCTGAGGAATGGAATCAGATTTCATCAAAATCACTTTTTTATTGAACATGACTACTTTTAAGATTTGACAAAAATAAACCGTCTGCACCAGACTGTGTAAAAAAAAAACAAAGAAAAATCTAAGTTTCTCAAAACAACTGAGACGACAAGAATGACTCAGCTGTAATCAACAGTCTTGTGACAAATATTCAGAGTTCCCAGGTGAACTGTAGGCAGTGTTTTCACAGAGCAGAGAGGAGAGGACAAGAGTAAAGAATATTTAAGCAATTTAAGCAATAAAAAAAAAATGCAGCATAGTCTAATGCAGCAATGGCTTAAACTTGTCTGAATATGTGAAAAAATAATGTCCAAAATTACTCAAAATTCATCCAAAATGATCATGAATGGAAAATCAAAGCTACTGGATCAATAAAATAAATGCAGCATGGCTCAGAAACAATGAACAGAGGAGCAAGTTGTTGGAAGCATAGTTGAGGTTGATGAAATGATCTAAAGTGGCTTAAAAATTGGTCTAAAATGGCTCAAATTTCTCCAAAATAATTGAAAAATGTGTCCAAAATGACTTAAAGTTGTAGAAATATTTGAAAGAACTATCCAGAATGACTCCAGATTTATTGAGGATGACTGAAACCTGGAAACTTGTTTAAAACGATTGTGAAAATTGTTCAAAATGGTTTTAAAATTGTCAAAAATGGCTCAAATTTCTCCAAAATAATTGAAAAACTCTCCAAAATTACTCCATATTTGTCCAAAAATGATCATGAGAGGGATATGAGAGCTACTGGATCAATAAATACAGCATGGCTCAGAAACAGTGAACAGAGGAGCAAGTTGTTGGAGATACATTCAGCATAGTGAAACATCTTTCTACAGCTGATGAACAGAGTAGAGAGAAGAAGTCTGGAGAGGAAACATAGAAATATTTAAATATCTACAGTATGTGGAGATAAAACGGCGACAAAGAGGCATAAAACAACAAAAACGAGGCACAAAATGACAAACTGGGGAACAGAACGACAAAAACAAGAAAGAAAGCAACAAAAATAAGACATTAAATGACAAATGAGACACAAAACAGATGAGAGACTGCGAGGAAAATCAAACATCCTGCATCAATAAAATAAGTGCAGCATGGCTCAGAAACAGTGAGCCGAGGAGGAAGTTGTTGGAAGACACATTCAGCATGGTGAGACATCTTTCTACAGCTGATGAGCAGAGTACAGAGAAAATGCAGTAATATCTATCGTATGTGAAGCAAATATGTTTTTTCCAATGTTTGTAAAATAAATATCAAAGAAATTTAGCTGTTTTATGATTTATCAAACCATAACTGTGTCAAAAAAATGCAAAAATGTGCAATCCTTGGTGCAACTGAGAAACCATTAGTGATTTGGGCTGTGTTTACTTAGAGCAGACAATGGTGGAAATGAGCAAAAAAATTAAATGGTTAAATATCTATAGCAGCTGGAGCCACCAGTGTTGGTAACATCTGAAGACAATGTTGAACATGTTGGTTCCAGGTTTTTAAAACTTCAAAATAGAAAGTGATAATATAATAGTGAGTGATTTATTGTAGTATAACTTTGCATGCTGCATTAAAAAGACATGTTTGAGGTGTCCTTACTTCTAGTCATGGTTGTGCTGTTTCCATGGAGATGCAGGACTTTAGATTGCAGTAAAAATGAGTAAAAATGGAGCAAAAAAACCCCATAAACTGCTTGAATTTAAAGGGTTAACTAAATGTCATCAGTGAAACGTTTGACTGAAGGATGACTTGTGACTAAACAACGCCACAAACAACCATATAACCTCAGAAGGAGTCAAGAAAAGGTTATGAGCACTGGTTTTAGTAGCACTCAACAGTCACACCCAGGTGTGTTCGGGCATGTTTGGTCCGCTCGTTGAACCTGCGGCTCCATGCATTTTAATGAATTCAGTCTCCTTATAAGGGCATATTATGGATTTATCACAGGCAAAACTACTGGCACACCAAAGAATGTGAGTTCACATACCTGGCAGAGATTAAAATTACACAAAACAACACAGAAGCCTTCAGTGCATCTGTTGATTGACAGCTCATCACCAAGCCACAGAACCATGACAACGCTAGAAACGCATCAGCAGTCTCACATCCGTCAGTGATACAAACAACCAACACTGGGGGGTATGGCGAGGTCAGCAAAACACAGAGCGGGTGTCATTGGTTAAGATTACCCCACAGGCTCGTTTATAAGAGAGTCAGTTCCACAAATCTGGTTAACAGACACGGGAGCAGCACTTACGACATGCTTAACACCTCGAACAGCTCAGGTAAGGCACCTTAAGAAAATCAAGCCAGCTGCGAGTTTTAAATTAATATCTAAAGTGTCTAGATTAGCAGATAAATGCAGTAGGTTAAGAAGTGTGCAAGCAAAAAGCATTAGGATGCATGCATGTGGGTAAAAGTACACCTAGAAAAAAAAAAAAAGGAGGACTTTTCAATAAGTATAAATAAATTCTTACATTAAACAACCTCGCCAAAGCTGAAAAGCAGCATTTCTACATAGATCTGCATGCACAAGTTGGTAAAAAAATAACATCACAAATATAAAATTAGTCATTTTAAGGCAATTTACCTACAACGCCGAGCTGTCTGTGAACAGAAATAATTGCAAGATACATTCAGCATGGTGATGTTAATGGCTCAGATTTCTCCAAAATAATTGAAAAAAATTGTCCAAAATGATTTAAAGTTGTAGAAACATTTGAAAGGACTGTCCAGCATGATGCCAGATTTGTTGAACATGACTGAAACCTAGAAACTTGTTCAAAATGATTGAGAGAATTATTCAAAATGGTTTTAAAATTTGTCAACAATGGCTGAAGTTCCTCCAAAATAATTCAAAAATCATCCAAAATTACTCAACATTTGTCCAAAATGATCATGAGAAGAAAATCAAAGCTACTGGATCCTTTCTACATAGATTTGCGTGCACAAGTCGGTAAGAAAGAGCATCACAAATGTAAAATTAGTCATTTTAATGTGATTTACCTACAAAGCCGAGCTGTCTGACAGTGTGGTTGTGGTTCATCACAAATCTGAGCCCACGAGTGACTCACATTCATATGATTTGGGTTCTTTAAATGCAAGAATCTTGTCAGCTGCCCGAGCACACACCCGAGAAAAGTCCAAGATTGTGAAATAAATGTTAAATTAGATTAACTGGAGTGTCAGGAAGCAGCAGCCGATCTTAAAGCGACACAATCAGTTCAGGAATAAATGTCAGATGTCAATAACAGTCTCGACTTGTCGAAACTGTTAAAAGTAAAAACATGATAATTATACTGTGATTTCCTCCTGACTCTGCTGACGTGTGACGGCGTCGAGGTTAAAGCTGCTCAGGAGTTCCTACCAGGGTCTCACCCGGCCGTGAACAGTGACTAAAATAATGACTGCTGCCCACTCAGATGGTTCAACAACACAGATCTCACTTTCAAAGTGATTGAAAAGGGTTTAGAGTTTCCTGATATTGTCACGCAAGATGCTGTTAATGAAGAACTGTGGGCGATATTTAACGTAGGGTCTCAGTGAAATTATGCAAAATTTGAGAACAAATAAAACACTAAAGCAATCCTTAATATTAAAAAAAAACTAATTCAGTTAAAGAAAAAGAATGATAAGTTTTTTGAGGTTTTTTTTTTTTAAACTAAGCTCTTAGCGTGCAAAAACTATCACGACCTGGGTTCAGGAGGTTCGTCGAGTCGTTTGCTGCCTAATTTAAGAAACTAAAAATATATAAATAGAAATGAATTTATAAATGAAGAAACCCTAAACATGCACATGCAAAAATTTAAAAAAATTATTTCTTCCTGTTGTGCATCTGATAAGCAAAATTTAGTTAAAAGAAATAATACAAACATTTCGACAGGTCATAAAAAAGTTTAAAAGTAATACTTAGATTATGTGCCTTATTTTTTAAATTTAAATCCGAGAAGAAATACAATGTAAATTTAGAATAATTTTAATTATTTAAAAATCTTTAGACATGTGTGCCGTCACCTACAGAGATAAATAATGCGCGGAAAATTTAGCGTTATTAATAAATAAGCTAAAAGTGACAGTTTAACAACTTTTTTCTAATCATTTAAATATAGAAAACCTAATTTAATATTTAGATTTCAGATGTTTCGTGCTAAAACAAGCTGCCAGATTCATCTGTTTTAGTTTTTTTAGTGTGAATTAAGATGTGAAATTAGTCAAAGATGCATGTAGATGTAGAGATGAGTGTTTCATTTATCTTGAGGCAACGAAAGCATCAAAGGCAGAGCGAAGACACTGATGAGTCAGAGCTGAAGGAGGAGAGGAATCACTGGCATGCAACATACTGCTGGTAGAATGAACAGTAGACACTAAAATACACAAAAATGTAAATATTTATATCTAGTATAAATAATAATGGACCAGGAATTGATCCAGGTGGTTCTCTGTTATCCATCGTTAGTTGTATAAACTTAAAAAACTGCTGTTTTAGTGCTCAGTTTTATTAAATGCTAATAAGAGAATTGCCATTTAATTATTTTAATTTAGGAAGAAATCCAAATAAATAAAGAAGCAGGGGGTTTTGTTAAATTACTGCTTGAAACTGCACACGAGAAGCAATTTAATGCCAACTAAAACCGGCAGTTTGGGTTGTGCCTCATCAGAAAACACATGACTCAATTTTAGATTCTCTTTGAGGAGACGTTTCCTTTTCCTATCGGCCGCCAGAACAACAAAAAATCTGTTTATTTTTAAATTTAGTTTTTATTAATTTGTCCAAAAATTGTAATTTTAAGGGAGTTTTTTATGTGAAGTTACTCGGCATAATATTTAACACAACTGTCGCTGAGTTTATATTAGGAGCTGCGCACTAAATAGAAATATTATCAAAGTCCCGATATGGCCAAAAGTAATATTTATACACAAAAAAGACAAGATTCATCATTTATATGAACCATTCCAGCTCCATCCTGTGGTCATATTCTCTAGATGAATATTCCCTGTTTAGTCCTGACAGCTGCAAAAAACAATGTTGGAAATTCAAAAATGACAATTCCTACTAAAATTTTAACTCCTATCGTAGTTACAGCTTCTTTTAAAATAAATATGATTTTTTTTGCGTATTTTTCAGCCCTCATCTGCATTTAACCCTTAGATGCTCCAGTGATTGGACCCTACACTCTTCCATAAGTGGGTCAAAAAATTACTTATATAAGAATTAATGTGTTTTGGTTTTTTTTTTTTTGCTATTTTTGTCATTTTGGTTCAGAACACTAACTCGTATTATTGTTTGTATTATATTTTTGTCCACATGGGAATGTTTTCATGTTTGAAATATTTTTATTTTTCACTTTATAACAGATTTTGATAATTGAAAAAGAAGAATATTACACAGAACAGCAACGGAAGAACGTCAAAATCCATTTTGTTGACATTTTTTAACTCTTTTCTTCCACCTGTTGCTGTTCTCCATCCCTAAAAGTTTTCATCACCTCTTGTATGATTATTATCAGTGATAAAGAGCTTGGAGTAGTAATACAAATGTTACAATTTCTTTAAAAAGTATAAAAGGTAACTTAAAAATTTAAATGTTGTGATATCGAAAACATGTTTTTGAAGGAATCGCTGGAAAATGAAATGATAAAAACTTTTCATTACAAAGATATTGCGAGAAAACGACCTCAGCTGGCATCTAAGGGTTAATTCCAAACTGAATTAATTCTCTGTTCATTGTCAGGCTTAAAGGGTGGATAACTACAACCACACTCACTGTTCTTCTGCCCAGTAAATATATATATCCAGTTAAACGAAGACTTTCTACAGATATTTTCATCTTACCTTCAAGGGAAATTCCTTAATGTTTGTCCCCCACCAACAAGTAAAGACTAAGAAATGAATTTAATGCTGTATGTCGCCTCAGTGGCAACAGAAGCACACAGTGGGAGATGAAGTGATAAAAGGTGATTGTGGAAACTGGCTATAAAGGCTGTTAGCACGCGACACTGACTGATCTGTCAACCTTGAAGCTGCCCACAGTTTCCCCTGCTGCCAACGACCTGATGCCAGTGTCACGCAACCGGCTGCACTGTGACTAAAATATCGTTCTGCTTACTCAAACTGAGGAGCACAGCTTTCAGCCTGATTGTAAAAGGCAGTTGGCATTTCCTGATATCGTGACGTGAAGCTCAGAACTGTGCTCAAAAGTCGAGCCAGGCTTCGTGTAAATAAGGACACTGCATGTTTTTGAACAGAAGTGGCATTTTGCAGAAGCTCAGAATGACTCAAGATATTCATTACTGCTATCACAGGAAGTTTTTATTAATGTACAATCTGGGCCCAAAGTCACTGCTTTCTGTAACTGTAAATGATGCCGAATATAAGAAAGTTAAAAAATTGAGTCAAGTAGAGAGATTTAAAGTGTCTTCTGAGCAGTTTAGCAAAATAATAATGCCATAAGTGGAATTTCTTTGATTGTTTATTGTACAGAATCGTGAAGTGGATGATAAACCACTTTTTGCAAAAAATCTAGGTCACAATCGTCAAAAGTCACAAACTTACTGAATTTAAGAGCTAAAACGATTAATCAATTAGATGTTAAATTAATCGAAAACTATTTTGATAATTGATTAATTGTGTGAGTAAAGAAAAAAAGGTCATCCTCTTAAACTGTGACGAATAAAGCAACATTAATAAAAGAAACTTTAATAGGAGGCTTCAACTGCTCTTTATATCTACTCTTTAATATCACTTCTGTAACTGTAGATGACATTAAAAACAAGCCTGAGCAGCAGGACATCACTTCTTACAGAAGGTTAAATGTAAGGACGCTAAAAATCTGAATCAAGTAGAGAAACTTAAAGTGTCTTCTGAGCAATTTGGCAAAAAAATAATACAATAAAATAAAAAAAGGAAGAACAAAAGTGGAATTTCTTTGATTATTTAGTGTACAGAATCGTGAAGTGGATGATAAACCACTTTTTGCAAAAAATTGGATCATAATAGTCAAAAGTCTTGACCTTACTGAGTTCAAGAGCTGAAACGATTAATCACTTAGTTGTTAAATTAATCGACAACTATTTTGCTAATTGATTAATCAGTAAAGAAAAAAGGTCATCGTCTTAAACTGGAATCCTGTCCAACTGGTGACGAATAAAGTAACATTAATAAAAGAAATATTAATAGGACACTTCAACTAATGATCATTTTAATATCACTTCTGAAACTGTAAACGATGTTAAAAACAAGCCTGAGCAGCAGGACGTCACTTCTTATAGAAAGTTAAATATAAGAAAGTTAAAAATCTAAATTGTAGTAGAGAATCTGGATCATAATAGTCAAAAGTCTTGACCTTACTGAGTTTAAGAGCTGAAACGATTAACCAATTAGTTGTTAAATCTAGAGCTGAAACAATTCCTCGAGTTATTCGGGTAATTCGATTACTAAAATTTCTTGAGGCAAAATTCTCGATCGAGGCTTTGTTTCATCAACTACATGCTAGACCCCGGACCGCAGTCCGAGGCCGGACCCAGACTTCATTAGATACACACCGGGTCCTATTTTAACCAGCGCAGCTTTTTTATTGTTTACGGCAGGAGTGCCCAACCAGTCCGCGGTCTAAACGGTTGTCAAAACTAGCAGTCGGTGAAATAAAACAAGGACAGATTCAGCTACTGCACAGCTTATTTCTCACTTCAGATCCTTTCAGAAATACTGTTCCCTGAAGTGTTTTTGAAATAAAAGAAAGTTTGTTTATCTGACGCATCTGCCAGACTGTCAAGCTGAAAGCTCGGTCACGTGACACCTAGCGGCCCGCTGAAGCTCATTCGCTGTCATGTGACAATGTTGTGGCCACTAGTGATCGCCCACCATGCATGCGATTTTCCGATACGGCGCATTTACATGCGGGAAAAACGCATCTAGTGGACACGTACCTTCACTGCATGTTTTCTGTAAGTATTCAAGGCACCGTGCCGGAATTCCGGCATGCGGCGCCGGCATTTGGCTCAAAAAAAAAAAAAAGATAGGACTACATTGCCAATCGACTTCATCTACCAATGGAATGAGGGGAACGCAGCTTTTGCTGTCAACCAAAATAATATCACTAGCCAATGGGAAGTAGAGTGGGTGTCCAGGACGGTTATTTCTGTTGCACAGCGTGCTCACTTGCGCTTTTGATGCTGTAACGTGCATGCCTAGTGCAGAATCCGATTACTCCATTAATCGCCAGAATAATCGATAGCTGCAGCCCTAGTTAAATCAATCGGCAACTATTTTGATAATTGATTGATGTGAGTGAAGAAAAAAAGGTAATTCTCTTAAACTGTGATGAACATTAATAAAAGAAATATTAATAGGAAGCTTCAACTAATGATTATTTTAATATCACTTCTGTAACTGTAAATGACGTTAAAAACAAGCCTGATCAGCAGGACGTCACTTCGTATAGAAAGTTAAATATAAGAAAGTTAAAAAATCTGAGTCAAGTAGAGAGAGATCTGAGCAGCTTGGCAAAATAGTAATGCCATAAATGTGAAAAAAAGGATGATTATTTCTCATACAGAAGTTGAAAAAGACCTGCCATCATGTACCAAGTCGTGTTTAGATCCTAAAATCGGCACATATGTGTAATTTGTTGATGAAAAATATCTCAAATGATTGATATTTAGTAATCCATCACTATTTTGACAGTTGATTAATTGGTATGAGTGAAGAAAAAAATCAAAATCCTCTGAATCCATCTTCATAAACTGGAATATTGTCTAGCAGGTGACAAATAAAGTCAAGTAGAGAGATTTAAAATGTCTTCTGAGCAGTCTGGCAAATTAATAATACCATAAATTAAAAAAAATGAAAAACAAAAGTGGAATTTCTTTAAATATGTATCATACGTAAGTTAAAATAAACCTGTTAACATGTACTGTACCAAGTGTTACCAATATTAGATTTTTAGTTTGTTTCCATACAGTTGTGCTCATAAGTTTTCATACCCTGGTAGAATTAGTAAAATATCTACCATTCGTTAATGAAAACATGAATGATGTCTGAACCCTAAATGAAAGAAAAGTTTCTCCATGATCATACATATGCTCTAAAAGAAAAAAATTGAAAAATTTTACACACTTTGCCAGTGTCAGGGTCTGTCTCCTCTCCGTAAACATTGCCTGCAGTTCAGCCGAGAAGTCAGTAAATTTTCGTCACATGACTGTTGGTCTTAGCTGAGTCACTAATGGCTTCTTAGTTGCACACAGGAGCACAGATTATTATAATTTTTTTCCGAAATCAGGGTTTATATTTTGAAGAATTTTTTAAAAAGATGTTTTTTATAGGGTGATTTCGATTAAATATCATGATTTTAACTTTCCAATCAACAGGTAAATAGTAGTAGTAGTGCAATTTGCAGCTGTGATAACTGTGCAGTTGGTGATTTTATTTTTAAACACCCCCCCCCCAAAAAAAAATAAAAATAAAAAAATAAAAAAAAAAAATAAAAAAAAAGATTTGGAAGTTGCAGCAATTGTGTATTTTAGCCACGTCATCATTCTCATTACAAGTCTTCAATTTTTACCCACCATTGCCTGCAGTTCAGCTGAAAAGTCAGTAAATTTTCATCATGACCGTTGGCTGCTGTTTCATTTACACCTTGATTTGATATTTCCTCATTTAACTTTGAAGAGTAATTATCAGTTTTTAATGTAAGGAAGTACATAAATCCTGTCATTATGTGGAGAAAGACAAACAACCACTACGATCATTCTGCTAAAAGTTAGCTAGATTAGCTGAGCAGCAGCTGGCTTCTTGGTTGCACACAATTTTACATTTTATATATTGTCAAATGTTTATTTGGTGATTTAGATTGAATATCATGATGTTAAATTTCCAGTCACAGATAAGTGGTAGTTACTATTTGTAGCTATGATAACTTTGGCAGTTTTGGTGATTTTTTTTTAAATGAAATAAAACTGATTTGCTGTGTATATTTTAGTCACGTCATTCTCATTACAAGTCTTCATTTTTTCCCCATCAGCGATGGATTACTATGAGTATCTGAACTTCTCTCTCTGGAACCTAACGAACGGCTCAGAGCCTGAAGATTATGACTTGTCCTCTGACTGGTGTGAAGCCGGCGAGGAGGAGTTCTTCATCAAAATGTTCCAGACCTGCGTTTTCTGCCTGATCTTCCCGCTCGGCATCATGGGAAACTGCCTGGTGATCGCCACCTTCGCCCTGTACCGCCGCCTCCGCCTTCGCTCCATGACCGACGTCTTCCTGTTCCACTTGGCGCTGGCCGACCTCCTGCTGCTCCTCACGCTACCCCTGCAGGCCGTCGAGACCCACTTGGGTTGGATCTTCTCGGTTCCCCTCTGCAAGCTGATGCGAACCTGCTACGCCATCAACACCTACAGCGGGCTGCTGCTGCTCGCCTGCATCAGTGTGGACCGCTACATGGTGGTGGCTCGAGCTCAGGAGATGCTCCGGTTTCGAAGTCAGATACTGACAGCCGGGAAGTTGGCTGCCGTCGGGGTCTGGCTCGTCGCGGTGCTCCTGAGTCTTCCTGAAATCTTCTTTTCTGGGGTGTCGGGGTCCGGCAATGAAGCTTACTGCGGCATGCAGAAGAGCGGACTGGTCAAGAAGGTCACCAATGGCGCCATCATAGGCATCTTCTGCCTGTCGCTCCTCATCATGGTAACCTGCTACACTTCGATCGCTCGGGTGCTATGGGAAGGTCACGCTAACCGCCGGGGGAAGCAGTGGCATCGGCAGCGCACCCTGAAGCTGATGGTGGCACTGGTGCTGATCTTCCTGGTGTTCCAGCTGCCGTACACCGTGGTGCTGTTGCGTAAAATGGCGGGTCAGTTCTGCGGCCTGGTGCTGGAGTACATCACCTGCACGCTGGCGTTCGTCCGCTGCTGCCTCAACCCGATCCTGTACGCCCTGGTAGGCGTTCGTTTCCGTAAAGACGTGCTCAGGCTCGTCCATGATTCGGGCTGTTCGTGTGGTGGCCATCTTGGGCCGCAGACGTCGAGCTCCACTTCGATCTCCGCCTCGTCGCCGGCCTTCATCTCAGCTCCAATGTCTCCTGAACGCAGCTGCTCCAGCCAAGACACCATGATCAAGTTCCAGTTTCCAGCAGTTAAATAAAGTTCATGAAGCGGACGATAAACCACTTTTTGCAAAGAATCTGGGTCATAATATTCAAAAGTCTTGATGTTACTGAGTTTTAGAACTGAAACGATTAATTAGTTGTTATATACTATTTTGATAATTGATTAATCGGTGTGAGTAAAGAAAAAGGTCATCTTCGTAAACGGGAATATTGTCTAGCAGGTGACGAATAAAGTAATATGAATAAAAGGCACTTTAACAGGAAGCTTCAACTAATCTTAGTTTCTCTATTAACTGTTCTTTAAAACTCTGGAAAAAAGCAGCAAATTGTCATGTGTAGATCATAAAATCATCAAATATTGGTGGATGAAAAGTCTCTCCAATGATTGATTTTTGGTAATTAATCACTATTTTGGTGGTAGATTAATCGGTGTGGGTCAGGAAAAAGGTCAAAATCCTCTGAATCCATCTTTGTAAACTGGAATATTGTCCTGGAATATTGGTTGAATATTTTTTCACCATAAAAGTATTGAAAAAAATATTCAACCAGTGATTATTTTAATGTCAGTTGGTTTCTCTGTTAATTGTTTGTTCTATAAAACTCCAGAGAACAGCAGCAAATTGTCATGTTTTGATCCTGAAGTCAGCAAATATTTGGGATTTGTGGATGAAAAGTGTCTCACATGATTCAGATTTTAGCGTAGAATGTCGTCAGATCAAACCGATTGACCAATGGTTAGTCAAGAAAAAAAGGTAAAAACAAACCTATGAATTAGTTTATGTTCATTTATCACAGTCTGGTCCTGACATAAACGTTTATATTCTAATTTTTGACATCCTCTGTGGCAAATGTGTTTTTTTTTTTGGTTTTGGGCGACAGAAATATTACTTGAATTAACTTGAATCTGGATGGAATATACCTGCTTTTAGTCATTACTAGAGCTGCACAATTAATGGAATGAGTGTAAACAGTTAAATTTATTCCCAACTGTAATTTTTGTCAAGAAACGTCATCAAAATCCTCTGAATCTGAGTCTGAATTGTCAAACAAGAACTGTCAAAAAACTCCAAATGTCTTGTTTTGATTCACCAAAAACACCCAAAAATATTCAATTTCAGTGACTATATGGGACAAAGAAAAGCAGCAAATCGGCAAATACTCGACATTTTGTCCATGACTTTTGTGCTGGGTGCTAGAGAATGTCAGTATTTGTGTGCGTGCTTGTTGGTTTGGATAATTTAAGGAGACAATGATGACTCTCACAGGCATGAAAGGTTTAACTTTGTGGGTAATTATACATTACTCTGGTAATAATTAAGCATCCTTGAGTGTTGATGTGACTGTGTTATCACTTGAAATGTCTTGAAAATCGCTATACAAGTAATATGCATTATTATTTACCGCTAAAGCACAATATCAGTTGACATTTCAGTGGCTCAAATGTAGTTCTGGTATTTTCAGCTAATCTCAAGGGCTTATAAAGAGAAACAGTGACGTGTCGGAGGTCAAAATCCTGAAAAAAAATGTTCCAGGAACATGCATGTGGGATATTTAGACACGTTTAATCGCAATTTACTGTATGACTGCACAGGTTTACCCTCAGGTTGCACCTAAATACATACGTGTTTGTAAATATTGTGTACATAGAGAGACACCGATGACATATTTAAATGCTTTTATATTCTCTGAACCCTGAATATATATTTACAATAAATATAAGCTCATTTGCTTTTAGTTTTTTTTATATCAAGCTGGCTTTTCTGAGCGCTATAAACATTTCCAGGCACATTTCACAGCATGAAGCAGCCTGTTAGCTTGCTGCTATTTATTGTAACGCCACAATAAATAACTTGAATAAACCTGATTGTTTGATTTATTTTACTGTAGTTTACTTCAGGAGGATTCAAGAAAAATATTAAATTAATACGTTTATTTTACATATTTATAGTCCTCAAAGTTTACGACTATTTTTAGGGAAATGTATGTAAACTTCCACATTAAACCTCGGAAAGGGTCAGACCTGCAGCAGCACTCCTCAAGGTGAACAGAAACCTTTAGTTCATTTATTAACGAGTTCACAGCACAGTAAACCTGACGAAGCAGCTTCTCTCTGCTCACTCATCTCTGAAGTTTCTGCCTCCTTATCACCTGTTTACTGTGTAAATAAATCGCCTGTATCTCTGCAGCATCAGCCAGCAAAGCCTTTTCTTTGTTTGGACACATTTAACGAGTGTGACGTACATTTAATGAGTAAGAAATTAAGATAAGATAAGCCTTTATTTATCTCACAGTGGGGAAAATTTCCAGGGTTACAGCAGCAAGGGGACTGTCCAAATGTGCAGAGGACATCACCAGAAAATTAAGATAAACTATAAATATACTAGGGCTGCACAGTGGCGTAGTGGTTAGCACTTTCGCCTTGCAGCGAGAAGATCCCTGGTTCGCGTCCCGGCTTTCCCGGGATCTTTCTGCATGGAGTTTGCATGTTCTCCCTGTGCATGCGTGGGTTTTCTCCGGGTACTCCGGCTTCCTCCCACAGTCCAAAAATATGCTGAGGTTAATTGGTCACTTCTAAATTTCCCGTAGGTGTGAATGTGAGAGTGATTGTTTGTCTATATATGTAGCCCTGTGACAGACTGGCGACCTGCCTAGGGTGTCCCCTGCCTTCGCCCAAGTCAGCTGGGATAGGCTCCAGCCCCCCCGTGACCCTAGTGAGGATTAAGCGGTGTATAGATAATGGATGGATGGATGGATGGATAAATATACTAAATACTGTTGGTATTATACATATCCCTCTAGATGGGACTATATATTGGAAAACAAGATTCCATTGACTCTGGTATATGTTGAACCATGTTAGATTCATTTAATGACGTTTGTCTAGTTTTAGATACATCCATCCATCCATCCATTATCTATACACCGCTTAATCCTCACTAGGGTCGCGGGGGGGCTGGAGCCTATCCCAGCTGACTCGGGCGAAGGCAGGGGACACCCTAGACAGGTCGCCAGTCTGTCGCAGGGCTACATATAGAGACAAACAAGCACTCTCACATTCACACCTACGGGCAATTTAGAATGATCAATTAACCTCAGCATGTTTTTGGACTGTGGGAGGAAGCCGGAGTACCCGGAGAAAACCCACGCATGCACAGGGAGAACATGCAAACTCCATGCAGAAAGATCCCAGAGCTGGGACGTGAACCAGGGACCTTCTCGCTGCAAGGCGAAAGTGCTAACCACTACACTACTGTGCAGCCCCAGAATTAGATACATTTAATGATATATTCAACTAGTTTTAGGTACATTTAATGATACATTTAGCCAGTTTTAGATACATCTAATGATATATTTAACTAGTTTTAGATCCATTTTATGATACATTTAACCAATTTTAGATACATTTAATGATACATTTAACTAGTTTTAGATACATTTAATGATAAGTTTAGCTTTAGGAAAATTTAATGATACATTTAACAAATTTTAGGTACATTCATTGATACATTTAACTAGTTTTAGCTACATTTAGTGGTATATTAAACTAGTCTTAGATACATTTAATGATGTATTTGATACTTTTAATGTTGAACCAGTATTAGATACATTGAACCACTGTTAGATACATTTAATGGTAAGTTTAACCAGCTTTAGAAAAATTTAATGAAACATGTAACTAGTTTTAGATATACATTTAATGACACGTTGAATGTATCTATTTAACTACCATAGTTTTAGATACATTTAACCACTATTAGATACATTTAATGATACATTTAACTAGTTTTAGATACATTTAACCATTGTTAGATACATTTAATGATACATTAAAATTGTTTCAGACACATTTGATATATTTAATGAACATTAGTTACATTTAATGATACATTTATCCTGTGTAACATCACTGTAGATAAGATGATATTATACAGGAAATATAGACTTTTCCGTTTTATTTATTTTATTCATTAGATTATTTTACTAAACACAGCATACAGTAAAATTAAATAATCAACACTTCTGTGTTGAGATTCCAGCTGCTGCTCAGCTAATCCAGCTAACTTTTAGCAGAACTATCTTAGTGGGTTTCTGTTTTTCTCCTCATAATGGCAGGATTGATCTGTTTCCTTACATTAAGAACTGGTGTCTTCTCTTCAGAGTCATGTTTTGAATGAGGAATTATCTGATCAAAGTGGAAATGACACAGCAGTCAGAGCTATCTTGCAAGATTAGTTGCTGTTTGTTGTTTAGAAAGTCATGTGATTTGATGCTAAGCAATCAAAACAGACACATGAGCAACGTTTGGTCACACATTGTTTAGTGCATTTGGTTGTTTATCAACCGTCAGATGACAAGAAGCAGATGCTCAGAGTCACTTCAGGTTTCATAACCACACAGTGACCAGACAGGAAGCACGAGAACGTTTTCATTTCAAGGAGCTACAGTTCTGCAGAGTGTTTTCACGTTGTTGATGAAGCAACGACGTGACTTGAAGATCTTCTGCAGATTTTTAGTTTGCATTTTTTTGTCAAATGGAGGCAGTGTTCAGCATTGAGGATTTTGATCACAGAATAAAACATTTAGTTTTGACTCAGTGTTTATTGTGTAGAAATGCATGTTTTACAGCAGGCATAGTTGGGTCCTTGACCATAAAGAGACAAAATATGACGAAAAACAGGCAAAATACAGCACTATAGCGACAAAATAGGACTATAAAGAGACAAAATTTGATCAGAAAGACATAAAATATGACCATAAAGAGATAAAATATGACCATAGAGACAATATATGTCCAAAAACAGGCAAAATACAGCAATAAAGCGACAAAATATGACTGTAGACAAAATATAACCATAAAGAGGCCAAATATGACCATAAAGAGACCAAATATCACCATATAGTGACTAAATATCACCAAAAACAGGCAAAATACAGCAACAAAGTGACAGAATATGACTATAAACAGACAAAATATGACCATAAAGAGACACAATAAGACCAAAAACAGGAAAAATACGGTAATAAAGCAACACAATAGGACTACAATTTCCTGGAAATTTCATCCAAATCCCTTAGTCTGTTTTTCAGTAATGTTGCTAACAGAGGAATGATTCACATATGACGATTGTCACATAACTCTGCCGTGTTCCTTGGAGGAGTAATTCATCTAACTTCCCTTCATTCTTTCAGTGCTCCAACAGATCTGGATGCAGCAGTTTCCATCACGGTGATCTGTCTGGTCTGTGGTCCACTAGTTTCAGCCATTCTCCTAATATGTTTCATGGTAGAAAAGTTTTTATCAGTCGTTTTTATTTTTTATGTATTCCACCACAATATCGCATGGGTTTAAAACTGTTTACTTCCGCTTTGGTGAAGAACATCAGGGAATTAACTGTTTTTCACAGTCTTCAGCAGTAATTTTTATTGGTAAATGAGGGACATTAGAATCGGACATGTCTGCATCTTCAAACCAAAAACAAGGAAGTGAATTCGGTGACGTACGTACATTGCGTTTGCGCTGGGGACTGCTTTGATTGGTGGAACTCACGGGAGGCTGGCCAAAATTGTGGAAAAGTTGCGGTGATTCGACAAAATTGCAAGGTTGCGCAGAAGTCACGGAGATTGGTTGAATTCGCGTGAATTTGCACGATCGCAACATCGCGAATTCCTGGAGGGACTGTTTAATGATACATTTAACTAGTTTTAGATACATTTAATGAACCACTGTTAGATAAATTTAATGATACATTTAAGTAGTTTTAGTTACATTTAATGATACATTTAAATTGTTTCAGATACATTTGATACATTATTAAGTATGTGTGTATATATGTGTGTGTGTGTGTGTATATATATATATATATATACATACATATATATATATATATATATATATATATATATATATATATACACACACACATATATATGTATAACATATTTAGTACATCTTGCTTTGGATGGCTACTACAACAGTCCACTGTTTTTGCTGTTTGCTGATGGTACAAGACATTTATCCCCCTTATCGATGTAATTTTAGGGATTTTGTTAAAGTTTACTTGAGCCTTAAACTAAAGTTTTTTCAGAACCATCTACTAAAAAGACAATATCATGACATGAAGACGTTCATCTTCATGGCTTAAGCTCACTTTAAACAGTTCCAAGGATTTAAAATAATCTTTCTGTACAATTTCAGAACAGATAAATCTATTTATCGTCTCCCTCGCAGCCCAACCTACATCTGTCCTCCCTAATCTCCAGATCCTTTTGCCACATCAAGCTGTCACACTTTCTACTCTGAGTATTTGACATTTTCCTATGAAATATTGAGGCAGAGTGTAGAGTGTGAGGAAAAATCTAGAAACTTTTGAACATTATTCTCTTCCCACGCTGCTCCTCAGCTAAAAATGCTTCCAAAAATCAGTGAGATTAAATGTGCTTTAAGGTCTTCAGATGATATAGAACTGTGTGCGGATTAAAGGGATTATTCCATCTGGAGGAGCAGCTTTGTTTATGTTGTGATGCCCCCAAAACCTTGTTGTAAAATTCCTTCATCTGTCTGGTAAGTGCTCCATCCATCTTCACCCACCCAGACTCTCTAAACACTCTCTTAATTTACACAATTCTATGCTAAATAATTCTGTTTCTGTTAGAGTCGTCTCCTGAGGCGTTTTCAAACCAATTCTGGGCTTTTATTACATTTCAGAAACATTCAATTCAATTCAATTCAATTTTATTTATATAGCGCCAATTACATCTAGTTGTGATATTCTTTATTAGTGCTGTGTTTAAGGTTCAGAAAACACAACATAAATCTGACAAATGGAACATAAAATGCATATTTCTGTCTTGATGTGTAGTGGTTTTATGCATCTGACCCATCTGCTGTCTGTGTTGACTATATTTAACTGTTCATGTCAACCTGACCTTCATTTTAACCAAAACCACTCTTTCCACCTTTTAACGGCACAAGTTGTTTAAAAAAAAAATAAAAAAATAAAAATCTTTTTGTAAAAATGCAAAAAAACAGTTTTTTGGATTTTTTTTTACAGTCAGCATGTACATGATTTTACAAGATATCTGTAATTTAGTAAAACTGGGAAAATCTGTTAAATTACAATAAAAAAACATCTATTTACCACTCTTAAATGCTTAATATACATATTTTTTTCTTCTAAATAATGGCAACGATCTTTAATTCTGATGATTTTATTATAAAACAAAAGTATGAAACAAGAAGTTTTATACTTTTTAATTCACGTTTTTACAAGTTATTCAGGTTTTTATTGGTCTTATTATTCCTCCATTTCAAAGGGCAGGATGGCTTTGAAACCAGGTAAAAGTTAGAATCAACCACAAATAAAACATTTCATTTCCTAGGAGCACCATTCCGAATTCAACACAAAACCCTCGAGGCACAAGAGACGGTTCTAAATACTCTATGGACTGACTATGCTGTGCAAACAAACTACATATAAGAAACTCTCAATAAACCTAACAAGAAGAACATAAGCTATGACTATTTAAATATATTTTTATATATTTATCTATATATTTAGTAAATCTAATAAATGCATTTGCTGATAGACATGGAGATCTTTCTGTAAACTATTTACATTAAAAGGTTTACATTTTTGCAGAAACAATAAATAGCTATGAATCCAAATGTTAGGATCGGTTCATATCGTAATGTCAGCAGGGGAGGAGGGGGCATGTTGGGCGAACTGGTGACATCTTCCGACGGGGGTTGGGGGTGGATCCGAATATTCGGATCTCAAAATAAATATTCGGATGCCATCGTCACTATCGAATATTCAGATATTCGGGTACTCGGGTCCAGCCCTAATACACACCAGTGAGCAGTGATTCCTAACACATATCTGGGGGTCATATATTACTAAATGCTGAAACCATAATACTATATACAACATAAATGTACTAATAAATAATAAAGTTAAGTCTTACCCACATTGTTTGTTGTGCAATTTACTAGGGCTGGACCCAAATATCCGAATATTAGGTTGTTGTGGTAGTATTCGAATATTAATTTTGAGATACAAATATCCCATATCATTTATGGGGCCAAACACAATCCCTTCAGTCTTGTCTGCATTGAGCTGGAAAAAACTTTGACACATCCACTCACTGATTTGATGGATACACTGACTGAGAGCAAGGAAAGGACTGTAGTCATGTGATGACATTGAAATATAAAGTTGTGTGTCGTCCGCATATGTCAGCTCAGTTACTTCAGGAATTTGAACAACAGATAAAGTCAACACGAGGTTACTTTATAATTTTAAAAAAACGTCCAACGACTGGTCCAACAAAATCCAAAGTATTTAAACAGTTAACAAGCTGCAGTAAATACACTCTAACATTATTAATCTCTTTATACCGGCTTGATATCAGAATAATCCTCACAGCTGATCTACATGTTGTTCACTGTCGTTAATCCAGCTGCTATGTTAGACGTCCACAAATAGTCACAAAAAGTGTCTCAACACTGGGTGCTGTAACATTTTAGATTGTTGTTTAAAGAGAAGTACATGACAACGAAGGGTATTTTTGTATAAATACAAACTTTATGAAATTGTCAGGTAATCACATAACCTTGAGAACAAAGCTAAGTCAATTAAGCACTTTCTGACACATTTTCAAGTAAAAATTCACATTTTTCAGAGTATTTTACATCCGTTACATGTCAGCGGTACTGAAGATAAATAGAAAAGCAGTTCAGTCGTATTTTTCATCTAATAAATGTGTAAAAAATGGATGATATTACTTTTAATATAAGCAGAAACTCATCACTGTAACCTACAGCTTCTAGTGCAGCTGGTACTGGTGCATCGACATATTTAGAATATTCCAAATTGATGTATATATACACAGAAAAATAGACAATTGTGTACATATATAAATCTAATTTAATTTGTTGTAAAATCTGATTTTGAAAACTCAGATTGTGCTCAACCATAATATTTTGTGTTATTTTTTATGATTAAAAAGATGTAGGATTTCATAACACATTTCCACTTTTTTTCCTACACACTACATATTTATAGCATTATACGATGACTTAAATGAAATTAAGTCTAACCCTAAAACAACAGATTAGTTTACCTGACTGCGCTTCGTCTGTAGTTTCTAAATGAAAACACAATTCTGACATTTAGAGACTTGGTTATGAAATGACGACTCTGTGGTGAAGGAGAAAGTGCAGATGTCCTGTAATCAACTACTCTGACCACTAGATGTCAGTCTGACGCAGAACACGAGTTACAGCAACACACACACACACACACACACACACACACACACACACACACACACACACACACACACACACACACACACACACACACACACACATATATAACGCCGAATGACTTCTAATGTGTCTCTAGCTGCAGTTTATCTTTATTTCCTTTGATTAATCTGCATTTTTTCTTGATTGCTCATCAGCCGCTTCAGAAAAAATCAAATGTTGATTGTTTTGTCAATTTTCTATCACACAAATCAACAAATATTCAGATTTCTAGCATTTTAGGCTTCACCAGTTATTGATCTTAAATGTAAATATTCTGTTTTCCTCCCTCCTCTTTGATAAGTTGAATATATTTGAGTTGACGTCATCTTGAGCTTTGGAAAACTCTGATCGACATTTTTCACCATTTTCCGACTTTTTTGCGACTGAAAGCTCGGATAATTAATGCCCTGGATTTGCCCTCTGCTGTTTATCGCCTCCAGCAAAAATCCTGAATTCTCTGCTGAGTAGGAAATCAAAAACAAAAAGCTTCAACTCCTCTGGAACATAAAAGTCTCAGAAGGAGGGAAATGATTCTCTTTGTCGCAGTGTTCAACGTCGTCTCCTACAAGTTTATCTGAGGGCGTTTTAAACAGAAAATAGAGCCGCTAAGTGGAAATAGCTGCTGTCTGTATTCACATTTCATAATTTTATTTAAATTATATCTAATTTATACTGAACACAGAAACACAGGAGTCTCTCAGATAATCTAAACAAGCCTACAGGTTTATATTGAGGCCGCCAGTTTTAATTATTTTACATTTATTTTTAAAATATTCTGCCATGATGTTGACATACTGCAGGACTCACGAGTTTGGAGTCTTTCTGCTTTTGTGAAAAGACGATCTGAGGAGCCAGAATGCGTCATCTTCCCAGAAATACCTACTTGCTTTTATTAAAGCATCTAATACTTTGTTAATAATTTAGACGAGTAGCTGCTCTGGGAGTGAGAACAGCTCAACATTTTTCTTCTAAATTGGAAGTATAAATACAAAACAAAACAAGCAGCTCCTTTCACTTTTACCCTAAACATTAAGATTTAACCTGAATAACTTAATTATTTAAGTTAAGAACCTACAATATTATATATTGCACAAATTTACATGACTAGTTGGAATATTAATTATTGTTATGGTCATTTTAAGCACTATGGTAAAATAGAATAAATTATAATGATCATCAAAATAAAATATGTCTAAATAGTAATGTATTTATTTTACTAATTTACCCAACTGATTAAAAAGCATATACATTTAAAATATGTAATGAAATAAATTATTAATGATCATAAAAATAAAATATATATAAATAATGAAGCCGTAATATTATGTACTACACAAATTTTCCTGACTAATTTCAATATTAAAGCTAAAACCTAAAAATTGTATGTATTTTACTAATTTACCCAACTAATTTAAAAAAAAGCATGCATTTAAAATGTGTAATAAAATAAAATAGAATGGTCATAAAAATAAAATATACACTAAAACCGTAAGATTATGTACTACACATTTTCCTGACTAATTTCAATATTATAGTTAAAACCTAAAAATTACATTTATTTTACTAATTTACTTGACTGACCTGATTTGAATATTAATATGTTTAAATTATGGAATAAAATAAATTCTAAGGATCATAAAAATAAAATATGTCTAAATAGTAATGTATTTATTTTACTAATTTACCCAATTAAGTTAAAAAAACATTTAAAATTTGTAATAAAATAAATAATAGTGATTATAAAATAAAATATGTATAAATAGTAAAACCATAATATTATTTACTACACAAATTTACCTAATTTCAATATTAAAGTTAAAACCTAAAAATGGTATTTATTTACTAATTTACATGACTAATTTAAATATTAATACAATCAAAATATGTAATAAAATAATTTATAATGATGATAAAAAATAAAGTATAAATAGTAAAACCATAATTCTATATACTACAAATTTAAAAAATGACGTTAAATCCTAACCAAGTTATTTATTGTGCAAATCTACCTAACTTAAATATTATTGTCAAGATAATATAAAACATAATATAATAAAATATATTGCACAGACTCACCTGACTAATTTGAATATTGAAGTCAGGACCCTACATTATTATATATAATACAGATTTCTTTTTTTTTAAAATT
This sequence comes from Amphiprion clarkii, assembly GCA_027123335.1. Classification (NCBI taxonomy): domain Eukaryota; kingdom Metazoa; phylum Chordata; class Actinopteri; family Pomacentridae; genus Amphiprion; species Amphiprion clarkii. The sequence continues at coordinate 9,531,185 of CM049586.1, forward strand.
TATTGTCTGACTAATTTAAATATTAATGAATTAAACATTTACTAAAATATATTATGAAATAAAATTTGCATACATACTATGACTATAATATTATCTTTTATACAAATTTACCTAATTGTTAAAGTCAAGTTATATACTAAACAGATTTACAAATATATTAAATATTGATGTTCAGACACTACAGTATTAAATATGAAAATGATTTACCTGACTAGTTTAAATTAAATTAAATATTGTTTCGGTAACTTCAGCAGTTTGATAAAATAGAATAAAATAAATTGTAGTGACGATAAAAAATGTAAAATAATGCTGAAATTATATACTGTACAAATCTACCTGACGAATTAAATTATTAAAGTCCAAACCCTTCAATATAATATATTATGCACATTTATGTGACTAATTTAAATATTATTAATATTAAATATTTAATGAAACACATTATTATGATTTAAAAATAATAAAAAAATTAGTGTAAATACTAAAACCGTATTGTTACTGAGTAAACACATTTATGTGACTAATTTAAATATTGAAGTTAAGACATAGCAGTTTAAATATGAAATATTATTATGTTTGAGTCATTAAAACTCTGTGGTGAAATAGAATAAAACTAATTATAATGATGAAATAAGTATAAATACTAAAATCATAATATTTAAATGCTTTGCATATTTACATGACTAGTTTGAATATTAAATACTGTTATGTTGAACCACCTAAAGTGCTTTGGTTAGGGAAATTAGGGAAATATTGTAGACTTGAGATTTAATTTGTGCATATTATAGAGTTTTTTGAAACCATAATGTGATGTTGTCGCCTATTTTACAGATTACAGATATTTATGTCACTGGCCTGTGTTTAGTTTGACCACCATCCACACCAATCTGCTCCCTACAGCTTTCTTATTGTATATAAATGTAGTTTCTTTACTTTTGTTCCAAAAACTGACCACATAAACTTTTTAGTAACATCTAAACTAGTTTCTTGTTAGTTTCTGGTATACTACAGACCTCATAACGTCACCATAAACCTGATAAATTACCCGTCATGTTCGTTACGTCCTGCTGCTGCCGACCAGGTGTGTCCAGACGCTCAGGTATCAGCTCATCATTTATTAACATTTATTGCTTCCACCTCCCAGTAACGCCGCAGCTCAAACATTATGTCACCGTTGCTGCTGTGCAACTTATGATTCTGCTTAAGAGCTTTATCCTCTTTACTACGGCGGTGTGTTCGGGTGTTATGACGCTTTGATCACGGAAATATCTGGCTGAGGGATAAATCGCCCACTGCTGCTCTTATTTACTCTGTTCACTCTGTTTCTATGTGGAGATTAATGTGCTGAGATGATTGTACCCGTAATACACTCATTTTTAAACATTGCCAGGCGAACTTTAGTTGTTTTATGGGGTCAAACCTCATGAAATAAACTGAATAACTTCTTGTCATTCACTAAAAACAAACTATTTCATATAAAATACAGCTTTGTCAGTGTATACATTTGTTTTCAAAGCACATTTTGACTTTATAGCAACATTAATGATATATATCTTCTTTTATAGTGCCACAGTAAGTCTGGTTTTGCTGCTGTTAAAATGTCTAAACAACAATTTAAGGTAAGTGATTTTTTTTGTTCCTTAAAATTGTGAATTAGCATCAATCCAGTTTTACTCAGATTTTACTCCAAACCTGTGAATCTGAGGACACAACAGCACATTTTGTGTAGTTTCTATGACAGATTAGCACTATTAATGCATACAGTGTGTTTGATTAAAGGCAGAAGCATATACTTCTCAAATTATCTTTAATATATCAAGAAAAACAAAGAAAAGTCATTCAACAGCTAAAAATGAGATGAGATCCTAGACTTTAAACTGCGGACATCGGTTCATGTCAGCTCACATGCAGCCTGTTATTGCTGCAAATGTGAGTTTATTAGTCATTTTAAAGTAAAAAATCCAGATTTTTTCTTGATAATTTCCTCCTTTTCTTCATATCAGCACAGTAAGGTGAATATTTTTGAGTTTTTGTCACATTTAGCCACATCTAGGAAACTGCAAAATCCAATTTTCACTGTTTTACAATGTTAATCCAGAAAAGAACTGTATCTTAGTCAATTGTTAGTACCTTCAGCAGCTGAGTAACGTCTATGTCAACTTAAAGCTGACAAAAACAGTGGAAGTAACATCTTTTTGAACCAAATATGAAGTTATCAAACCCATAAAAACTTCTTGGATATGGATATCTGAAGTGTTTGCACTTGACCGACTGCAAAAAAAATAAATTCCCATTATGTCCACACTGCCTGTAGGCACCAAGGTCCTATTATCAGAAATTGTAAAAAAAAAAAAAAAAGATGTTAGACAGGATAGTTACAGTTATTATTGGGATTTTTGTAAAAGAAATAAAGAAATTCAACCTGTCCTTTTTTATGATTTATGGCATAACAGAAAACATTTCATAGTTCTCTCTGCTTCTTCATGATTGTGCTGTTTCCGTTGAGGTGCAGCACTTCAAATCATAGTGAAAAATGAGCCACAGTGGGTAAAAATGCCCGTTCAGAGGGTTAAAACAGTTTATCGTCTCCTCTCTACTGGCTCTAAGCATCAGGTGCAGCCTGAACATGGAGGCTTTAGGACCCAGAGCCTGGGTGCTGTTAAAGCTGCTGCTGCCTTCAGTCTCCGTCCTGTTGGATAGAAACAGTCGCTGCTGGATCTCTCCTCTCTGATATGAAGCTCTGAGGGCCTCAGACTTCCAGCATCCAGCAGCAGATGGAGGACTTCCACAGATCAACTACCTGCTGTGGGAGTTTCCTCTGAGTTTCCTCCTCACACCGGTGACACCTCGTTGTTGTGTTGAATTTTTGCTGCTGGTCCCGGACAGAAGCTACAGGCTGAACTCCTCCTCCTCTCTTTTCTCTTTCAGCTGTCAGTCTGTCTGTCACTGTCAGGCTATCCCCTTCCCTCTTTCTAGGGTTTCATAATGCAGCCAGCTCCGACTCTCATTCAGCAGCTCGGGTGGATTTCATCCCGCCGCCTGTCCGAGAATATCGACCAGTAATGACTTGAGCATGAGGCGACACAGTGGGGTCGTGGAGATAATGGAAGGTCACGGGCCACACAGGACTCAACTCTGAACCAACACTTGTTTTCTAACCCTCCCAGCAGCGCTGTTAGATTTTTGATTTTTTTGAGTATATGAGCGTTTTTTTTGGATTTACAATCATGGGAAACGCAGCAGGGAGCATCGAGGCTTCCCAGGGGAAGGATGGGAAGGCGGCGGCCCCGGGATCCAGCGGGCCAGCCGGGGCCAAACTCCCGATGCCACCTGAGGAGGAGCTGGAGGAGAGATTCAGCGCCGTGCTGGTGAGTCAACTTTCACACAGAGAGGAGAGCGCACAGCAAACAGCAGAAAGAAACAAAAGAATGTGGAATATGTTGGAAATGTGCACGTCCTCGGGACAAGCTTATCGGAGTGCCAGGTACACAATGCCACTGTGGAAAGATACATAAGAGCTCCTTTATGCTGAGGCTTACTGCAGCTTTAGGCTCACTGCTTCTCTATGGGCTGTTGAATAATGAAACTAGGAAGTCTGGTCTGTTAATAAAAGGTACTCAACAATCTTTACAGCTTTAAATCTATTTAGAATACTTTGTTTAATGAAGAACCTCTTAGTTTGTTAGTTAACCAGAGAGGATTAAATCAGTTCCACACTATATGGTGAAAAGTATGTGACAATAGAAAATGAAATTCCACAATTCTTATAGGAGCAGATTAGATGCTAAAAACTATTTATGTACACCAACATAAACTCTTATTTACAAAGAAAACTACACATTAACAGATGTGCTATGCGGTACGTTAGCCTGTACAAGATAACATTAACCTAAACAAGATGATGTTAGCCATTATTTTAAAGTAAACAGGATAATATTAGCCGCAACATTAGCCTAAACAAAATAACACCATCGGCTACATTAGCCCAAACAAGATAACAGTGGTGTAAACAAAACAACATTAACTCGAACAAGATAAAGTTAGCTGCTATGTTAGCCTAAATAACACAACATTAGCTTCCACTTTAGCCATTACCTAAACAAAATAGCATTAGCTATGACATTAGTTTAAACTAAATAACAGTATCTGCTATATTAGCCTAAGCAAAATATCATTAGCCACTGTTAGCCTGAGCAAAATGCTGTCAGTCGCTACATCAACCTAAACAAGACTACATTAAGCTAAACAAGACGACGTTAGCCATTATGTTAGAGTTAACAGGATAATATTACCCGCAACATTAGCCTAAACAAAATGACACTATCGGCTACATTAGCCCAAACAAGATAACAGTGGTGTAGACAAAATAAAATTAACCTGAACAAGATAAAGTTATCATTAGCCACTGCTAGCCTAAGCAAAATACCATTGACCACTAGTATTAGCCACTACATTAGCTTAAACTAAATAACAGTATCTGTTATATTAGTCTAAGCAAAACAATGTTAGCCGCTATGTCAACCTAAACAAGGTAACATTAGCCTAAACAAGACCACATTAGCTGCTTTGTTAGCCTAAACTAGATAGCATTAGCTGCTGCATCATCCTAAACAACACGACGTTAGCCTAGACAACAGTAGCCTAAACTAGATTGCATTAGCTGCTACATTATCATAAACAACATGACATTAACATAAACAAGACATTAGCTGCTACATCAACCTAAACAAGACATTAGCTGCTTTGTTAGCCTAAACTACATAGCATTAGCTGCTACATTAGCCTCAACAAAACAACATTAGCCTAAACAAGACAACATTAGCCTAAATAAGACAACATTAGCCTAAACAAGCGAACATTAGCTGCTACATTAAGCTAAACAAGATGATGTTATCCACTATGTTGGCCTTAATAAAATAACATTAGCCTTCGTGAATGTGTTGCATGGAGCGTTGCTCAACAGATGGACCAGTTTACCAACAGCAACAAGAAAATTTTAGGTCGTGAATGTTGTGATGACGTGTTTTTAAGATAAAGTAACAGCTAAACCCTTCTCTAGCTGCTTTAAACATTATGTGACACCATTTACATTCTGACTTTTGGTCGGCAGTGGGCAATTGTCAGTGCTAAGAAAAACAACTACCATCATGAATTATGGAAGTATCTTGGTACAGAAGTCTCAGTTTTTGTGGCATCCTTACATCGATTGGTCTTTGCCCCGTAGTTCCTCGTAAGCATCTTAATGCTTCCGTTTCAACACAGTAAATCCTCTCTGCACAAAGCCAGCTCCATATAGACATATTATAGTTTTGTTTTTTTTTTGTTTTTTTTTAAATTCACATGACCTCAACCTCTCCAGTTAACACCTTTGGATTGAACTAAAACACTGACTGTAAACCCGACCTTATCAGGAAACCAGCGTTGGACATTTCCTCCTAAATAACAAGAAAAGAATAGTATCTTAGTAACAATTTGTCCTCAGATACACCAATAAACACCAACATAAAGAGTGTCTAGTTATTTTTGTTACAAGCTTCATTGTTGAATGACTAAGTTTTGGTTTGGTTTTTATTGTAGACCACATCACTTGCTCTGTTGACCCATCCATCATGACCTCCTACCTTTTGCATTGCTAACAATAACTTTACTTCCACCATTTGTTCCTGGAAAGGATGACTTTGTGTCCAACCTCACTAATGCAACAGGTTCAAACAGATGAAAACCAGCAGAATGGAGGCTGTTGTTGAGGCGTAAACATACATTTGGTCATGTAGAGCAGTTAAAGGGCGCTTTTTTTTAGCAGTTAAACATGTGGTTTTATTGTGAGTCAATGTGGTTGTTTTTTGTTCATCAATGGAGGTTTCAGGTATCTTTAATTAAACTCACTGGTGGTTTTGACGGTCATGGTTTCTTGAAAAAAAAGGGAAAATTTTACCATTTAGTAAAGCCAGAAATGGTAAAAACAGACACAAATGTCGAATTTTCAAATCTAGGATATGGCTTGAACTATTCGTATTGTTGTGTGATTTCATTCAGGAAAATTAAAGGAATCTAATCTTAACGCGGTGATATTTCCACTAAGCCACTTTATCCTACAGGTCTCATTTTAAAATGACCAAAAATAAACAATTTGCTCTAACCAGATTCTGTAAAAAAATAAATATTTTGCACTCCACAGCACAACTAAGAAGATAAGTTTGACTCAGCTATGACTGAAAGTCACATGAGAAAAATTCTGCAACTTTTCAGGTTGAACAGCAGACAGTGTTTACACAGATAAAATAAAAATCAAACCTACTGGATCAGTAAAATAAATGCAGCATGGCTCAGAAACAGTGAACAGAGGAGCAAGTTGTTGGAAGATACATTCAGCATGGTGAAACATCTTTCTACAGCTGATGAGCAAAGTAGAAAAAAAATGTCTGGAGAGTCTGGAAACATGGAGATATTTAAATACCTACAGTATGAGGAGTCAAAACGACACAAACCAGACAAATGAGACAGAAATGACCCAAGTTAAGAAATATGAGACACATTAATGACAAAAAAAAGAGAGAAATCTGTCCCAAAGTGCCAGAAAATGACACAAACGGCTCAGAAAAACAGCAAAAATGAGACAGAAGTTGTTGAAGATACATTCAGCATGGTGAAGCATCTTTCTGGAATTGATGAGAAGAGTAAGTTATTCACAAAATTAAAGCCAAAATTAACCAATAAATTAGCTAAATCCAAGCTTATTGTCACTTCTGTAGTCTTATTTTTAAAAAATGCTTAAAACTGACACCAGATCTTATAAGAGAAGCCATGACTACTTTAACTGCAACAGCGTGACAGAAATTCATTGAATACTCGGCTGAACTGCAGGCTGTGTTTACACAAAGTCCTATTATTTGACGGAGAGCATTCCTTGACCATAACTTCATCCTAACTTGTTATTTGTCTCAACAACATGAGCAGCGATAGACTGAACTCGTGTCTACATGACAAAAAAAAAACAGAAAACAAGGAAGCAGCATATCTGAGTGCTGAGGGCGCTATGCTCAATATGCGGCCAGACGACCTGCTCTGTGATTAACTGCATTCCTCTTTACATTCCTCCTTCCGTCTTATCACCAGAGCTTCAGCGAGACGCTGAGATGTGTGGTTTGATAGCATAAACATAACAAACCCTCACTGTCAGTGTGAACAGACTCCTGAAGGTGGAAGGTAACCAGCCAACGCCCTGATAGGCGCTGATTCCCTCCAGAGAGGAAGCTGGATCGATGTGAGCAGAAAAAACTCCCTGTTAGGGCAGAACCTGAATTGTAATTACCCCTGCTGAGGGCTAATGTTTACGTTCCTTCACTGGAATATCTTTAAACCACTTCAGCCGGTTTCTGTGAGATTTAGTGGACAGATGGGACTCAATCTGCAGAATTAGAAGATTACTAAGATCATGTTGAAATAAATATAACCCTCTAAACCCCCAGACAGTTTCTGAGGATTTGTGTTCCTGTCACATTTTGACTTATGTTCACGTGTTCCAATGTTTGAGCCATGCTGTATTTATTTCAAGTATTGTTTTATTTTCCTCTGGTCACACTGCCTGCAGGTCAGCTGAAAAGTCTCAGATGTGCAGTAAAACTGTAATCTTAAAAAAAATAAAAAATAATAATTACTTGTAAAAATACAGATTTTTCATAAGAACATTACTTAAAGATGTGTGCTTTTCCATGTAAATTAATAATATGTAGTAAAATCACTAGATGTTATCTGCAACATAATTTATTAAAACAGGAAAAATAAGTAAAATAAGAACTATTTTTTCGGAATTTAGTTTTTAAAAAACTTTTAAATGCCAGCAAATATCTGTAAAACAGCATTTTATTTTTCTGATTTGAATACAGTAAAGGTAGTGTACATTTTAGGGTCACACACTACAAAAGAACAAATTATAATTTGTAAAAATACAGATTTTTGATGAGAACATTACTTAAAGTTGTGTTGTTTTAACAGTCTACATGTAAATTAATAATATCTCTTAAAATCACTAGAATCACTATAACTTAATTTATTACAACAGGAAAAAGTACAATAGCAACTCATTTTTAATGAATTTATTTTTTTAACTTTTAAATGGCAGCAAATATCTGTAAAATTTACTTTACAATTTACATTCATACATTTAATGGTAAATGGTGGTAAATTTAGGGGCACACACTGCAAAGATCAAAACAAAATTTGTAAAAAATACTGATTTTTGATGTGGACGGTTTTGACACATTTTTTAAATGGGTATCAAATAATAAATTACAATAAATACTTGTTTTCTGTGATTGTATTAGATATTATCTGTAATTAACCAAAAAAGGGAAAATCTGTAAAATAACAGTTAAATAAAATTAAATTTGGCTATTTAAAACAGTTTATTTCTGTCTAATTTCAGAATGTTACACTTACAACAGTAGTCATTTTGATGAAATATCAAATATTTAAGCTTAGATTTAGTTTATTTGTTCAGCGTTTATCATATATCAGGTTTGATCCATTCACGAACCATCAGAAAGTTGAAAAACTGATGAATTTTTCTGTTTTTAAAGTTTCTGGCTCTGATAAATGTTGTCATTTTGGCAATTTTTAAAAATATAACATGCATTTTAAACCTTGAGCCAGGTTTTGTGTTTTTTCATACTGAGGTTGTTTCAACTCATGTATAAAAACAATAAATAGTTTCAGATTATTTTGGGGTTTTTTGGTTGTCACATTTAATCCTGCGTTTTCAAAAAGCATCTTAAGGCCAAATTGATTGAAAATCTGTTCTTTACCAAAGCATCATATCCAAAGATTGTAGATGAACAAGTAAGCAGCTACCAGCTTACATTTCTGTTCTTTACAGCTTGAAATTTATCGTCACAAAGAGCAGCTCAGACAACAAACTGACTTCCACCCAATTACATTAATCGTCAAGCAGCTAGTAAACCTCTAACTTTAAATACATTCTTCTGAGTTGTAGCAACACCTACACTTGGTGGTTTATCTCATTTTAACATACAACACATTTTATACACGGTTAATATGCTTTGTAGGGCTGCAGAGAAACAGGCGAAATAAATCAATAATAGATAAATACAGGCCACAACTGTAAATAACGTCCACATCAATAAAATGACTGCATTTAAATCCACTAAAATTCTATTATTTCACAAATATTTGCCGTTATTTTCACAGTTATTGAACACTACAGTCTTCCACCATTTTAAAACAGATTTTTTGACACCCTTGCTGCCAGATTTACAGTGTTTTTCCCACAGTAATCACTCACAACAACTCTGTATTGATTTATGGTGACCTTTTTCTGCACATAGATAAATAAAGCCACCAGATCTCCTCACTGTGAGGGTCACGGCTTCAGATTTTTGATTTAATTTGTCACTTTTCTGTATGTAAAACCTCGTTATGAGTTTTTTAGCATCTAAAATCATAGAGAGTGACATACAGCCATTCATCTTGTCACACTTTCGTCAAATAAGCAATTTTTAAAAACAAAATACTGCATTCATTGTCTGTGGTTTGTCTTAGTGAGCTGCAGTTGGAGGATTAGTGTGAACGACGCGCTGAGGGTCGAAAACTGCAATGAATTTATGAGCCAGCAGCAAACGTCTTGTGCCAAAGCCTGCAGCAGTTTGTGTTCACGTGCAGAAAAACATGCATCCCTCTGCTGCATTTCTTCCTCTGCCGTGTTTGTGTATCTCCCTAATTATAGATGATCTCCCAGCCACTCTCTGTGCTGACGGTGCACAACAAACCTGCTGTACTAAGTGGAGGAGAGACTCCGTCTGCATACAAACCAGCAGAAGTGATGCTGCAAACTGCCGCCGCTTCCTTCTGCAGAGAGACTAAAAGCTGGAAGGGTTCAGGGCTGGAGGTGGATAATAATGTGTGTGCAGTATTTGCGTGCGATACGAGCCGCCGGGTTTGTTTTTTATCGACGCTTTATGATGCTTTTATGTGACGCAGCGACAGAATCAATACGAAATCTGCACAGGACGTTCAGCTCAGCGTGATAAATGCACAAAGGCTTCAGTCTCATCCAAATTTACGTCGGGCACTTTTCCCCTCAGTGTTTTACATAACACTTTGCATATCTCCCAACAGGGAATGCGGCAGTGGGTGGAATTGTAAATGTACATCTGTGGATTTGTGTACTGTATTTACAGACGCACTCACAAAGACAACAGGAGGGAACATTTAGTCTCTTGTTAGTTGTTCTGCTCTTTTGGCAGGTTCATTCTTTCTCAGATACTTTAATAGTTTCTTTGTGAAACTGAAAATCTGAGACATCAGGTGCTTTTCCAGCCAACTGTGTTTTAGTTTTGCAGAGAAGAAACTACAGGGTGTTCCTAAAGTCTGGACACATAGGAAATCTCATTATAACTTTTTTGCTTCAGTGGACATGAAGGATGAACATATTGAAAGATAGCAGATGAATTTAACCCTTTGATGCGCAGTGTGGGTCAGGACATACCCATGTTCCATTGGATTTGGGTCACTTTTGACCCATGTTGTGCATCAAAGGGTTAAAGCACATCATCCAAGGAGGATTCCACTTGACTTTTCCATGATGACAAAGGTGCTTAAAAAGTTTAAAGAAACGAGCACTGTCATGGACAAACCCCGTTTTGGATGACTGAAGTATCAGTCAAAACTAAATTGGTCATGGCTAAAACTCATGCTATCTCCCAAAAAATCACTTCCCTAACTGTAACCCCAACGCCACCCCCAACCCTAACCACAACCTTAACCCCAACCTGAACCCTAACCACAACCTTAACGCCAGCCCCAACTGAAAACCCAACCCAAACACCACCCCCAACTGAAAACCCAACATCAACGCCAAGCCCAACCTCAGTGCCAACCTCAGACAACATTAAATGAATAATAAATCCAGTCTAGACATTGTTAATGTGGTAAATGACTATTCTAGCTGGAAATTTTTCATGGAATATATACATAAGGGTACAGAGGAACATTTCCAGCAACCATCACTCCTGTGTTCTAATGCTACATTGTGTTAGCTAATGGCGTTAAAAGGCTAATTGATGATTAGAAAACTCTTGTGCAGTTATGTTAGCACATGAATGAAAGTCTGAGTTTTCATGGAGAACATAAAATTGTCTGGGTGAAACCAAACCTTTGAACAGTAGTGTATATAAGACAGATAGAGACTTGTATGAGCAGCTACTTTGCTAATCACCTAGCAGTTTTAATAATTTTTAACAGCAAACAAGTCAAATATTTGCTTGTTGCAGTTTCAAAACGTGAGAATAATGAATCAGAAAATCTCAGGTGGATTTTTGGTGAAATTAAACCAACCTGTGGGAAATTATTCTAGATGTTTTTCTCTGTTTTCTGACTCTGTTGTGGTAAAACAATTAAGTCATGAAAACACTTTGCAGTTTGAGGTTTATTAGTAATATGTAAGACAGATGGAGTCTGCAGTGAAAGAAAACGGAGCAGAGATTTTGTGCGAACGGATAAATCCACTGATCCGTCCTTTAGGGACCCTCGACACATTTAGGGATTCAGGCGGCGTCACGATGCATCATTCAGGAGTTTTTACTGCAGAACTCTACTTCCTCTTTCTGAGCCTCGTTGTGTTGATTGCAGGAATAAAAGTCACTGATTGCACTTTTTAACGCCACTTAAATCAGCCCGATTGGAGGAGAGTTGGAGGGTTTAGTGAGCCTTGAAGCAGGTTGCCATGGAGAGTTTTAATGTGACAAGAACAGCCGCACAGTTTCACACTTCTTCTGTCTTGGTGTGTTTAAAACGGTCCACAAAACCAGCAGTGAGTTAGAGAGTAAACATGAAACCTGACGATGCAGGTCGTGTTTACATTCAGATCTTCAACAAGGATATCATTATCTGATCAAATGCTGACATTTGATACTGAAGCGCCGCCTGTTCTGCTTTGTTTATGCGATTGAAGATGAAGCAGCTCTTGTTGTTCTCATTTATACAATCAGCTGAAGCTCGTTTTGACATAAAAATGAAAACCTGAAGATCTTCTAGTCTTTTTAAGAAACAAGCTGCAAAAACACCAGCTGGTCTGTTCTGCATCTGAACACAAACATGAAGCAGCGTCGTGCTTTTTTATTCATTCTGTAATATAGAACAAAACCAGCAATGAATTAAACTTACCAGCATGTGTCTGCATGAAAGCCTGTTGTAGAAAACTTTATTTTATGTCCAAGAGAAAAACAAAAATCAAACATGAATATTCAGACAACACACAACTAAAGCCAGATAACCAAAATAATTAACAGGAAAAACAAGAGTTATATAAACAGTTAACAAAATTATGAGTCAAATTAACGAAAAAATTTACAAAAAAACAGCATAAAAAACACTCACAAATTACTCAATTTTTTTAAACCTAATTTTTTATAAAGTTGCAGAAAATGAAGCTACAATCTCTTCCACTGATTAAAATTAGTCTATCTTTTTGGTTAATTTCATGTTTTTTGATGTTAAATGTTTTTTTTAATGATTCTTAATAAAATTATTTTTGGTTAATCTTCTGTAGTGATGCTTCTTTACATCAGGGGTGTCACAGTCATCTTAGTCAATTTGATCTCAAGTGACCAGTAAAATCACAGCATAATAACCTATTAATAACCCCAACTCCTAATGTTTCCTTTGTTTTAGTGCAAAAAAGTATGTTCTGAAAATATTTACATTTAAGGAATTATCTTTTTATAAAACATTATGAACAACCTGAAATTTCTTCAGTGCTAAGCCTCAGTTTATCATTTACACATTACAACTTACACATAACAGAGTGTCTACAAAGGAACAAAACATTTAGTCACAGGTATCTGGAACTGAATGATGCAGGATTTTCCTTTATGATCAAAACAACAAAAGACAGACAAAAAAAGACAAAAAACAACAAAAACAAGACAAAATATTACAAAAATGAGGCAAAATGACAAAAGTGAGCCAAACGACATGAAGCAAAACGAACGAGACAAAAACTTAGATAAAAGTTATAAAGCGACAAAAAATGGACAAACAACAAAAAATAGACAAAAAGTGACAAAAGTGAGAAACAAACGACAAAAAATAGAAACAAAATGACAAAAATGTGAGACAAATGACAAAAGTCAGACAAAAACCAACAAAAACAAGACAAAATATTTCAAAAATCTAGTATTTTAGTTTATGATCAAAACAACTTGTCATGGTGTAGAAATTATTTTAAATTTATAGTTTTATACATTTCTAATCTGTAGTTTATGTCTTCTCCGTAATTTTTACACTTTACAGAGTCGTCCCACGGGCCGGATTGGACCCTCTGGAGGGCCGATTTTGGCCGCATGTTTGACACCCCTGGTTTGCATCACTGTCAATGAGAACTAGGCTGAAAAATCTCAACAAATATCATTGACAGCCTATTTTTGTGACGAAAATCGAACTATAAAGTAACGCTTCATGACAAATGTTTAGAAATTGTTTGTAAATGAATTAAGATAAGATAGGATAAATCTTTGTCATTACACAGTCCTACTTTTGTACAACAGCACAATATAATTTGAGTCTCATCCACATCAGTGCTTAAAAATAGAAGGGCATGCAATTGTCAAAAGATAATAATATAAAATAGATGCAGCTTTGGGGCATTTTTTCTCCCGTCACACATTTTTACTCACTGTTAGTTAATTTCTCTCTGCAATATAAAATCAACTGTTACATATAAAATTACTGAGCTTTTTGTGATCATGTTTCTGAATATATTCATATTTAATTCAAATGTTTTTGTAGCTGAGAGCCACTGAAGAGGACTCATTAAAACAAACACATCGTTAGTTTTGCTCTTTTTTAATATCTCAACAGAAACTGATAATCTGAGTCCTCATTAGTCTGACTGCTGTTCTGTAGCAGCTGGTTAATACATGAAATAAAGTTTTAGCATCTTTAATGGCACCAACTGATCTTCTGACTTTAACAAATGTAAACTAGAAGAGTCTGAGTGGAGACATGAAGCATGTGAAGCTGGGTGAAAATGGAAATGAGGCGAAGCTCTGGTCCAGAAACACTTTACATAAGAGAACCTCTGCAGCCACAATGGAAATGATGTGATCTGGTACAGTAAGAGTAGGAGGTGCGTATAAATAAACCACATTAAAATTCTGGAGACTGTTTGTTCTTCAGGAGGCTGCAGATGGATCTCAGACTTCTTTCAGCACCGATAGTTTCAAACACTAAATGTCAAGACGCTTCTGTAACATCTACAAAAACACAGACAGGATGAGGTTGTTTTTGTTGTTAGTGATTAAAACATTTGTTTATTTTCAATTTTAAGCTTGATCATTTATGAGTTTTATTTCACTGTCAAAAAATATTAAACATCCATAATGCAATGTTACTTTTTAAATTTAGTTTAAGTTAATTTTTTGTGGCAAAAAATAGGTTTACAATGAAGTATGAATAAGAATATAAACGTGGTGTGAGAGATTTGGACATCAGTGTATGTCGAGCTCAATAAACATCTAAAGTGACTAATTATGATACTCAGTTTAGAGTGAAAACAGCGCTTCCATCATTATCTGATTTACTAAACGGTTTGAATTTGGTGTCAGATTGACTCATGAGAGACTGACTATCATCAGAGATAACAGATTTTATCAGTCTGACTGAGAAAAGACAATAAAAAAGATGCAAATGTAAAATTCTAGAAATGAAATCTTCAAAACAGTTATATAACTACACTGTAATAAATTTCAGTAAAAATAGTCAAATTCTAACTGTAGGCAATGTTTTTTCTAGAAAATACACTTAAAAACTATAGAATCAGATATTTTTGGAGCCATAAACAAGGTAATAATAATAATAATAATAATAATAATAATAATAATAATAATAATAATAATAATAATAATAATAATAATAATAATAATGTGAGAGCTGAACAAAATGCTGAGAATATTACCGATGACTTTGCACTACTGAATCGAGATGAGTCATTTTTACAAACTTTTTTCCCTTTTTATACATTAAAGGAGCTTTTCTTGCTTTCGAAAAATATATTTATTAAGCTACCATTTCCTATACATATCTGCCTTTGAATAAATAAATAAATAAATAAATAAATAAATCAATGTTGAGGATCCATAAAAATAAAAGTTATCCTTTATATTTTAAGTGTTTAAGTGCTCCAAGCTTTTTCAAAATGTTAAACTGAATCATACATATTAAAGATATATAGGTATTTATGGTTTATGTCTGCAAATTACACCAGTTTTTACATATTTTGACAGAAGAAACTACAGTAACAGCAACAACACTCTATAAATACAGTTTATTGTTGAAAGTCTAGTCAGAGTAATGAACAGTAAACCTCATATTCTACTGTAGAGCAGTTTAATTGATGAAACAGCACTTGACTTTTTAAGTAAAGTACTCTTCTAACACTGTAAAAATACAGTAAAATGTTGGCAACCATAGCTGCCAGTGTTTTACTATAAACTCCACATTCTACAGCAGAACATAGCAATTATTTTAACAGTAATTAACTTTAGATAAATGACTACAGATACAGTGTAAAAATGATTTTACAACAAGATTTGTCTGTACATTGGCGGCTTCTGTGTTGTTTTCTGCTGATGTAGTGTTTTAAAGCGCTTCTGGGAAAACACCAGAGCAAACCTCGGCTGTTTTTCAGTTTCCATCCAGTCAGATATAAGCAGCACTTATCGACCCGACAGGCCTGATTTATCAAATCACATCCAGCATTGATCTACCGCCCTGTTTTTCAGAGCGGCACGGATGACCGCAGCTCTCCAACATGTTTCAGCTTTTAAGCTTTAACCTCGGCATGAAAAAACGCCCTGTTTGGTCACTTTAGACGCTGGAATCATTGTGCATTCTAAACAAACAAAGCTTGAATTCACACACTGGTTAATGTGGTTAAAGCTGCTGCCGGACTTTCCTTGGAGTCGGTGAATTCACACGGACTCTTGTTGCTCAGGACATTGGACAAAGCAACGAGATCCGAGGAGCATTTAGGCAAAGTGATACTGAAGCCGAGTCTCCAGTCGATTAGCCCAGTTTCTCCAGTTTGCGTGTTATAATTAGTGTTCGCTATGTGGGACATCTCAGAAACTTTTGGTTTTTGCCATGATGTGAAGCATGGTGGTGGCAGCATCATCATGTGAAGCATGGTGGTGGCAGCTTCATGATGTGAAGCATGGTGGTGGCAGTATCATGGTGTGAAGCATGGTGGTGGCAGCATCATGATGTTTCTCAGCAGCAGGTCCTGGAAGGCTTATAAAGGTTGAGGGTAAAATGAATGCAGCAAAGTCTAGAGAAATCCTGGAGGACAACCTGATGCACTCTGAAGAGAACTGAGACTGGGAGAAGATTAGTTTTCCATCCAGACGATGAACCGAAGCAAACAGCCAAAGATACTCAGAAATGGTTTCAAGACAACAAGCTGAAAGTTCTGGAGGCCGAGTCAGAGTCCAGACCTCAATCCAACTGAGAATTTGAGGATGGACTTGAAAAGATCTGTTAACTCATGATCCCTATGGAACCTGACAGAGCTAGAGCAGTTTTGGAGATTTGAATGAGGTCATCTCTCGACTATGATGCTGCCACCACCATGCTTCATAGTGTCCACCAAACATATCATCTAGTGTGATGGACGAAAAGCTCATTACTGTAACTGCATCCAAAGGTGCATCTGCTAGATACTGACTTGAAGGGCGTGACTACTTATGTAATCACTTATTTTACAGTTTATATATGTAATTATCTGACGTTACTGTGTTGAAATCTGTAGTCACTTGGACATGAAAGAGTCTTTTTTGTAGACCTGTCAAAATAGCCAAATTTCACTGACTGATCAGTGTTGAAAAGTGTGAGGGGGTGACTACATTTCAGTACTACAGTAACTTCTGGTCTGTGAGTTTTGATTGCTTTTCTTCAAAAATCACAACTTTTGACTACAAAATTGGGCGACCTAAATGATTTCAGACACACAGTAACCTTTACAGTGTAACTGCAACACAGAAGACATATTCTATCCTTTTGCTTTCTTATATCTCTTTATTTGTGCTTCCAGAACACGATGAACCTTCCTCCAGACAAGGTGAAGATCCTCAGTCAGTACGACAACGAGAAGAAGTGGGACCTGATCTGTGACCAGGTAGATTTAGATTACAGCTTTCAAACCAACACCGCTGACACATCCACACCTCCGTCAAACCCAGTTATCCTCTGGGTTACATTGAATCAGCAGAGTCAGTTTATTTCTCTTCTATAGGCTAATGTGTTGTTGGTGTTTTATTTGTGCTCTTGTACTTTTTAGTAGCTTTATTTGTTAACTGTCTATTATTTGTAACACTGTTTTTCTGAGAATGTCGCAAAAAACTTCGATACACCCAAAAAGAGCCAATTTTTCTGTTTCAAACATGTTTATTTTGTATAAAAATGTCTTAAACAGCCCTAATTTGGGAGTCAGAAGCAGAACCAAAGCAGCTATTAATGATTTTTCTGGACCACGAGGCTACGAAGTGTTCAAACATGGTCCAAAAGACAAACTTGTTTGTTTACTCTGTCATTTAAGAAGTTGTGTAGGTTTGACAAACACCACTAGTGTAATTCTATTTCAGTGTTGTAAGTAGGCCGGCTACCAAGCCTGAACAACCACTACAACCCTCACACACACACACGAGGAAGCTCATCAATATTGTACATCACCATAGCAACCACAGGTCCATAACAACCGGCGTCCTGATGGGAGACTGACAGGAGACACCTGTCGTCGTCATTCAGTGACTCAGTCGACTTTTATTCAGCAACCCGTCACACATTTCAATGAACCTACAGAATATGTGATTTAACTGAGAGCCGTGACGCAGCTGAACATAACGAATCGTTTCTGAAGGCTCGTTAAGACCGAACTCATTTGCATAAGAGACGCTGTGTAATCAAAGAGCCCGTTTGACACCCCGGCTGAGCTCTGGCCTCCCCGCAATCAGACATAATTAGAGGTTTGTGTGTTTCTCTGCTTTTTCAGGAGCGATTTCAAGTCAAGAATCCGCCGTCTGCTTATTTGGACAAACTGAAAAGTTATCTGGATCACGGAGGAGTCAGTCGCAAGGTACAAACTCACACCCTAAAGCTCAGTTTGAAGAACAAATTAAATAAGAAGTCTTATTGACATTTTTATTTGATCAAATTCTTGAGCTTTTTGTGGCCGGAATTAAAACAGCAGCTTTTTTTTTTTTTTTTTTTTTTAAACAATAGATTAAGTCTTCACTCAGATATTTGTAAGGAAGCTGACACAGTGACCCTGTTTGCTTTGGTTTCTGTGTTGTAGTTTTTAACAGTTACTACATGTATCTGCCACTAGCTGTTCTGATCAAAATAATAATGCAAAAATACCTAAAGCAGCGTCCTGTAATGGCAAAACCAGGTAGTACAGTCAAGTATGTAGAAAACACCAATAATATGTTTAAACACAACTGGGTTAACTTGAAGCAAGCAGGAGAGATAGCCACAGCTAACCTTGATTACATTCACAGCCTTTTCTTCAGAACTCTAAATAATAAATATAAATACAATTAAGCTGAAATGTTAGTGTTTATCATACATATCTGGGGCAGAATTGAACTTCAGTCATAAAAGTGGTTTATTGTATTTCACAGGCACACCAACACACAGCTAATGTTGGCTAAAGCTAATGGTTAATCCTGCTAAAGCTAACTAGCCCAGAGTGCCAAAATGGCATTCATGGTCATTTTTAGTTTCTGAAGAGTGGATTTTTCTTTGCAACAAAGGACTTCAAGCTACATAAACACACATATTTAAATATACTAATGTTGAATAATGTGTTATTGGTACTATATGAAGAGGAGTTACATAGTTAGCCTTGGCTGACTTCAAATTTAAATGTGCGAAAAAATGTGCTGAAAGTGGCTTAACGGGCAATTTTTTAAAAATGACAACAACAAAAAAACATTTATCTGGAAATTCTTGATATATCAATGAAAATTTCACAGATGCTATTTAAAAATATCTACAGTTCATTGTAAAAAAGGCTCAAACAAATCAGAGATGATCGTGTAGAAGGTTTCTGATAGTTTTAGACGGAATAATCCACATTCATTGACCATCTTAATTCCTTTCCAGAAAGTCAGATAGTGTTTCTGAATGGGGTTTGTTAAACTGTTAAATAACCACAGAGGATGTCTGTATCATCACTGAACACAGACATTATTAGAAACCACTGCACAGAAAGACATCCTTTACATTTTCTGATTAATTAAGTATTAATTGACCTCTTACTTACCTTACAAGTGTTTTTTAACAGTTTAAGAGACGAGTCCAGGAGTCGACACAGATCCTGAGAGAGCTGGAGATCTCCCTCAGAACCAATCACATCGGGTGAGTCTCACTGAAGGTTGTATTTGGGGAAAAATACTTCATCTTGTACTACAAACCACAATCAAAGGAGAAGAACTGATAAAATCACACAAATGAAACCAAGTTTTATGTATTAACTGGACAGTACGACTCATAATATGCACTGAAGACACTTATATCGACATGTAAATATGGCATAAGATAGATATGCAGTTTGTAACCCCATGATAGTGGAAACATGAAGGAAACATCACTAAAACATTAAAACAAACCATAAATATATATAAGTATTGTTGATACTGTACAGATTCTACCATATGTGGAAATGCAGATTCCTCTGGATGTGAAAAATAACGATATTGCAGATATCCGTATACTGAAAAACAGTGAAATTGCAGTGAAACTGTATTGCAAAGATTCTTTCCTCTGTAGAAAAGACTGCTGTTAGAAATACTGATACTTCAGACATTTTATCTATATCGCAACTAATAAAATTCTGATATTGCACGTTTGTCCTTGTACAAGAACTGAAATTGTACAAAGTGTCTTATTTGAACAAAATATTCATCATGCACAACTTTGAATGTGTTCATGTTACAATAAATAACAGAGTAAAGTTGATTTAAAGCTTCTTGATACTTCTCTCCTCGTGACCGAAGAATGTTTCTTTGTTGTCTCAGCTGATGTTTGAGACAAAAAGTTGAGATTTTTCCATCTCTGAGTCATGCATTTGCTGTAGATTGTAAATAAGGATAATTTTAGAGCAGATTGTCAAACATGCGACCCACGGGCCAAAAGTGGCCCTCCAGAGCGTCCAATCCGACCCGTAGGATGACTTTGTAAAGTGTAAAAATTATAGAGAAGACATTAACTGCAAATTGCAAATCTGTAAAACTATAAATTTAAACTAATTTCTAGACCATGACAAGTTGTTTTGATCATAAAGTAAAATACTAGATTGATCATCGTTCTTTTGTCATTTTGTGTCTCATTTTTGTAATATTTTGTCTTGTTTTGTTGTTTTTATCTGAATTTTGTCGTTTTGTTACTGTGCTTTGTAACTTTTTTGTCTAATTTTTTGTCTCTTTTTGTTTCTCAATTTTGTTGTTTTGTGTTATTTTGTTGTTTTTTTGTCTTTTTTAAAGTAAAATACTATATCATTCAGTTCCAGATGACTAAATGTTGTGTGCCTTTATAGATCCTCTGTGATCTGGAAGTTGTAATGTGTAAATGATAAACTGAGGCTTAATGTTGTTGAAATTGAACTTATTTTTCTTTAGAAATTTCAGGTTGTTCATGATGTTTTGTAAAAAGATAATTCTTGTGAACATTTTCAGATTGTACTTTTTTTTTGCACTAAAGCAAACATTTGGAGTTGTGGTTATTTATAGGTTATTATGTTTGGATTTTACTGGTCACTTGAGATCAAACTGGGCTGAATGTGGCCCCTGAACTAAAATGAGTTGGACACCCCTGGTTAAGAGTTTTAAATGTCACTGTTGTTCCTGCTTTGTTCCTTCAGTTGGGCTCAGGAGTTCCTGAACGAGGAGAACCAGGGTTTGAATGTTCTCGTGGATTATTTATCCTTCGCCCACAGCGCTGTCACGTAGGTATCAGCTGGAAATATTATCACTTTTCATTCTCTTATCTCCTTCATATGGACACTTTATTAAACTATCCAGCCCAGGAAGGTCATTAAAGTCCATTAACATTGTGTCTCGGTGATTCTCGTTCTCGTGATTCTCAGGTATGATGTGGACGCTCTGGAGAATGGGACGCCGCCCACAGAAAAAGGCAAAAATGTGGACAAGTCAGTGGAAGATCTGAGCAGAAGTGCCAGTAACTCACCTACTCACAGTGCCTCGAAGGCCAGCAAGGCCTTCACAGTCAGGTAACGACCGACAACGGACTGATGGAGATAAAAAGCTAACCTTGATAATCTACATTTATGCTCTTTTCTTCCCAACTGTAAAATAATAAATGTGAATCCAATCAAACAGAAATGTCAGTATGCACATTCATCCCATATAACCGAGGAAGAATTTAAATCTAATCATGAAAATGAGAGGAAAAATGGCTAAACTAGTCCAGCTAACTTAGCTAGCAATGCTTGTCAATAACTGCCATTTTAGCTTCTGATTCTTGGTATTACAGTGATTTCACTGTATAACGTCATTCTTTCATTCTTGTTCTGTTTGACAACAGAAACCAACAAATATGTAAACAAGAACAGAATTATTTGGGATTAAGATGAAAATATTTTTTAAAAACAGCTCACAAACCCCCATAAACATCGGGTTATAAATGAAGGATTGAGGATGTAGCCACCATGTCGTCACATATTGGTTTGTGGACTATGGTTTTGAAACCTCAAGTTAAAAATCTAGTTTTTTTGGAAGTCAGACAAAATGTGTGAAACCTTAAGGACACAACCTATGGGACAGTCGATCACAGGGCAGCTACGTCATAAAACATTTCTAGATTTATCATCTATTTTCCTCTGTATGGGACGATGATTTACCAAATTAACATCACGCCATCTTAAAGGAGACTTGAAACTGGAAATCGAAACCTTAAACTTACTAGGAAAATATTTAATGAAGCAGTAAATCAAGTGAGCTGTCGACTAATTTTCTCATAGACTTCTATATAATTTGACCTCTATTTAGAGTCGCCCCCTGCTGGCTGACAGAAATAATGCAGGTTTAAGGCTTCACTTTTCAGATTCATCTTTAATATACAGTCTGTGCTAAAGCCAGAAGTTCCCTTTAATCTGTGAATTTAAGTTTAAATTGTGTTAATTACCAACATTTTAAAATAATCTTCAGAATTTTCTTTTAGCCGCCTGAAACCTTGAAGTAAAAAAAAAAGTTTTTAGTTAAATTTAATTAGCTACAAATAAAACCGATATTAAAGCTGTTTGTCCACTAATCACTGGTTGATGGTTCCACTGCAAAGCAAAAACAGAGAACTTCTTAAACCACTAAGGTGAAACGAGCTGTTTAAGATTCAGATTTTACAGGTTTTTAATGACTGCTGGAGAAAGAAAACAGTTTTAATGAGCTGTTGTGGGAGTGTTTCAGTGTTCAAACTACACCGAGTTCACGTTTTATTGCGAGTAGCTGGCTCAAGTTTCGATGTAACGTCGCAAATGAACTCATGAGCAGACATACTTATCTCCCTGATCAGAGCCGACTGCATTCTTCTCATAGCAAATATGCACAAATGTGCTGGCTGTAGTGTGAATGTGAGAAATGTGTGAGTGGAGCAGGTGAACAGATGCTAAAAATAACCACAAGAAAGGTTTGATTTATGACTTCTACAGCGTTTTAGTGGGAATTGACGGCTGATGCGGGGATTGATTATGTTGTAAATTCAGGAATATAAACTAAGAAGAACCAGAACACATTTCAGAAATTATTTGAGGACGTACTGAGAAATATGATAAAGTATTATCAGAAATATCAGTCCTCCGTCAAGGCTGTTCATTCCCTCAGATGGCACTGTCAGAAATGCAGCATTTTTTTTATTTATTTATTTTTTATTTATATATATATATATAAAAAAATAAATAAATATAAAAAAATAAATAAATGCAGCATTTATTTATTAGTTATTGATGATCAGAAATCATGGCAATATAGTATGGTCCATTTAATATAGATATACTCACAAACAAAATGACATTGCGCTGAGCACAGGTGTGTGTTATGCATCAGTATGTTATGTATGGATACCGAATCGTGTGATCTAAATATGTAGTCAGCGGCAAGAATTGATGGGACTCAGAAACACCCCCACAATATAATCAATTGTTCCTTGTATCATTTCTGACTGATAAGTCCTGATAAGTCCACAGCGGTGGATCTGTAATAGGATCGCAATCATGATCGTCAGCAGGCAGCTGACGTAGTGTTTACTTGTTGTCATAGTTACAGTGACGTGCTGCTACCTCTCAATGATGGAGAAATCTTTAACAAATCCGTGGACCCAGACTATAAGCCGAATCACTGCCAAAATCTAATCACTTGGTCCTTGTGTCATTTCTGACCTTCCCTGAAAATTTTATCCAAATACGTTGATCTGTTTTTGAGTAATGTTGCTAACAGATAGACAAATCAACACCAATCGTCAAATAACTCGCCTCCTTGGGGAGTGAAAATCAAGTCGTCACTCTCAACGGTGCTTCATGACCCTTTGTGGAAATATTTATTGTTCATCTCTCACATTATTATTATTACTATTATTATTATCTTCTTGTTTATGGCTCCAAAAATGTCAGATTTTATAGTTTGAAGTGTATTTTATAGAAAAAACATTGTCTCCAGTTAGAATTTGACTGTTTTTACTGTAATTTATTACAGTGCAGTTATATAATATAACTGATCTACATGGTTGAAAATTGAAGCTGTTTGGTTTTTAAGGTTTCATTTCTAGAATTCGACGTTTGCATCCTTTCATCATCTCTTCTCGGTCGTTTCTGATAAAATCTGTTATCTCTGATGGACCAGTTTTAAATGTCTTACTGGATTCTTACATGAGTCAATCTGAGACCAAATTCAAACCCTATTTCTGTTTAGTAAAGCAGATAATGATGAAAGCACTGCCTCCTCTGTTTTCACTCTAAACTGAGTATCATAATTAGTCACTTTAGGTGTTTATTGAGCTCTACATGCAGTGATGTCCGACTCTCTAAGACCACATTAATATTCTTATTTGCACTTCACTAAAAAAACAACTGAACATGAACAATACAAAAAGCAACATTGCATTAATAATGTTTAATATTTTTTGCTGGTAAAATAAAACTCAGAAATGATCAAGCTCAAAATGAATAACAAATGTTTTAACCCTCTGAAGCCCAAGTTTTAGGGTATTTTATTGGCTCCTGTCGCATTTTTCCTCACTGTGGTCTCTTTTTTAGAATGATATCACACAGAACTTCCTTGGTGGAGTAATGGTTCCAGATCTCGAGGTCTTTATTTGTTTTCTGTCACAGTTCGGGTGGTGTAGTTTGAAACAGGGATTAGATTGTGTTCATGTGGTGCTAAAATGAGCTCCAGACGTCCTATTTTTATCTCAGTGAACTCTGCAGGTGATGATAAATTCGTCTCACCCGGATGATGTATTTCTCTCTAAATCAGAAAAGCCCTGAGGAGCTCTCGAGTCGTGAGCCAGAAAGACGACGTTCATCTCTGCATCATGTGTTTACGTGCCATCATGAACTACCAGGTATTTACAGCCACCTGCTCACTGAGTGTTTATGTTTATTATGGTCTGTATTTCTTAGGATAAAAGTGTGGAAGTTCATTTCCACAGGGCAAAGAAAGAAGAAATGAAAAGTTATGTTAGGAGTTAATCAACTCAAACTTTCTCTACCTTTTATTCCAGCTGAATAGATTTGGAGTCTTTACAGATTCAGAATTTCAATTTACAAGGAACAACTCAGGAATTTTTTCCACTATGATGGATGAAAATCCTAATTTTGTCTTTATTTTTTCAAATCAAGAGATAATAAATCCAAATTTCACCTTCTTAAGTCAAACTAGGTCGTAGTTTTCTGATACTTAATTGTAATTGTAATGTTTCTGGGTTAAAATTCAGACTTAAATTAAAAACAAATCAAGAATTCAACTTTCTTTATCCACAGACATTGAGTTATTACTTTCTCAGCCAAATCCTTTATAATTCAGACACATCTTTTCAAAATGTTCAGTTGAAAAATGTATTTTTTATGTTAAAATTATCACACAAAGTTTAAATTCAGGCTCTATTTGAAACCAAATGAAGAATTTATTCAGATTGAGAGAGGTTTAATTCAAATTATTACCTTCTCAGCTTGAATTAGTTATAATTAATATTGTCAGAAATATGAGTTTTAAAATTTATTTTCGATGTTGAAATTCTAACGAAATCAAAATCCAGGTGAGTTTTGACTTTCTTTATCCAGATTTAAAGTCTAATTATGTTATTTCCTAGTAAAATAAGTCAACAATTATGATTCAAAAATTACATTTTCACCATCAGAGTCAAATTTCAGACTTTGAACAGTTTAAAATACAAATTAATTAATATAAGGTCATAACGTTGAGGTGACATGTTTAAATATCGACCTACTGCATTATTATAACTTACTGTACTATTTATTTGTTGTCTAATAATGGTATCAAAAACAGTTTTGATATAGTGTTTTATATTGTAATTCTAAATTAGCTTAATTTTTAAAAAGTTAAATCAGTCGATTGTTGTAAAAATGTAAAGAAAGTTTGTTTAAATTAATTAGATGGTAAGTGTTCCAGAGTGAAATATAAAAGACAACGCAAATGAAGATGCAAAACAATAAATATTAAATAAACTATAAATAAAAAGAGCACAAGTCAAAGGTGTTTTAAATGAGACTACAGAGGTGACTGTTGTGGTTTTTGTTTGTTTTCTTCCTCAGTCGGGGTTCAACCAGGTGATGAAGCATCCCTGCTGTGTCAACGAGATCACACTGAGCCTCCACGACAGAAATCCCAGGTAACAAGAGAATAATAACAGAATATATTTAGAGAAATTCACCCTCCAATTAACACTAAACACATTAAAAATACTCTACTTAATACTTAAAGTTCTAGTATCACACATGAATAAGAAGGTTTTGGGTTCAAAGGGTGAATTTCACAACGTTGTTTAATTCAAAATTATTAAAAATTAATGAAAACAACTAAAATAATTAGGAGGAAATGCAGTAAATCCTCACACTGGGGAACCCGTGATTATGGAATATTTGGCAGCTTTAAATGAAAATGGTTGATAAATAGCTGAAAATTCATTTTCTATATAAGTGACCAACTGTTTCAGCTGTATTTGAATTTATTTTGATGTTTTTCATCCAAATTTGTAGAGCAACTAGTCGCAATAATGGGAATAAACTGGCATGAAGAGAAAACACTCAAGTATATCACAAGTACTGGAGTAAATATACTATTATATGTAACTGTTGTTCTCAGGACCAAAGCTCTGGTTCTGGAGCTGCTGGCGGCCGTCTGTTTGGTCAGAGGAGGTCATGACATCATCCTGTCGGCCTTCGACAACTTCAAAGAGGTGAGACGTGTTGCCGTGGAGACGGGCAGCCATTTAGAATATAACCTGAATCTGTTCTGTAGCTGATTTTACTTTGAGGACTTCATCTGACATACTAGAAGAAAACTATTTGTTATGAAAACACCTTTTTCTTGGATTTCTTCCTCTTAATTCATAATAAATAAGTCTTCTTCCAGTACGTCAGGCATTAGAAACAAACTTTAATCAAACAAGTTTAAATTCTTGTTCAAATCTCCAATATTTTGATGAAATTCACATAAAATGACGCACAACACGTGTAGAATATTTACATTTGATGGCACGTTTTTAAAAGATGTGGGTTTGAGTTAAAAATAAATAAAATAAAAATCCTACAGCTGTGACAAAATGGGGATCATTTAGGTGACAGGTGAATATTAATTAGTATTCAACATTAGAGTGGATGTGACCACGTTATTGTACATTTTTCATTTATTTTTTCCCCTTAAAATTATTCTTGTTTGATGTAACATTCTCATTTTTTGCATGTAAATAAATGTAATTAAATCAAAAAACAATGCAGACAAGCTTATAGAATAATTAAAATCGACTGACTAAAACAGCTAAGTATTGATTTATTGCATTATTATAACTTACTGTAATATTTAATTATTGTACTAAAACTGTATTAAGTGTAATTGTATTTTGCTTTTTACTGTAAATATAAATAAGTCAGAATCTTAATATAGGGTTTTATACTGTAATTTTAAATTAGTTTATTTTTTTAAAAGTTCAATTGATTGTTGTCATTTAATAGCAATGAGAGAAATTTAAAGAAAGTTTGTTTTAAATTAATTAGATGGTACAAAATGTTAGAGAGTAAAATATTAAAGACAAAGAAAATGAAGATGCAAAATGATAAATATTAAATAAAATAACTGAATCAAAAAACAATGGAGAAAATAAATGAGTTAGAATCTTAATACAGTGTTTTATACTGTGATTTTAAATTAGTTAAATAAATGTTAATTAAATAAACTATGAAATAAATAAATTTTTAAAAATGCAGACAAGCTGAACAAAGTGCACCCAGATTTATGGAGTAATTAAAACCGACTGACTAAAACAGCTAAATATCAATTTATTGCATTATTGTAACTTACTATAGTATTTAATTATTGTACTAAAACTGTAATAAGTCTAATTGTATTTTACTTTTTACTGTAAATATAAAAAATAAGTCAGAATCCTAATATAGTGTTTTATACGGTCATTTTAAATGAGTTAAATAAAGTATAAAGTTATAAAAAAAAATGCAGACAAGTTGAACAAAGTGCTCCCAGATTTATTGAATAATTAAAACTGATAACGAAAAGAAAAAAAATAAGAGCGTGTCGAGATAACGCGTGAAATAAAACAGAAAAGAATTAAAGTTAGAGGAGTGTGAATGCAGATAAGCTTAATTAAAGTAGAGGCAGTTTATGAAAGTAGCAGCTCCTGACTTCATTTATCTTTTTCTACCGTTAACAGAGTTTGTATTTATTCTATATATATCATATATTATATTTTATTTCCTGCCTCACTCAGGATGACTCAGCTGCACTCAGACATTATTTTAAACCTGAAGCTTAGAGTCCTTTAAAGCACCGAGGGGCAGGTTTAGGGGGAACCCAGAACAAACTGCCCCCCTGACAGCTGCCCCATCCAGCTGTTCAACCACCGACCGAAGAGGCGTAAATAAACGAAACACGTGTCGAGTTGCCGCCGAGCCTCCTCGGCCTCAGGAAGCAGCAACTGTTGCCTCCTGCAGACAGACGTGAACCTGAACTTCGTCGGTTTATTATTAGAAACGTCAGAAAGCTGCCCTGCAACAAGGAGAACCCACAATGGGCACATCTTCACCGCTGATCGTTTTAATCTTTCTCTAGATCTATAAAAACTCTGAACAGCAGTTTAAAGAGACAGAACGGCTGCTTCAGTGGGATTTTACTGAAGTCAAATCATTGAATATAAGTGTTTAATTTTGAATCAGGTCTGCTGAAAACTGTGAATTTATCCAGGAAGAGCACAAAAGATGAACTCAATTTGACAATAATTTGTTCACCTCTCATAAATTTATATTTTTTTATCATAAAAGTTGTATATTGATGCAGAAAAGGCATGAATTGATGCATAAAGATTCACCAGAATGCAGTAAATTTTTTTGGCATTTTCTGTCTTTTTTTTAGCATTTTGTGCTCAAATTTTGGTTGTTGAGGTTGTCTTCTTGTGTCTTTTTGCAGTAGTTGTGTCTTTTTGTGCCTCATTTTGTCACTTTTGGTCTCATTTCTGTCGTTTTTTTGTCTTCTTTTTGTCAGTTTTTTGTCTCATTTCTGTTGTTTTGTTTGTCCTTTTTGTCATTTGTGTCTCATTTTTATCATTTTCTGCCTTGTTTTTGTCACCGTGTGTCTTGCTTTTGGTTGTTTTATGTGTCTTATTTGTGTTGGCTCTCACTTGTGTCTTTTTCTGTCTCATTTTGGTCATTTTCTGCCTTGTTTTTGCATTTGTTTTGGTTGTTTTGTGTCTCTGTGACTTGTTTCTGTTAGAGGGTTAGTGAGAGTGAAGCAAAACAGTCAAGATTTAGCAGGGCAGCTAAATAATGAACTGAAAGTCACTATAAAATGTTGGAAGCTACATTCAGCATGGTGAAATATCTAGAGTTTATAAGCAGAGTAGAGAGAAAAACACAATTTGTGGACATGAAAATTAATAAATTACCTAATGTACATGTAGTCACTATTTATTTCTAGTAGTTATAACACCTGTGGACACTTGGGAAAATGTTGTACATGTCGATTCCAGTTTCTTTTTTTCTTTTTCTTCCTTTTTTCCCCACGATATTTAACTCCTTTTTCATGGTTGTTGTGTTTCCATGGAGGTGCAGGACTTTTACTGCAGTGAAAAATGAACCACAGTGAGGAAAAAGGAGCAAAAAACAACCCAGAAATGCCGCTAGTTAAACGCAGCATCAGGTACCACAGCGGCGCATGTTTTGCTGCAGCAGCATCGTGGCGGTGAGTCGGAGGAAGATGCAGAGAGCGATAGAGCTGAGAGGTGGAGGCCGACGGGCTCAGAGCCAGCAGCCGGTTCATGTGGCACTCAGCAGCAGCCTTTGTTTTGGCTTCTGCAGCCTGTCAGGTCGCAGCGCTGCATTATTTATTGGACATGAGTGGGCAAAGAGGGGAAGGCAGAGCAGAACACGACAACCAGGAATCTGCTGAGGCGTTATGGAAACACAACTACACCGCCGTCGCCACATTTTCTCAGTTTCACTCCCAGCAAACACGGCAGCGCTCAGGGAGAACACTTGTTTGTTCCTGCATGGAGGATATTACTCCGGTTTTAGTACAGACACGATTACTTCTGCTTGTTCTCTGCAAACAAGCTGGCTGCTGTTTAATTAGATCGTCTGTTTGCTGGAGCACATTTATTAAACTCACTGAGAATCCAGACCATCAGTGTGAACGTACTGCCCCCCTGTGTGCAAACTACAGTAAACCATCAGCATCAGCAGCAGATCTTAGAGGAGTTAATCTACATTCACCAGTCCATCACCAAACGCCATAAAAACAATCCACAGCAGCTCTGTGATCATTAGTTTGAATCGTCTGTTGTTGTCTTTCAGGTTTGTGGAGAGAAAGGCAGGTTCGAGAAGCTCATGGAGTATTTCCGCAATGAAGACAGCAACATCGACTTCATGGTGAGGATCCGTTCACATATATGCACAGAAAATGGCATTTATTGTGTTTTTCACGACATAAACTCAGACTCGATCAACAAAATAGATCCAACATGGCTCAGAAACGTATTTTGTGCAGTAGTTATAATTCTATAAATCATTAAAAAAAAAAAAAAACTAATGTTAAATTTATTTGACTATTTGGAAAAAAACAATAAACCAAGTGTTCACAGGTGTCATCAATACCTAAAAAAACAGTGACTCCACATACTATAGATATTTCACCACTTAGTTTTGTATCCAACCTCAGTTTTTCTATTAACTCTGCAAAGATGTTTCACCATGATGAATGTATCTCCAACAACTTGCTGCTCTGTTCACTGTTTCTGAGCCATGCTGCATTTATTTTATTGATCCAGGATGTTTGATTTTCCTCTCAGTGTCTCCATTTTGTCTTGTTTTTGCCAGTTTGTGTCTCTTTGGGACAGTTTTGTCTCCCTTTTGTCACTTCGTGTCTTGTTTGTGTCTCATTTTCTGCCTTTTTTTTTATTGTTTTGTGTCTGATTTTGTGTGTTGTTGTCATTTTATGTCTCTTTGTGGTTGTTTTGTCTCCACATAATACAGATATTGAACTATTTCCATGTTTCCAGCCTCTCCAGACTTTTTCTCTCTACTCTGCTCATCAGCTGTAGAAAGATGTTTCACCATGCTGAATGTATCTCCAACTACTTGCTCCTCTGTTTACTTTTCTTGAGCTGTGCTGCATTTATTTTATTGATCCGGGTTGTTTTAGTTTCCTGTTTCTTTAACTTTTTTCTATACTTCTGTGTGTGCTCTGTAAAAACACAGCCTGCAGTTCAGCCAAAAGCTTGAAAGTTGTGCTAAGGAGCGCTGAAATTTTAGTTTCTTACAGACTGCCAACAGTTTGTTTTGAGCATTTTTTTTACATGAGACATGCAGAATAAAGTGATTTTGGTGAAATATCCTGACTTAAAGCTTAGATTTGTTTAATTTCTACAACAAAGTGGAATGTTTTGACACAGATGAGTAATTCGTGGACCACTGGAAACTTGAAAATATGACAGTTCATCCTGATTTTTAAATTTGTGCCTCAGAGAAATTGTGTAAAATCTTGACTCAACAAAGAGTCGCCACCAGAACAGTTGACTGGGCACAGTAAATATGTAATCTCAATTGTTGGAACCTCACTTACAAGTTCTTTGTTTGTTCTATGATAACACAATGAAAAACAATTAAATTTAAGTCTAAAAAAAAGTTAAATCTTAAAACATACTGAGAGCCAGTTTAAAGAGGCTGAAACAGGAGGGATGTTATCTCCTCTCTTTATTCTGGTTATAATATTGGCAGCTTCAGCTTGTAGACAAGGCTTCATATAAAACAGGTTCAGTGTTACCTCTGTTTTCCCACCAGGTGGCCTGTATGCAGTTCATCAACATCGTGGTTCACTC
Organism: Amphiprion clarkii; assembly: GCA_027123335.1. Lineage (NCBI taxonomy): Eukaryota > Metazoa > Chordata > Actinopteri > Pomacentridae > Amphiprion > Amphiprion clarkii. The sequence continues at coordinate 9,562,826 of CM049586.1, forward strand.
GGTAGAAAACATGAACTTCAGAGTTCATCTGCAGCACGAGTTCACTCAACACGGGCTGGACGACTACCTGGAGGCAGGTTTAACCACCGACCCTGTAGATGTTTAATTTATCATGGAGTTTAGACTCCCTGGGTCTAGATTTCATTGTTTCTAATCTGTTCTTACCTGTGGGTAGAAGCTGAAGTTCACGGAGAGCGACAGGCTGCTGGTGCAGATTCAGGCCTACCTGGACAACGTGTTCGATGTTGGCGCTTTACTGGAGGATGCAGAAACCAAGAACGCTCTGCTGGAACACATGGAGGAGCTGCAGGAACACAACACACAGGTGGATTTACTGCAGACACACAAAGTTGCTCAGCAAAACCAAAACACACTGACTAACGGACGACGTTAAAGGATAGTTCTGCTTCATGTCAACATATTTCCCATTATTGTGGCTGCTGTAGATCTATAAACAAACCTCTTAGATCAGACAGCTAATTTTATGTTCCCCTTTTAATAAACTTTTATAATTGTTCATGTAAAAATCTAATTTTTTGTATAATATAAGTATAATATATGCAGTTTTATGCGACTCTTTGTTTCCCTAAATCTCTACAATGGAGGTGGAGGCTACAGAGTTAGCATAGCGACACAGCAGCCACATTAATGAAGAAACATGTAGGCTGAAATAAAACAGAGGCATCTTTAATTTACCATTTTTCTTGTTCCTTGCATTGAAACAAAACAGTTTAAGTCTTAGAGATGTTGAGTTTTTATTTCTCATTACATGTCTCAGTATCATGTTGTGTGCATTATTACTGTGCTGCCTCAGTGCCATGACTAGCATTACCTCTACCTTTTCTAATCCATGTTTTATTTTAGCTGATTTAGTTTATTTTTTAGTCATGTATCATACTTGTGTCTGATCCTGCACAAAGGAACATTTTAAAGAAATGTTTTAAACTGTTTTAATGTACTTTTTCCTGAACAATTTACTGTTATTTTACAGATTTTATTTATTTTGAAATTTTTTTTTTAAACAAATTGAATTACATATACCAAAAGCTGCAATAAGCAAAGAGCAAAACTAGATAAACTAGTGGTGCTAAAGCTAACTAGCTTAGCTTAGCTTAGCAGAGTAGCTATGCTGAGCTAGGCTGTCAGTGGCAGCTCTGTAGCTTCTGACTGGTAAATGTCACATTTTTATTTAACTACTAAATTGCTTTCTAAAATGATTTTAGTTACAGAGAAAAAAGCATTGCACATTTAGGTTGCCCTTTAGATTGTCATCTGAAAGGTGATTTGTCTTAAAGAGCAATAAATTAAGATTTAACTCGTAATATTTCTGCTGCATAGTTTAGGTTAGAGCCTTTAAACGCCAAATCATGTTTTCTTAACATCACTGCTGCTCTAGTTGTAGTTCTTTGTGTAAAAACGTCTTTCAAGCATGAACAGTTTATTCTGTTTTCACAGCTGAACACCAGACTTCAGGAAAGCGAGAGGGAGGCGGTGGAGAAAGTTTCAGAGTTGGAGAAGAAGCTCATTCAAACCACCAAAGAAGTGGAGCTGCTGAAGGTAGAGAACAACACTTTTATCAAAACAGTCCCAATCCAATTCCATTTACTGGATAATGCACACTTTAGATACATTAAAGTCATGAAAATCAAGCATTTTTGAGGTTTAACTAAGACTTCTGTGGTGCTTAATGACTTCCAGCAAGAGTTAATGAATTTAGGACAAACTGGGGTCAACTAGGACAACGTTTTTGTATTTTAGTTACATTTATAATAGAACTTTCACAGCCCAAATGATGTCGGTTGACTAAAACTGAAAAAAAGGACAAATGAATATAGAATAGCATAATAAATAGAATAGAATAGAATGTCTTCATTGTCTTTGTACATGAACAATTAAATTGAAGATGCAGTCCTACTGTAGGTGTCACCAAAAAGTTTATAAGACTGGAATAAAGAATTTAAAAACAAATAAAATATAAAAGAAATGCAACTAAAAGACCAACGTACCTAAAGTAGGGGTGTCAAACTCATGTTAGTTCAGGGGCCACATTCAGTCCAATTTCATTTTAAGTGACCAGTAAAATCACAGCATAATAACCTATAAATAACCACAACTCCAAATTTACCCTTCGTTTTAGTGCAAAAATTTTCACATTTAAGGAATTATCTTTTTACAAATCAATATAAACAACATGAAAATTCTTGCGAAAAATCAATTCAATTTAAACAACATTATGCCTCAGTTTATCATTTACCCATTACAACTTACAGATGTCAGAGTGTCTACAAAGGAACAAAACATTTAATCACAGCTATCTGGAACTGAATGATGTAGTATTTTACTTTATGACCAAAACAACAAAAGTCAGACAACAAAAAAAAGACAAAATATTACAAAAATGAGACACAAAACAGGAAAAGTGAGGAACAAAATGAGACAAATGATACGAATCAAAACAAAGACAAAATATTCGTCAAAAAAGCTACAAAGCGACAAGAAAATGAGACAAATGACACAAGCAAGACAAAAATCATAAAACGACAACAATGATACACAAAACAACGAATAAAGTGAAACACAAAATGACAAAAATAACAAAAAAACACAAGTGAGACAAAAGGGAAACACGAAATGACAAAAACAAGAAACAAAACAACAACAAAAACATGGGACAAACAACAAAGGTCAGACAAAAGACAAATAATAACAAAAACAAGACACTAGTACAAAAATAAGAAAATTAAATCATCTCTAGTGGTGTTTTATTTTGTTGTTGTTTTTCATATTCAGCTCTAATCTCTGCAGAACGGTGAATGTTCTCAAAAAGAAAACTAATTTAGAGTCATCTTTTGTCTTGAATTTATGTAAAAAGGGAAAAAATGAAGCTCTAACTTGCACTGTCATCGGTACTTTGCTCCAGCGTTTTGTGCATCATTATGAGTGTATAGAAACTCCACGGTGACACGGCAGCTTCTCCTTATGTGCGAGATGATCTGATGAGATTATGAAGCACCTTTCTGCATAAATCTGCATGTCAATGAGCTAAAACAGCTCCCCCATAAACAGCTTTAACTCCTTGACACTTCACGGTAACAAGTTCAAATTGACACCAGATGTGCGGCGGGCAGAGATGAATGTGTTGGTAGGAAAAAAATGACTGCAATGATGGAGCTAATGAGCTTAATTAGGAGGAAGCTGACTGTTCTTATGAACGTGAGGGTTCAAGATAAACAGCAGAAGCTTCAAACTTTAACACTGAGATGTTGTGATTAGATTTTGTTGTTCCTGGATGCATAAATTAGCATATTAATGAGTTTATAAAGCTCTTTTTTTAATGTACAGGTGCCGCAAACATAAAGAAAATCAGATTATTTCAGAATGTAAAGCAACAAACAAGACATTCTTCATCTCTTTATGTAGCAGAGTCTAATCAGTTCTGGATATTTTAATGCTGAAACTGATAGTTTAGAATTTTAAATCATAAAACAAGAATGTAGATGTAATTATTTTTTCAAAACTATGAGTTTACAGCTTGAAATAAACTTGTGAATAAAAGTCTGTTCCACTAAAAAACTTCTATTTTAAGCCTTTTAAAATAAATTTCACCACAATTCAGAGGAACGTAGTGATCTTTTTACTCCTCTACATTTATCTGACAGCTGTAATTTATAAAATAATTTGCCATTATTTGAAAAAAAAAACATAATAAGGACTGAAAAATGGTAAATCAATAATAAAGTGTTACAGATTTTCAATGTTTTTGTAAATTAAAGATGACAAGTTTAATCACCTTTATTGATCATTATTAATTTACATGTTGATTGTGGATTAATGGAAAAAAGAAAACATTTGTTCTTTAACAAAGTGCGACTGTAAAATTGCACAGTGGGAATATTTGCAGTGTGACAGCAGCAAAAGGGATATCAGCATAAAAATAAAAAATAAACCAAAATATGCATAGTTCTAGAAATAATAGTACTGCAGACGTCACAGAAGTTCAGCGATGTTGAGGCAGATGTAGAGACACACTGGAGACTCAGATGACTTAGGCTGAGAGTAATGTTTACTGATATATCAAGAGGAGTGACACCGACAGAGCAGCAGTACATGCCAGCATCAGTTCTGAGGATTCTCTCTGATCTTTGGATAGACGCTGCCCATCCAAAAAACAGTTGCACACTCTAATATTTCATTGGCCCACGTTTAAATCTGAGAATGACACGTTCGCCATGGCATCATTTCGATAAACTTCTGCTAAGTCACAGCATTTATTTCTGTCCAGAGTTGGATTAATTTTCTACCAAGGTCTTATATTGATTATGGGAGAGTCAGACCGCTGCGTAAAGTTTTCTCCAGAACATCCCAAACATTCTCAGTGGGGCTGAGGTCTGGACTCTGTGGAGGACAATCCATCTCATGCTCCCTGATCCACTCATTCACAATGTGACCCCATGAATCCTGGCGTTGTCATCTTGGACATGCCCATGCCATCGGGGAAGAAAAACTCCACTGATGGAAAGACTTGGTCATTCAGTATATTCAGGTAGTCAGCTGACCTCATTCTTTGGGAACATAACGTTGCTGAACCTGACCAACCCCAGATCATAACCCTAACCCCGACAGGCTTGTAGGCTCTAGCCATGATGAGTGCATCACTTCGTCTGCCTCTCTTCTTACCCTGATGCCCCCATCACTCTGAAACAGGGTAAATCTGGACTCATCAGACCACATGACCTTCTTCCGTTGCTCCAGAGTCCAATCTTTATGCTATCTAGCAAATTGCAGCCTCTTATTCTGATTAGCTTCACTGATCAGGGGTTTTCTTATAGCTACAGCTGTTTAGTCCCAATCCTTTGAGTTCCCTTCGCATTGTACATGAGGAAATGTTCTTACTTTCACTACTAAACATAGCAGTGAGTTCTACTGTTGATTTCTTATGATCATCCAAGAGTTTGTTCCGACCACATTTCCTCCTTGAAGATGATGGTTCACCACTATCCTTCAGGTTTTAATGATGCGGCAGATGGTTCTTAACCTGATTTTAGTAGTTTCAGAAATCTCCTTAGTTGTTGTCTTTGCTTGATGCAGGCCAATAATTTGACCCTTCCGAAACAGAATACCATCCTTTCCATGACCACAGGATTTGTCTTCCAACATGGTTGTTTAAGAAATGAGAAGCTCCTCACTGCATCAGCTTGGGTTAAATGAGTTGTTGCTGCTGCAACGTATTCATCACTGCAGTAATTATCCAATGGAAGGCTCTTCCACTGGATAATCCAGGTGGCGATAAATCCAGGTGGTGACTTTTTTTTGGCCAGGCTGTGGATATTGTGGAAGGTCAGATTTAGATTACAGACCAATATGGAGACAACTAGTCTGCTTAGTTACATCAGAATAAACAATATCTAACCTGCTGCAGTGTCTGCCTGTCTAAAGGCCATTATTAGAAAGGGGAAAGAGTCATTTTTCCTTCACATTGCAGATTATTATCTATAATGTTTACTATTATTATTATCTATGACTGAATTTAAATCAGCTAACACTGTCATTATCTTACAGATATTTGATAAAACACCTGCGTCTGTATTTTAGGAGAGTCTCCGTGAGTCGTGTTCTCAGGTGACTCTGCTGCAGCAGCGAGAACGAGAGCGAGAGCTGGAACATGAGAGGGACAAGGAGAGAGAGAGAGACCAGGCCCGGTCCACCCAGAACCTGAAGGAGCTGGAGGTCCAGGTCCAGGGTCTGGTGGAGCAGGGTCTGGTCCGGATGGAGAGGTCCTCCTCCGGACGCCTCCACGTCCAGGTGGTGCAGCAGCAGCAGAAAGGTGAGTGAAGTAAACACTGACAGCTGCTTTTGTCCTGGATAAATATTCATCATCATCACAGATTCATCTGTATGAATAAATAATAAACTGTTTGTCCTCCAGGTAGAGTTTAAAGTTTAGGTTTACAACGAAAGATTAAGGTCAAATGTGATATAAAATACAAGTTTTGTGCTCCTGTTTTACTGCCTGACCAGAAAATTAAATACAAAACTCAAAAAAAAGAAAAAGATTTGCACATTAATTTTAATCAGCTGCATTCAAAGAGTCAAATTTCTCACAGTAGAATTTATTAACTAAGATTCTGATTCATGCCGATGCAGCTTCATAGACTAAACAATCATCAGTTTATTTAATTGAACCAGAAGCAAATTTTACATTGGGTGTGATTTCAGAAAAAGTCGCCTGTTTAGTCCTGCAATTATCCAATCAGCCGATCAATCATGTGGCAGCAGATCAGCATAAACTCCTGCAGATAAGAACCAGAAGCTTCAGTTTATATTCACATCAAACATCAGAATGAGGAGACTATTGAGTGTTTCTGAAACTGCTGATTTCCTTAACTGTCCTTAAACTTAACTTTTCCTAAAAAAACGATAATGCAGAAGTAAATGAGTGATGTCTGCATGTCACAAAAATACAAAAACATTTAGAAATCTTTTTATTATAAGTATTTGCTCACAAAAAAATGGAAAAAGTTATTTTAGTCAATCTTTCATAACTAATTGAGGATGTTTAACAAGTTGTACCACAAAAATCAAAACTATTGGTAGATGGTCTGATCCTAGTAGAACAGTTTTCTGGAATTAAATGGTTCAATTTTGTAGATTCTGAATTAATTACATGATTAAAAATAAAAAGCTCTTTATCTTTCATAGTTCTGAAATATTGCCATTCAAACAGCCTCAGATTTCAGTCAGTTTCAAAAACCTGCTGAGTGGGTCGATGGGCAACTAAAAAAAAAAACCAATCTCAGAAAGTACTTAATATATTCATCTAAACTTTAACAAATACCTTTATAGATATCCATATTTTCTGCTATAAAACGTTCGAGCAGATCATAGATCTTTCAGCAGGATGGTTCTAAGAATCTGGTGACCTGAGATGGACTGACCCAGCGTTGTTGTTCTTCAGCTGCAGATGAACCTGATGCAGGAAACAACCAGGAAGCAGCTCAAACCTCTTCTGAGTCCAGACCTGAAGCTTCTTCACAGCCAGTGATGGTTCCAGCTCCTCCTCCACCACCTCCTCCACCTCCAGCCCCAGCTGTAGCTCCTCCTCCTCCTCCACCTCCACCTCCAGCAGCTCCACCTCCCCCGCTGCCTCCTTCAGGTGGTACGACCCAGCTGTCAGCAGATGGGACAGGTGTGAGTTCAGGTGAGTCCGTCATCACAGCATGGGGGTTAATTTAAATCATGTTTATTTGGAAGGCAAAATTTTAAGATTACCAGTTTTAATGTCTGATTTACACAGCAGTCAGGTTCTATATTGATGCTGTAACGGGTTTTTGTTTCGGGCACAGAAATCAGGAAGAAACCAATTCAGAATCTGAACATTTTCTGACTTTTCTTTCAGGTTGTAAGAAGAAGAAGCAGATTCAAACCAAATACCGGATGCCGCTGTTCAACTGGCAGGCTCTGAAATCCAACCAGGTGGCAGGAACCATCTTCAACGAACTCGACGACGAACACGTCTTGGAGGTGCGATCACTTTGTTTCCTCTTCCGGGTTTGCGTCCAAATGTGGAGCAAATTTTAATCAAATCTCCAGACCTGTAGATAAAAAGAGAAAATCCTGGCGGAGAAAAATAGTAGCTACTCTTTTAAAAAATCAAATGGTTGTAGGGAAAAAACTATCTACACATCATGTGTAGATGAAATAAATCAGCCACAGTGTTTCCAAGCAAACATTAGATAAGTCAGACATGGCAGTTTCCATTAGGTTGGGACAGTTCAAAGCTGTAAAAACACATTCAATGGCAGTGTGTTCCTGTCACCACCAAAAAATATGGAGTAATCCTGCAAGGCTGCTGATTTATTGCTTTTCTCCTCATGAAAATAACACCATGTCAATATGAGGTAATAAAAAAAATATTAAATACATTTTTTCTCCATTATTTGGAAGAAAAAGTTTGAGCATTTGTACAAGAAACTTACTAACACTTCCTGGTAACTTGAAAATAAGCTAAAAAAAACAAAGTTTTCTTGGACTTTAAGAACATCTGACTCTCCAACAATTCTTTGCCACATTTATTTTTTAGAAAATAAAATAACCTAAATTAATATAAGCTCTCAAGGGCTGTTTATAGAAGAGTTAACCCTCATCAGTTCACGTGGGAAAAGCTACTTCATCCGTACACTTGGGGTCCAGCTGGACCCCAGCAGTATTTCAGCTGTTTCACATTTCTGTACCTGTCCATATCCTCTCAATGTATATTTTCCTAAAACGTGTGTCATCTATAGATACAAATATGAAAGAAACAATGAAATCACTATTGATAATTACTATAGTGTATTGCTTACAATATTAGTGTAATAACTCCTGAACTGAAATGAAACACAATGTAACTGAAGCAGTCATCACAAGAGCAACACAACACAAACATACATAAAAGATGCACAGTCCGGCTGGGGTCCCCATGTACCACAAATGATTTTTCTATATATACACACACAAACCTGGTTGGAATCAAATACGTTTTGGTTTATGTGATGGCAACTATGTGGGTGACAACTATCTAAAGGGACTGAAAAATGCAACTTTTAAATAAAAAAATATGACCAGTTATATACCCCTGGGGTCTGCATGGACCCCAGGGGTACTGATGAGGGTTAAAAAAAAGTAATTTTCTGTCATGAACATGTTATATCTGACATGCAGGTGGTTTACAGTAAATTGTTTAAGAAGAGACAGTGAATTAAATCAGAGTGACTTCAATATAACAGTTTCTTATTTTACTTTGAAGTATTATTTCCCTAAAACATACAATTATTTTAGTAATTTCTCATCATAATCAACACCACTGATTAATTATCTCTACTTGTGTGTTTGATTTCTCGTTAGGAACTGAACATGTCGGCCTTTGAGGAGCAGTTTAAGACCAAAGCTCAGTCCACACCAGTCGATCTGGGAACCCTGAAGATGAAGATGGCCCACAAGACTCCCAGTAAAGTGTCTCTAATGGAGCCCAACAGGGCCAAGAACCTGGCGATCACCCTGCGCAAGGAAGGAATGGCAGCTTCAGATATCTGCTGCGCCATCGAGACGTAAGAGATCAATCTAAAGTTCTTACTAATATGACCACAGAACAGGAGGATGAACGGTGCAGACTTACAGACTTTCACGTCGTCCCCTCAGGTACAACCAGAAAGCTCTGAGTCTGGACTTCCTGGAGCTCCTGGAGCGTTTCATCCCCACCGAGTACGAGATGAAGCTGATCCACAGCTACGAGTGCGACGGCAGGAGCCTGGACGAGCTCAGCGAGGAGGACCGCTTCATGGTCCGGTTCAGCAAAATCCCTCGGCTGTCGCAGCGCATCAACACGCTCACCTTCATGGGAAACTTCCCCGAGAGCGTTCAGCTCATCCAGCCTGTGAGTCCGGCGGAGGGTTGGGGAGGTTTTATCAGCTGAACTGTGTTTCAAAAAGAGAAGCAAGAGAATTAAAAAAGACGGCTGGTATCTCAGTTTACAGCAGGAGCTTTGTCAGAGCTGCACAGAACCGCTTAATCTCTGGGATGTAAACACAAGTGAAGATTTTGTTTGGGAGGCGACACACTAAGCCGGAAATTTTAAGCGTCAAACACTTAGTTTCCTGCATTCAGATGAACTTTCAAGCAGCAATTTATAGTAGAAATGTTATGTAAAAAAACCCACAAAAATCTTTCACAATGAGTTGTAGGTGACAAATCACCTGGATCTCCTCTAAAATCTATACCTATAAGTAAGAATAAAATGGAATACTGACACTGAGTTACCTTTGGACTAAATTCTGAGTGCAGCATATTTTATTTATTTATTATTATTATTATTTTTTTTAAAGCATTTTAGCAAATTGACACCATTTAAAGTAGCCACATTAGCTGTTAGCACCTCGTATTCCTGCTGTATGAATGGGTGTAAACACAACTATCACTGGATCACTTTAAGACTTAAAAAAGGCATTTAAAAAACCTTCATATAATAATAATAATAATAATAATAATAATAATAATAATAATAATAATAATAATAATAATATGTGTTTGTCGAGAACTTCCTTAAAATGCAGGTGCTTCACCAGGCAACAAAATAAAATAAACTCCTAAAATCAACACAATACAATTCATAAAAGTAAATACAGCCCTGAAAAAGGCAGCAAGTGCTGTTTGTTTTACTCGGCAGCTGTAAAAGTCGGTTTAATCTTCTCATTTTATTCTCTGCAAAGAAGAAAAAGAACATAATTCCCTGAACTATGTAGGATTAGTTGTTGCAGCAGATTGTAACTGTCTATTGATCTCAACCATGTTTCTTACAGCAACTAAACGCCATAATCGCCGCCTCGATGTCGCTCAAATCCTCCAGCAAGCTGAAGAAAATCCTGGAGGTAATTAGTGCTTTTTAAAATTATTATTATTTCTGTGGTTCTCTGTGATTTCTAAAACCTCTCTCAGCACTCTGTGTTAACGTCATCTAAAGGTGTAGGCCTGATGTCTGGATGAACGTCCTGCTCGCTTTGATGTAAAAGTTGCACAAGCCGTATGAAGTGATCTGAGGAGGGATTCTAAAACATTTCAGCTTCAATACTGTTCTAGAAACATCACACGGAGCTGCCAGAGCCACAAAAAACAACTTTCTTGTTCAATTTGTTCCTCAGTTTCATGCCTGTTACAAACTGGAATATCCACACAAATTCAACTTTACTGCCATGAAGACAGAATCTGTGACAAGTCAGATTAATGAGACTCACCAATAATGAAGGAGCTGAAGTTTAGTTTGTTGCTTCCAGTTGTTTAGGAATTTTAGACAACAGCAGGATCCATATGAGCGTCTATAAAGAGAAGAAAAAAAGCAGGAATTTTATTACTCCGCCAAAGAATGCGGTGGAGTGATGTAACGATCTGCGTTGGTTTATCCGTCTGTGAAATGTGCAATATACACCACTACCTCATTCACTTTGCTATTTATATTCACACTGTTATTTATATGTATATTTGTAAATAGACTGTTTTTGCACTATTTTTTAAGATTTCTTGCACTGAAAAGGAGAAGCTTTCCAATTTCGTTATACACTGTATAATGACAATAAAGCATATTCTATTCTATTCTATTGTATTCTGTCTGTCCGTGTTAGCAACATTACTCAAAACAGACTAATGGATTTGGATGAAACTTTCAGGGAAGGTCTGAAATGACACAAGGATCACCTCATTAGATTCTGGCAGTGATGCAGCTTATAGTCTGGATCCACGGACTTGTTAAAGATTTCTGTATCATTGCCAGATAGCGGCACAGCGTCACTGTAACCATGACAACAAGTGAACACTACGTCAGCTGCCTCTGACGATCACATGATTGTGATCCTACTACAAATCCACCGCTGTGGACTTATCTGTATGAAATGATACGAGGAACAACTGATTGAATTGTGGGGGTGTTTCTGAGTCCCATCATTTCTCGCCACCTGCTACATATTTAGGTCACGTGATGCTGTATCCGTACATAACATACATGCATAACACATGCCTGTGCTCTGTGCAAGGTCAGTTTGTTTGTGGTGTGGGTGCATCTATGTTAAATTTCCCCCCCGTGATTTCTGATCATCAATAACTAATAAAACAAATGCATTTCTACAAAAAAAGCTGCATTTCTGCCAGTGCTATATGGGGGAATGAGCAGCCTTGGTGGAGTACTGCGCTCTCTGAGTGCTTTTCTAGTTGATTAGCTGTAATTATAAATGATCAGGACCTAACAGCAAGGCACCGTTTACACAGAAGATTTTAATTAATGTTTTTGTTTATTAGTGCATTCTTTTCTGATGTTCTGTCCAATCTTTCTTAAATTTGAAATAAGAGCATGAACGTAAACGTGACCTTTCTGAATTTCTGACTCTTGTTTCTAATGTAAAGATCATCTTGGCATTTGGAAACTACATGAACAGCAGCAAGCGAGGAGCAGCGTACGGCTTCAGACTGCAGAGTTTAGATTTGGTGAGTGAACTCAGCTCAGTTTCTGTTTCTATAGATGATCCAATGATCTTCTGTGTGGCCTGCTATCATCAATCTAATGTCAGACTTTTATTTTTTACCGTTTCCTCCAAGCTGTTGGACACTAAATCAACGGACCGCAGACAGACTTTGCTGCACTTTATTGTAAACATCATCCAGGACAAATATCCGGAGCTGCAGTCTTTCTACACGGAGCTGCACTTCCTGGATAAAGCGGCGCTTGGTAAGAACACAATACAGTAGAGCAGGAGACAATTCAACAGTTTACAGGTGGATTTAAACACTTCAATGAAGATTGAACTCTAATTCTCTGAACGTTTTAGTGCAGATTATAAGACTTTTGTCATCTGAGACCACAAACTGTTGATAAAATATGGATGCAGCCTCCAGATTTGAAAAGTGAAAACTTAAAGCTGAGTTCTTTCTAGCAGCCAGCAGGGGGCGACTCCTCTGGTTGAAAACTGTATAGAAGTCTATTAGAAAATGAACCTAATTCTCATTCAGTAAATATTTCCCTCATGAGTTTATGATCTCAATCACTAATTTCAAGCCTCTTTTAGTACAGAATGATGTATATTTAGTAAATTACGGTCCCATTTAGAGGAAAATAAAATGAGTTTTCTCACATATTAGATTCATATTTGTCTAAAAATCTTGTTTTTACAGCAAAAAAATGTTGTGATTAAGGTCATGTTGCTATTTATTGGCTACTGGGGATGATTTTTAAATGAAAGTATGTCAGCTGAGACAATATTGGATATAATAATAATATCTTTGTTTATATAGCACCTTTTAAAAATAAAGTGCTTTACAGACGAGGCTAATTAGGAAAAGAAGGAGAGTCAGGAAGATGGTTGAACAACAGAAGGCTGGTTTGTCCACACATGGTAAAAGATTCTCAAAACAAATGAGTATAGCACCAGATAAAACAATAAAAGTAAGGGAAAAAACAAGCAGAATAGAAGAAAATAGAGGGTAAAACCATAAACACAAGGCTAAAAATTATAATAACAGTAAAAGAGAATAAAATGAACCATGAAATAAAGTTAAAAAAAAAAAAACAACATTTTGATGAATACAGAATAAAAATAGAATTAAATATGAATGAGGAGGATCACTTTATTCCTTCAGGTTATTTTTCCTTTCACCTTGTTCCCCCAGTGTGACCTCTAATTAGCTTTAACACCGTATAATTTAATTACCTTTAAATGGTGAGAATGTTAAATTAAAGGCCCAGCTTACCGACCTCTTGTTTTGTGTCTTGTAGTTTCCGTCGACAGCATCCTGCAGGACATCCGAGCTCTGGATCGGGGCATGGAGGTGACCAGGAGGGAGTTCTCCATGGAAAAAGAGAATCCGGTTCTGCAGAGGTTCATCAGCAGCAACACCGAGCTGCTGAACTCGCTCACGGCCGACGGAAAGACGGCTCAGGTCAGCAGCTTTAATTAACCGGATAAACCCAGCGGTGGTTTCTGGAGGTCGTGAGATGAATTTGTTGTCGCTGTTGCAGGACGTTTACGACTCAGTGGTGGAGTATTTTGGAGAGAACTCTAAAACAACGCCTCCCTCCATGTTCTTCCCCGTTTTCGTCAGGTTCATCAAAGCGTACAAGGTCAGATAAATGCTGACAGTTAATCTGCAGATATCAGTTAAAGCTTTTTATGTGACCGTAAGACTTTTAATGGGTTCTTCTCTGATAGCAAGCCGAGCAGGACAACGATCAGAGGAAGAAACACGTCCTGAACTGTGAAACTCCATCAACTCCTCCTAAAGCTGAAGTCACAGGGAACAAGGTAACTTCTTAGTTTTATTCTCCACTTTAAAATAAAGCAGCCAGAGCAGGAAAACTAAATAAATTTGCTTGAACTCTCCTTCCACAGCAGCTACTAACAAAGAGGAGTCGAAATATAGAGAACACTCACAGATGAAGAAAATATCCTAGATTACCTTCAGAATATTTTAACCCTCTAAACCCAAATCGTCAAAAATACACCATTTTGTCGAGCAAAAAACTGTTAAAAACAAGAAAAAATCTTGATATTTTCAACTTTCTGACACTCCTTGAACTAATCATGTGTGACTTTCAGCATCATTGGCATTAACAACTAATGCTAAGATCAAAATCTGAATATTTCAAAGTCAATTTATTCAACACGTCTCATTTAAAAATGTACCCAAAATAAACTCTGCGTTCCTTGACTGATGTCTCGGCTGAACTGCAGGCAGTGTTTACAGAGACTTCAGGCTAAATAAATGATAACCAAATATTAAAAGTGACAATTTGGTTTATACTTACTAATTATGATTCATTTGTTTGTCCAATTACTTTTGATGCCTTAAAAAGGTGGAGGGGACAACTAAACTGTGTGTAATTCCTCCACCGTTCACCTGATTTGGATATAAATACCCTCAAATTAAAGCTGAAAGTCTGCACTTAAAGCACATCTTGGCTGTTTCATGTCAAATGAAATTTTCCAGGTCGTTATTGAAAATGAGAACCAGTTGTCAACTAACTTACCTGGTAAAATAAAGGTTATATAAAATAATTAAATAAAATAAATCCATTGTGGTGGTGTACAGAGCTGAAATGATGAAAATTGTTTTTGGACTGACTATACGTGTCTGCTAATACACCAGTTTGTTTACATGTCAGGCTGCTCTCAGGAAACTCAGCAGCTCAAAGAGTCGGATATTTAGGTTTGATGGTCGGCCATATTTATCGGAGCCTCCAGACGAGGAACAGAATCAAACAGAAAACGAGGAGAATGGAGGCAGAACAACAACAGACTTTAGGAAAGTGGTGGTTGGTGATGCGTGAACAACTGTCCTGTGGGATTACATGACAGACATTTTACATTCTCACTCAATATTGGAGCAGTTTCAAACATTTTTGTCCCTATTAATCATTTAGAGTCTAAAAGATGGAAAACAGGGCTCATGTTTTAAAACATTATTATCTTTTAAAAATCAGCCCACAGTGTTCCTCCAGGGCTCCTGTAGAGTTCAGACCTCAACTGACAGAATAATAAGCACACAATGTTTTGGCTCAAGGATAATTATTGTAGTTTCTCCACTTTCTATCAGTTACAATAATATTGTTCTCACCAAAGTAGCTGCTGAGATCTGGGAGGACTTCAATGTTGCAGCACCTATAATATATCAGACCGCTTTGAAGCAAATGGACGATTATTTTTGTTAAAGTGGTCATTAACATAAAAACATAAAACCAGGCAGAATTAGTCATACAGGCATTAATGATAAAGACAGGTTGCTCTGAAGAACTTCATAGTAATAATAAATAATATAAAAAGCAAAAAGAGGCATGTTTAGCTAAATATTCCTTCTACTTCTTGTTACCGGTGACATATTTGAGCAGAAAAGTCTGTTTCTGTTTGACTAAATAGCAGCTACAAGTGACGCTACGAAGTGGGTGCAGCAGCTGAAGTTTTTCCTTCATGTAAACTGACTCACACTAATACTAACACACACAGCGACTGAGGCTGCAACAAATAATTTTAGCTCAGCAGGAGATTCGTTCACAAGCCGACTGCTCATGTTTTTTTTTTTTCCCCATCTGACGTCTTTGTGAGCTGCACAGATTGTAACACTTTGAGGCAGCTCAGTGAGGTTTAATTTTCTGTTTATATAAATAAAACCGACTTGACTGTGACTCATAAGGAGAGGAAAGTTGGATTCAGCTGCTGACGTGGTTGGATTTGTTGTTTCAGGCTCCTGTGACGTCCAGACTGCCTCAGATGGATCTAATAGCTGAGCTGAAGAAGAGGCAGGTTTCTCCTCTGGTGAGGGAGGGAAAGGACGGAGCCATCGAGGACATTATTACAGGTAGGAAACGCCGAGAATCACACCAGATCTGCATCTTAAAGGATAGTTTGGTTTCTGAAGGTATATACACCACCGTTCTCACTTTTATCCATGTGCTAATATAACTGCACAAGGGTTTTCTAATCATCAATTAGCCTTTCAGTACCATTAGCTAACACAATGTAGCATTAGAACACAGGAGTGATGGTTGATGGAAATGTTCCTCTGTACCCCTATGGAGATATTCCATTAAAAATCAGCCGTTTCCAGCTAGAATAGTCATTTACCATATTAAGAATGTCTAGACTGGATTTATCATTCATTTAATGTTATCTTCATCGAAAAAACTGCTTTTCTTTCAACAATAAGGACATTTCTAAGTGACCCCAAACTTTTGGATGGTAGTGTAAGTCTGTGTGTTACCTTAGTGAATGGCAGTAAGTAATAAAACATATTTTAACTACCTAATAAAGACAGAAATCTCTATATTTTCAATATTTCACCACTTAGCACTACATTTTATCAACCAAAGAGTTTCTGTATTCCTACACATGAGCACGCCTGTGTCATGCACTCTATTACATCTTTGACCAGCTCTATCAATCAGAGTTCCAACAGTATAATACAGTGTGTGGAAATACAGACATTCTGCATTTGAGAAAATGTAGAGCAAAAGAAAATGGCTATTTGACCTCAAGATACAGCAGTGAAAATATATGATTTTTTTTAAAGTTTTTGAAATACGATATTTAATAATTACAACCACTACAAAGTAGAGCTAGTTTAATTAAATAAATTAAATAAATAGAAAGTGCTGACAACACAACTAAAATCAGATAAAGATGACTGACTACACTTGTAAGTTTTAGAAAGAGCTAACAATACACATTAAGTCAGAAAAAGACCATTAGCTATTAAACTTAAGTCATTAAAGTGCTAACAACACAGCTAGCTGCTGAGATAACTGTAGCTAGCCTTAACTAAGACCATGTTTTTCATCCCATTTGTTATCTGTAAATGAAATTTTGGTTTCAGTTTATTATTGCACTTCCATTTAACCCTTAGATGCTCCAGTGATTGGACCCTACACTCTTCCATAAGTGGCTCAAAAATGATCCGTACAAGAATCAATGTCTTTTTATGGCATTTTTTGCCATTTGGGTTAAGAATAATCATTTGTATTATGTTTTTGTCCACGCAAGAATGATTTCATGTTTGAAACATGTTAATTTTTCGCTTTAGAACAGATTTTGAACATTTTGATGATTGAAAAAGAAGAGCATTACAAAGAACAGCAATAGAGAAATGTCAACATTCATTTTGTTGACATTTTTCAACTCTTTTCCTCCAGCTGTTGCTGCTCTTTGTCCCTCCAAGTTTGTGCATCACCTCTTATATGATATTATCAGTGATCTAGAGCTTGGGGTAGTAATACAAATATTACAATTTCTTTTAAAGTATAAAAGGTAACTTAAAAATTTTAATTGAATGATATCAAAAATCTGTTTTTTTCAGAATACCTGGAAAATGAAGTGATAAAAACTTTTCATGACAAAGATATTGCAAATAAAACAACCTCACTGGGTAATATTTGACCCACTCATGCATCTAAGGGTTAAATACGACTACAGTACAATAAATAATTTCCCTGTAAATCCACAAATAGTTGCTCTTACAGTTATATTTGTGTTAGAATGTTAATTAAGCTTTGCAGGTGATAGTAGATTTATTGCTTCAGTTGGGACAGATTTAGGCTAGCAGTTTCCCTCTGTTTATAGCCTTTAGGCTAAGCTAACTACCTTCTGACTTCAGCTGTGTATGAGATAAAGAGGCATGACACACCATGAATCTACTTATGTCACTCTTCCAATAATAATATTAAGTTAAAGAGAGAAATTAAGTAAACTGTTGTAATCATGTATTTCTCCTCAATCCAGTCTCTTATTCTGCTTTACTGCTTTTTCTTACTTAAGCTGAATTTAATCTCCTGTGTTTGCTAACATTTCCTCCTGTTTTCAGCTCTTTTATTGCAACCTTCACTTGTTTCTCTTTCTTGTTTCTGATCTTGTTTGTCCCTCCTGTCTTCCCGTCCTCTCTGGTGTCTTCAGCTCTTAAATCTGTGCCCTTCACGGCTCGTTCTGCCAAACGCTCGTCTCGTCTCTTCTGCGACTCCGTCTTCAGCGACGAGGTGACGTCTTAAAATCCCTCCATGCTGCTTTCTCCTTCTCTGTGCTGTTTGTCGTATTTTCTGACCAGGAGGAGATGCTGCATAAAGGGAGAGTCGAGGTTATTCAAGATATTTAAACACAAAGATGTCTGGTTATAAGCAAACCAACTCAATCAGTGCAGTAAACAACAATAAAGAAGATAACAGTGAAAACGTGCTGATGTTCTAGAGCTGAGCATGTCATCGGTAGCAGGAGTTTCACTGCCTCCTCACATGTGAATTTAACTCGGTTTGCCCTTGAAGAATATTCTGTTTACTGGATTTAAGCCTCGTGACTTTTCTCCAGAGGTTTCGGCCATTTTCTGACACATTTGAAACTGTCTGCTGCCTTCACAGAGGATAAATAGAGCTGGTGGTATTTTGTACAAGTCCTTCAGTGTAAATGACAGAATACTGCTGCTAGCTTGTTGAGGCCTCCGAGAACAACACACACATTTACTGCTCTGCTGCCACCGTGGTTTAAGCTTCAGCTGGCATTAATATCACAACATCTACCTGGATTTTTAACCCAGCTTTTGATTAAACAGCTTTAGAGTCAATATTTTTATTAGATTAAATTGCTCTCTTTGCCATTATCTTTTATCTGTATTTTGTTTCTTTATTCATTTGTCACCAACAGGTGTAACTGTACAAATGCTGCTATACAAATGAAGTCACATTAATATTAACTATGTGTATAACTGCCTGTAAAATGTCACTGAGAAACAAAACATGAAATGATTTTTCATTCATTCATTATCATACAAAGTGGCCTTTAGCATTAATATTAAGTTCTGGTCTGTAGGTTTGTTGGTTCTGTGAATAAACACAGAGGACAAAAATGAAAGGACATTAGAGCTAAAACTTCCATCAGATGATCCAAAGCGTCTTTTCCTCCTCCTCAGATTTGAGGAATCAGCCGTACAGACGGACGGACGCCGGCCGACGAAGCGCCAAATGGAAACCAGGCCAGCAGCTGCAGGTTTCCTCGGACATCTCCCTGTGAAAAGACGACAAACGGACTGACTTCTGCAGCTTCACAAGCACAAGACTTCATGTTAAACTCTGATGCATGTCGACGAATGCGGAGGTGAAAATGCATGAAAGCAGATCTGCAGCACAAAGAGGTAAAAACATAAACATCAGCCTCAGTTCTCATCAGCTCTGTTTCATTAGAGACCCTCTGAGTAAACGGATCGTAGACATTCTGTGATTTGAACAATCGAATGTTAAAGAGTGAATTATTAGCAGCTGATGACACTGGATGTCATACGAGCTATTTGAGACGATTAAAAGGAAGAACAAGCTGAGAGTTCTTCATTAAAGCTGCTCAGCTTTAACAGGAACTCTGACGGACACAACGCTCATGAATCATTTTGATAGTTTTCTTTAAAAGGCTCCCGACATGATTTTTTGATTGGTGTTAATTTAAAAAAGAATATTAATTGCCACTGCCCATCGGTCCGTCTCCTTCTGTAGAGCTACTCAAAAATTAAGCTGAAGATTTGTAATATATTTAAATTATTTTTAATACTAAAGTGTAACAGCGAGGAGCTTCTACTTTGCTTCTGCATTTCAACAAATAAAGCATTTTATACCGTTCCTGACTCTGTGTTTTTGCTGTTAACGTGGAATAAAAGTTTCAAACTAATCACAGATAACCAGCAAAACTTTGAAAGGCTGATTAAAGGCTCAGTGCACAGAAAACTACGACTGCTTTAATATTATTTTTACAGTTATGAAGCTAAAATGTCTCAGAAATCACATAACTGCTTTAATTTAGTTTCTTTCCCAGTTTAAAATGTAAACTGCTCAAATTTTCTCGTAACAACTTCAGTCTCAAAATAAGACTTTTTTAAACTGTAAATTTACATATTCGTAATGAAAATGGTCATTATTAGCTTTATAATAAGGAAATTACATCTTGGAAGTTTTATTTCAACTTTTCCTCCCTAAAATATTAAAATTTTTGCTGTCGAGTTGCATCTTCATCTCAAAATATTACATTGTTTTGTAAAAATATTTAATAGCTTTCCAAATGTTTTTGTAAAATCTCATATTTATGAAATATTAATTGTAAAAAATATATTAGTGACAGTTTTTCATTAAGTTCATGTAGTGTTTTATCAGATCAAATGATCTACTTTATCTCATTACAGTTTAAAAAATATTAAATTTTATGTAAGGATTTTTTGGACAAAATTGTTATAAAGTTAAATGTTTCTTTCCATAAATATTTTTCTCTTGATGTTTTGAATTCATTTGTAGATTTTAAACCAAAATGTTAAAACTTTTCCTAAAAAAAAAAAAGAAATGGAAAAAAATTGGTAAACTGCAACTTTATATATCTACAAAATAATCACTTAAATTTTATTTTTTTCTATAATGATTAATATTTTTCAGCTTTTATGTATATTTTATTGCATGTTTATTGTAAAATGACAACCGTATATCATATTAACATTTCTATAAAAAAGTAAAAGTTTGTGTAATTACACACTGTTCACATAAAATATTGCCTTTTTTTCGTAACATTCTGAATTACAACTTTATTTTTTTTTAACATGTCCATTAATAGTTTGTGTAGTAAATCTCATGAGTTTTAAATAAAAATAAAAATAAAGGTTACCTATTAACTTTTTTCTCCATAAAATATACTTTATTCAGATGTTCATCTCCATATTAATTTTTTTTCACTGTAAAATGAATTTTAAAAAATAAAACATTTAGAATGAGGTTTAGAAAGTTTACACAAAAATAATGAGACATTTTCTAGACAAAATTGCTTTTTCAGTAAACTTTTTGAGAGAAAATTACAATTTCATCTCAGAATATTTATTTTTACCATAGATATGGAACCTTATATTTTAGTTATCTTTTTTTCATTTTAAAGTATTGCAACCTGCATTGTGAAATTATGACCTCAGCTCAAGCACCATAATACAATTCCTTCACAACATTGCAACTGAAACCTAAAAATATTACAACTTCTTGTGGTATAAACACAAATCCATGCTCAAAGTGTTTTTAATTTTATGTCTGACAAGCTTCTGTGTCATAAAATTCTCATTTGGGATTAGACGCCTACAGTTATCACCTTTACAGACGTGTTTAATGCACATTCAGGTAGCACTTGTAACCATAGCACTTCACAATTCCATACAGCTTTAATGGTGTTTCTAGCAGATGTTAGACGTGACAAAGAACTTTCACAACATTATGAGTGAGGCTCAGACGATTAACTGAAGCTTCACTGTGCAGAAGAGGACAAATCTCAGGAGGAAGAACTCAGAAACACTGAAACTGTTCAAAGATTGAGCTGAGAAGAAAGAAAAAGATTCACTTCTGAGCATCAGTTCCTGGAAAACGGCGTAAAGGAGGTTTAAACCCTCATTTTGTTTCCTCTTTCAGGGAGTTTGGAAGCTGCAGCAGGAAAACAGTTTGTTTCTTGGTGCCTTTTGCTCTTTTTGTTCATCTTTAATCAATCAAAGATAAAAACAGGAAGCTTTGGGAGTTTTTCCTCCTGAGAGCTGCTCTCATGTGGCCAGTTATTGGAGTTTATCTCAACACTTAATGACTGAAGCTGCATCAGTTTGTACATTAAAGATACAACATCACTGATCAACTAACATTTTAAACCTGAGAGTCGATCGATGAATCAACATTTAACAGCAGAAACTAACTTTACTCTATCTGCTAGCTCAATTTTCTAAAAGAACAGTTTTTAACAATGATTTAAGGAGTAATTCACCAACTTGCTTGAGCTGCTGTGTCCAAAAAAAAAAAAAAAAAAGTCTATTACGGCAAAAAGGTCCGTAATCAATCCGTGTATTTATCTGGTAATTGGATTTTCCGTTCTGAAACGGGTATTGAAAAACAAAAAACGAGTGGTTATTTTTTTCCTTTTCATGATCAAAAAGGGATATACGAAATTTTAAAAATGCTTTGATTTTCATTTTATATTTAGAATAACAAAAAAAGAAAATCAGTAAGAGACCGGAAGTGGTCATCAGCAAGTGTGGAGCCAAACGACAACAAGATTCTCAGAGGGCGGAGCCAAAGAGCAGTGCCTGGTCAGACCATGGAAGACAGCGCGCTAGCGTATCTAGTCTGCTATATGTATCTATGGTCGGCACGTCTGGTAGCATCTCTGGTTGTTGTTGACCTTGTTTTTGGAGTAAAACACGGTAAGAAGATAAATACTTCTAACCAGTAGCGTTGTTTTGTTGTACGTTAAGTCAGCGACTTGTGAAGAGTTGTGTTTTGTCGTGGTTGAGCAGTTTGTCCGGACGCGTTAGCTAGCTAAGCGGCTAAGTTAGCTAGCGGGCTAATTCACACAGGTGGCTAACTTACCGCTGAACACCTGTGTTAGTTGCTGTCGCAGCTGTCCGTCATTATTAGAAAGACCTTCTCAACCTGTATTTCTCTGCTGTGTATTTTAGCTTTTTAAAAAGTTATTTTACTTTCAGGTTAACTGAAACCCGTTCAGCTGCACTGAAGTTAAACATTCAGCTGGTTTGAATTAAACCGTGCTTAACTCAACACTGTGCAACATTACCTCTCTGAATCTCCATAATTTCATTAAATTCCTTCTCTCTTCCACTGCTCAAGTTCAATCCAGTATATAAAGTGACATTAATAGTGAATAAACTAACAACCAGCCATTGTATTTATTTATTATTGCATGTATTTATAGTAAAACATGACTTGAAACATCCTACTTTTGGATCTAGAACTGCACAAGCCATTCATTTTCAGTCACTTGATGAGTTAAACTCCCCTTTTTATGTGAGGTTGAAGCAGAAAGTCTGAGTTAACAAAGAAAGTTGTTTATAATTTGTGATACCTGTTACCTCTGACCAGGGCCGTGCAGAGACCTTTGGATGTACAGGTGCTCAAAGTTAAAAGGGGGCACATGGAGCACGAATTTGAAACACCATACAGAACCATACCTTACAATATAACTGGTTGAATTGTAGCAACCCATATTCATCAAGAATATAACATGGAAATAGTGGTGCAATGATTAAGTCTCTGGACTGCTGATTGGAAGGTCAGTGGTTCAAACCCTGATGCAACTATCATTATTTTTAAATTTCATACCTTTTCAAGACATATACTGCATAGCCACAGATTTGCTCCGTGGCGCTGATTCATAATCTGCCCTTTATTATTTGTAGTGCTAATAATAAAGTTTAAAAAAAAAACAAAAAAAAAAAACTAAATGATACAGAAATCATGTATTTAAATGTATTTGTGCTTTTATTCAGTTTCACTATCCACTTTGCGCAAGACAGCAAAGGTACAAAAGTTATATATTTTATATTTATGCATATTGTATTTAATTTGTCTATATATAAAAATGTTATAAACAAGTACTGATATCTTTAAATGAGAGGTTGAGAAAATCACAATTCAAATTCTTCTAATTATTATTTATATTGTATTTATACTGCAATAGTCCCAAGTTATGTGAAAATGCACATACACAGTTTTAGTGAAATAATATAACCTCTGCCTCATTGCCTCTAGAAACACAGGAAACACACTGCAACTCACTGACAGTAAAATAATACATCTCTCTGATGTACTTTGCCCATGACAAAAGAAACCTATAGAAACAAAAAAGAAGCCTGGCATCCTCTTGGCACGCTGTGCTGCTATAACTGATGAGAGGTGTATGTAGAGTCACACACACAGGATGCTCACTTCACTTCGTCAGTCATCTTGCAAAAATACACCGTGCACAAACGAATCCTGCTGCAGAACCTCCTCACCATCAGGACCATCAGTTGCTGATGTCCTCCCTCGGGTCTCCGGTTTCTAGACTAGCAGCGCTAGCGCTGAGCTACAGGGAACATCTGGACCCCTCAGAGCAGTGAGGGACGTCTACGTAGATCATGTGACCGACCGAGGGTAGATCTGAATTATTATTATTAATTTTATTTATTTATTATTTTGGGCCGCAAATACTTCTACACACACACACACACACGCTTACAAATAAAAAAAACTAAATTAACTAAAATGAAATAAAATTTAAAAAACAACTTTGACAAAAGGGCAGGTGCTTGGGGTTAGGGTTGAGGCTGTGAGGTTGAACGTTTGAGAGTATATCAGTGTGTTTCTTTGTGGTCTTTCTGTTTCTAGGTGGAAGCTGAATTAGTGAGGATGACTCCTGCGCCTGTCATCTCTAAGCTCCTCACACATCTTTACCTGCACATGAGGAAAATCACTCCTGTAGAATGCAGGTATGTTTGCCATTATTATAAAAAGATGTTGCCTGGTGACCTGTCAGAAACCCATTATACAGAGTCAGCCAAAACAATGTTTACACACATCAGGAAAAGAAAAACTTGCATAAATATTTCAATACCAAATTTATTCAGACATCACAAGATTAATAAAAGTTATCTTTGGCCTCTACAATTACAAGAGGTGCTCAAAGTGGTGGCCACTGGCTTCCAGACATTTCTGTTGTGTTGTAGACGTCACTTGTTGATGCTCCATTCATGAGGGTAATGCCATCTGTTGGGAAAACATCGTACAGCAGGACACAGAGTTATCATGATTTGATCAAACTTTGAAAGAGGTAGCTACATGTGTAGAAGTACTTCTACAAATGAAATATCTATAAAAGTTTTTCTTTTCCTTATGTGTGTACATTATTTTGGCTGACTCTGACTCTGTGAACTTAATGAGAACAAAACAGTCATTTAATTGTTGCTCTGGAAGCTTCTTTAGTGAAAACCGGCTGGTGTTCTGCTTTGAAACAAACTGCTGTTGAGGTCTGTGTTTTTAGGTTTAACCCCACAGTTTCTGAATGAACTGATAGTTTTTTGTTTTTTTTCCCTGATCAATGTGGACATTATAATTGATGGTAACATTTACTGATCATATAATCAGCATGACAATATAACAGTATAACATTCTGACCACCTGATTAATACTGTGTTGGTCCCTTTGTGCTGCTAAAACTCCTCTGACCCAGTGGTTCATCAGAACCTCTGGGGATGTCCTGTGGGTCCTGTGGATCCTGTGGGTTGTAGGGTGGGTCCTACCTAGACCAGGCTGTGATGCTGAAGCAGTGACCAGTTTTTCAGTTTCTTCTCTGGAGATGCACAATGAGGGACGTCTGCAGCGACTGAGAAAGAGTCTCACCACATCCTGACATGAGGAAAAAGACTTTATTGAAGACTACACTGAGAAAAACTATCAGACAGCAGACGGCTGCATTCAAGGTGAGCTCTGAACATTTGATCTGGAACAGGAATTCAATAACGGCAGCATGAGCTTCATTTCAGTCTGTAGCTGCTGAATTCATGGATGAATCATCTGGCACTAGAGAGGAAGACCATCAAACATCCACGTCAGCTGATGGAGGTCCAAGAGTCTCACCAAACAACCAACCTACAGAGTGAAGACCTCTAACCTGATTGGACGGCCTCCTAGTCAGCCACGTATGTGAACAAATGCCTCTAAGCTGATTTGTTTTCTAAAATAAATCTAGTTTGAGTCCTAATCTATGCCTGTGTGTTTGCTTCTTTACACCGCTGTTAACAGTTTAGGCTGTTAGATTGTTCCAGATAAGACAAGTACAAGATACTTCAGAGCCGTTCTACCACGAGCCTGACAGGAAGAACTCCAACAGCTACTGAATGTTCCTGTGGTCCCCTCAAGGCTACAGGAGGAGCCCTACGAGGATGAGCCGGTCCACCTGATGGCGGCCAGTCGCTGTGGTTCAAACCCAACACCGACTAAGTGGACTTCTACTGGACCACACGGAGGCCTTCAAACCGGACCAACAAGTTCACCGACTCGTGGGTCTGAGGACGCCGCCGAGCCTCGGCCCAGCCGGCCGCCTGTCTGTGGGTGTTTGAGTGCTGAGAGGTTTATGGATGCATTTGAACATGTCTGTGTTGAAACAGCAGCTTTTGACTCAGTAACGCCGAGAAAAACCAAGAGCTCCTTTATTTGTGACTTCCACTAAAAAACTGATGAAAATAAGTTTGGCAGGGTTCTGACTGTTAACAGATTATTAAATAATGAAAAGAATTGTTTAGATATTCCTTTAAACAGTCCTTAAACAATCCCTCTCTACCTCTTCTGTCCCTCTCAACCCGCCCGGGCAGCAGGCAGATGGGTCCCCCCACATTAGAGCCGGGTTCTGCTCGAGGTTTTTTTCCCTGTTAAAAGGGTGTTTTCCTTGACACTGTCGCCTTTTGGCTGCTCTGGGGGTCAGGTATATGGGTTCTGTAAAGCCTCTTGAGACAATTTGACTGTAATTGGTGCTATATAAATAAAATTGAACTGAAATACATTTCTTTTACACTGACTTCTTGGTATATGTACAAGTATTTTGGGTGGAATATACCATTAAGCCCAATGTTCAAGGGTTCTTCTAGGAATATACCATTAAACCAACCTTTTAGGTAAATGTTCCAGGATGTTGGGTAGAATATACCATCAGATCAACCTTTTAGATCTACATTGGAAGATTTTAGAGTAGAATATTACTCCAAACCATCCTTTTGGTCTACATTTAAGGTGGAATACTCCTTTACACCAAGATTTTTTTTGGTCTACATTGAAGGATTTTAGGTGGAATATTCCTTTGAACAAACTTTTTAAGTTTATGTTCAAAGATGGGTGGAATATACCATCAGCGCAACCTCCAAGGTCTACAGTAGTGAATTTTAGGTGGAATATACCATTAAACTCACCTTTTAGGTCTACATTGGAGGATTTTATGTGGAATTTTCTTCCAGACCGTCTTTTAGTCTACATTTAAGGATGTTTAGGATGGTATATTCTTCCGAACCAACTTCTCAGGTCTACATTTCAGGTGGAATATTCCTCCATACTAATTTTTTTGGTCTACATTGAAGGATTTTTTCTAAACCACCCTTTCGGGTCTATATTTGAGGATTTAGGTGGAATATTCCTATTAACCAGCCCCTCAGGTCTCTTTGAGGGTTTTGGATGGAATACTCCTTTAAACCAACATTTTAGGCGCATGTCCAAGGATTTTTGGTGGAATGTTCCTTTAAGGTGGATGTTTGAGGACCTTGTAGGTGGAATACTTCCTGAAACCAACCTTTAAGGTCAACATTCAAAGATTTAAAGTGGAATATTCCTTTAAATCAACCTATATTTCATGTTTTGATCATTATCAAGTGAGAAACCTCAATCCAGACTCCTCATAATGACATTTGAGATTTATGCTGGTGTTATTTGTTTAGTCCAGACTAAATGACAGAAATCCACAACTGTAATTTTATTTCAGGACTCGGTTATTAAATGTCAAAACAATCCATGTGACTCTAAAAACTCAACAGCTGTCCAAACTGTAAGATTAAACTCTCCACTAGGATCCAAAACAAGTTGGACTTCTACATGGGAGCTTTAATTGTTCATCTACTTCCTGAAAAGTTTGGTCAATAAAAAAGACAAAAACTAATATTTTCAGCTGAACTAAAGACAGACTTTGTGATTTTTCTGCTCACATGTTGTGTTGTTGTAAACTTAGTCTTTCAAATAAATACCCGCCTAACCCCCTGGAAACCAGCGTTTGTCCTGTTTTTGTGTTGCTCCTCGGTGACCCTAGACAGCTGGGTCGTAATGTTTTTTGAGCAACACACCATACTATGATGTTTTTACAATGATGGTTCTACTATGAAACCAGTTTGACATGTTCAGGTGTTCTTTGTGTGAAAACTCAGAGATTTCAGGTAGAAGGTGGTTTTCAACTTTCTTTGTTAACTTTCTGCTTCAACTTTAAACTAAATTTCCTTCACTAACCCAGCCCTCTGGACTTCCAGTAAGCTGTGTTCCTATTGGCTGTCCAGGTGGCTGCTTGGTGTTATCAGGAACACCTGAGGAGCTCAGTGTCTTCCTGCTTTATGTGGCTGCAGCCAAACATTTCCTCTGCTTTTCTTCACCAGTGAACCGGGTTTGGCTCTGTTGCTTTAGTTTGTTCTTTAGGTGTTGGCTTGGAGCTTCCAGCAGTAAAATAGGTTTTAATGTGTTTCTTGGTGTGTTTTAGGGCTTTGTAGTGGATAGTTGTCTTGGTAAATGAGGTTTTTTAGCCACAGTTAGCACATGGTGCTAATGTGTGCAGTGATTAGTGGATTTGGTGCAGCTGAGTTGTGTCTTTATCTTGGCTGTAGTGAGTCTTCAGAGGTTTTTGGTCAGACACATTCTGTATTCTTGTTTGAGAACCAACGTTGGTTGTCCAGAAGGTAAGAGTTCCTGTCCTGATTCTCTGTTTAAAGAGGTTCTCTGGTAGGCTGCAGGAGACTTTAGCGTTTGGGTTGTGCTAGTTTGGTTTTTGTATGATTTCATTTGGACGACTATCTTGAGGCCCCTCCATGTGGTTTAGTGAGGTTTTCTGGAACAGTTCTACAAAGCAACCTGCAGCAGAAGAGACTTTGAGAGTTTTTAGGAAGTTCTGGAGACCAGACTTTAGAGCAGCAGAAACATTTGTCAGCAGTTTGAGCAGGAGAAGGTGAGCTTCAGAGTAGAAATGAGACGGAAACCTTCTTGACCCGTGTGGTGAGGTCCTGTACCAAGAGTTTGAGCAGGTTGTGAAGAGTCTGTAGTTCTTTAGTCTGAAAGCACAAGAAGAGTCGACTCATTAAAGGAGAAAACAGGAGATATTGTTGGTTCTTCTGTCGCTCTGCAGTTTCCTTAGACTGAATATCAAGTTTATATTTTAAATGGTTTCCCATGTGAGCCCAAAAAGATTCAATAAAGTCCCTCCATCCCCTGGACACATTTTATTACGATGTTAAATCTTTTTTTTTTGTTTGTTTTTGAGTTTTAATCATAGTTTTAGCATAGTTTTTTCTCTTTGCTTGTTTAGTTTTGCCATCTGTGTGAAAGGTGCTAAAAAAATAAAGCTGAATTGCTAAACTGAATAATTGACTAACTCATAATTGTGACAACAGAAGTATTTTCATTGTGATTTAAGGGTTTGTTTCATTTTTAAGGTTGGGGTTAAAATCTTGACAGAAAAAAAAGATTAAAGAAACAAACTACATTAAAAAAGCAATTAAATCTAAGAACAAACATTAAAAAACACATGCTTAAAAAACATTCAATACAACAAAACTTTAAAAAAGAAAATTAAACGTTAAATGCAATTAAATTATATTAAACAAAGTATTTAATTAAACAGGAGATACAAAACATGTAATTATGAAATTAAACAAATTTCTTTAAACAAAAATATTAAACATTGCAGATGAAATATTTTAGATAATTAAACATTTAAAAAATACAATTAAACAATAAGAATATTAAATAATAAAGAAAAATTAATTAGATTATTAAACCTTTAAAAAGACAAAACTTTTAATTAAAAAATTTAATGTTTAATTAGAAAATTAAATTTTAAAGACAATAAAACTTTAAATAGGAATTAAACTGAAAATACAATGGGGCATTTAAAAAGAAAAAGAAAAATTAAAAGATGGTAAAACATTTAAAAAGAAAAACCTTAAAGATTTAATCAAAAAATTAAACATGGGGAAATAAAAGGAAATATTTCAAACAAACCGATAAAACATTTGAAAAAACAATTAAACATTAAAAAGACAAAACATTTCAAAATCAAATCAGACATTAGAAAAGAATAAAAGGTGAGAAAAGAGCAAAATTAAACATTTAAGAAGAATCAAACTAAAGACAAAACATTTGAAAAGACACCAGTTAAACTTTAGAAGATCGAATTAAACAGAAAAGATCAAAAAGAGCAAAAACAAGGTCTTAAAGTGTTTTCTAGTCTGAAATGAAAACATCAAGTTGTTTCTTCAAACATTTCCTCTTTCTATGTTCTTGGTTTGATTGTAGACAGATTTACTAAGAACTCATTTCAGAAAACTGCTTTCCAGATATAGTCTACTAGTAGTTGAAGGCATTGATCAAACTAATGTTACCTTCTGATCTCCACAAACTTTACTGTTCAGTGAAGAGAATCAAAGTTTGTTGAGTATTTCTAGAAAACCCACAGGTGAAGGTCTGAGAAGAACTCAGATGGATGGTCTAAATGTGAAATCAAGACTCATGGTCACAAGTTTTAAGGCTTCTGTTAACCAGAAAGTTCAAACTAACAGAGAAGTACTCAGGAACTTTTAAAATTTCAGTCCTCAGACTGTCTGAAGGTTCAAACTAACAGAGAAGTACTGAGAAACTTTTAAGATTTCAGTCCTTGGACTGTCTAAAGGTTCAAACTAACAGAGAACTACTCAGGAACTTAGAGGATTTCAGTCCTCAGACTGTCTGAAGGTTCAAACTAACAGAGAACTACTGTGGGACTTAGAAAATTTCAGCCCTCAGACTGTGTGAAAGCTCAGGTCCTGAGGACTCGGGAGGTGTGGAGGCTTTGGAAAGTCTTGGAACTGAGGGTTCAACCCTCCAGCACAAAGGCTGAAGTCCAACCTCCTGAGAAAAACGGGCGAGAAAAGAGAAAGTTAAAAAAAAAACTCGAAAACGACAAAAAATAGATGATAAATGCGCAAAAAAAACTAAAATTAGTATCTGAGCGAGTAGCTCAGGAGGATAAGAGGATAGACTAGCAACTGGAAGGTCGCCGGTTCAAGACCGGCCAGTGGCAGTTTTCTTTCTTTGTCTTTGTCAGAATTTTGAGAAAATTTAAGAAGTGTCTGGTCTTGAACCAGCGACCTGCAGCTCCACAGGCAAATCCTTAACTCACTGAGCTACAGATCATATAAAAAGAAATAAATTCGTCGTCCCTTTGACATCGTAGTTGCTGAAGTCACCACATGGGCGGAGCCAAGGCGGAGTCTGGGTGGAGTCAGGGCGGAGAGTAGGCGGGGAGGTGGGTGGAGTAGATGGGCGGGAGGCCACCACCCACCTCCCCGCCTACTCTCCGCCCTGACTCCACCCAGACTCCCCCACCACACCTTCCCCCGCCCGACGAGTTTTTCGAGTCGCCACGAGTTCTTCGAGTCTCCACAGGTTTTCCCGAGTTTCTTGAGTGTCCACCAGGTCGGAGGCAGGACAAGTTGTCATGAAGAGGTGTTGAAGTCGATCAGGATGGACTGACTTTTTACAGCGACTAGAAGGAAGACCACTAGAAGAGCACATCTTTAACCACCATCCATAAAATCCATGGAGTCGATTCCAGAGAAATGAAGGGAGGTCAACTTTTATCTACCTCCATCCAGATATTCAACTTGATATCTTTACTTTGACATTTTCAGCACCACAAACCTTTAGTATCACACTTTATTATCCTTTATTAGGACTTTAATGGAATCCACCAGCAGATTTAGTTTTTGTTGAGAAACTTTATTCTTGTCGTCGTGGGACTGCAGTATTTAAAACTCTTCCTTCTATTTGACCTCATGTTTATTAGTTTTAGTGGAGAACGTTTTTTTTAATTGTCGATTAGTCTCTTAAAAACCAAATAATAAATTGGATTGTGATCCAGACAATGTATGTCTCTTTCCTTTGACTTGTTATTTGTACAATATACGATGTATATGATGGCGTTTTTTTTATACCAAAGGCTATACTATGATGTTTTCTAACAGATATACGATGCTACTCTGGATTGTTTTCTGGATTGTACTCAGCTGCATGCCTTCGTCCAACCGGCCTCCGTTGACTCGTCCCGCCTGCCGTCTCTGGAGCTGAAGCTGGATTGGAACAGACCAAAGTACAGTCCAATCACAATGCCAGCTGCCTCTCAAAAGGCTCCTTCATCTGGCAGGTGGCGGCACTTCTTCTGAGGGGAAGCTGAGCGAGCCCGGCGGAACTTTGGAGATGTGTTCCAGTGGTTGGTGGATGTGTGGGGAGATAGAGAGGGACCTTTGAATTGTTCAGAAAGGAAAACAGGAAACTCATTGGTAGTTTTAGTTTTGGGTGCTACTGCGGTGTGTTTTTGGGTTTTAAGAGGTGAACAGGAAGAGTTTTTTTTTCGTATTAATTATCTTTTACTTTGTTCCTGGTTGGAATACCCATCAATGTCAAGGTGAAGTTCACTTTTAGTTCTGTTTATTTCTTTTTTAACACCCATTTGTTTTTAACCCCCTCACATGTTGTGTTGTTGTAAACTTACTCTTTCAAATAAATACTCATCTAACCCTCTGGAAACCAGCGTTTGGACTGTTTTTGTGTTGCTCCTCACCTACTTCAGACAGCTGGGACATAACGTTTTGTGGACTAAAGGCTTTACCATGACGTTTATAGAACGAGATGCTATACTATCACGTTTTTTGGATGACATGCTATACCATGACGTTTTTAGAGCAACATGCTAAACTATGACGTTTTTAGAATGACATGCGATACTATGACGTTTTTGGACCAAAGGCTATACTATGACATTTTGTTGAACGACAAGCTATACTATGATGTTTTTTAGAGCGACATGCTATACTATGATGTTTATTGGGCGACATGCTATACAATGACGTTTTTTGAACGACATGCAATAATATGATGTTTGTTGAGCGACACGCTATGCTATGACGTTTTTAGAGTGACATGATATACTATGATGTTTTTTGAGCGACATGCCATGCTATGACCTTTTTTGAATGACATGCTATACTATGACATTTTTTGGACGACATGCTATTCTATGACGTGTTTTGGACGATATGCAAAACTATGACGTTTTTTGGACGATATGCTATACTATGACATTTTTTGGACGACATGATATACTATGACATTTTTGGTGACGTTTTGGACGACATACTATACTGTGACGTTTTTGGTGACGCTTTCGACGACATACAATACTATGACGTTTTTGGTGATGTGTTGGACGACATACTATACTAAGACGTTTTTGGTGATGTTTTGGACGACATACTATACTATGACGTTTTTGGTAAATTTTTGGACGACATACTATACTATGACATTTTTAGTGCCATTTTGGACGACATACTATACTATGACGTTTTTGGTGACGTTTTGGACAACATACTATACTATGACGTTCTTTGTGACGTTTTGGATGACATACTATACTATGACGTTTTTGGTGACGTTTTGGACGACATACTATAGTATGACTTTTTATTGACGTTTTGGACGACATACTATACGATGACGTTTTTGGGACGTGTTGGACGACATACTACACTATGCCTTTTTTGGTGATGTTTTGGACGACATACTATAGTATGACTTTTTCTTGACGTTTTGGACGACATACTATACTATGACGTTTTTGGTGACGTTTTGGACGACATACTATACAATGACTTTTTCTTGACGTTTTGGACGACAGACTATACTATGACGTTTTTGGTGACATTTTGGACGACATACTATACTATGACATTTTTGGTGATGTTTTGGACGACATACTATAGCATGACTTTTTATTGACGTTTTGGACGACATACTATACTATGACGGTTTTGGTGACGTTTTGGACGACATACTATACAATGACTTTTTCTTGACGTTTTGGACGACAGACTATACTATGACGTTCTTTGTGACGTTTTGGACGACATACTATACTATGACGTTTTTGGTGACGTTTTGGACGACATACTATAGTATGACTTTTTATTGACGTGTTGGACGACATACTATACTATGACGTTTTAGGTTACGTTTTGGATGACATACTATACAATGACGTTTTTGGTGACGTTTTGGATGACATACTATACTATGACTTTTTTGGTGATGTTTTGCACGACATACTATAGCATGTCGCCCAAAGACGTCATAGTATAGCATGTCGTCCAAAAAAACTCATCATATAGCATGTCGCTCTAAAAACGTCATAGTATAGCTAGGGTTGTCAAGGTTTACCGGTTTTACAATAACCGCGATTATAAATAGATATTCGTCACATTTTTCACAACCACGATTATCCGTAGAAAAGCCTCGCGAGAGGTGCAATGCAAGAAGCGTGACCTGCGCTGAGTGGAGAGAGAGTGGCTCCTTGGCCTGTGCGCGCGCTCCTGAGAGAATTATATGATCAGTTATGACAGATTCTTTACTCGAAGTGTCCCTAATATTGTGGCCGCTGTGCGCAATGAGGTTGCCAAGATGGGACTGTCCGCCGCACGCGCGGTAACTGTCGGTTCCGAAGTCAGCGGTCCGGCGGCCGGGCCGCCCCGAGGACCCCCCGCGCCCCGAGTTTCCTCCCGGAGCCAAAACAACCGGCGGGTCGGGAGCTCCGGTTACCTCCTACGCTCCCGTTCCCCGCCCGTCGCAGCCGGGCTGCTTTCCTGCGTCCGCAGGCGAGGGGAAGGCGGCGGGCCGCGGCGGGTGGGGAATGGGAGCGCAGGAGGGAACCGGAGCTCCCGACCCGCCGGTTGTTTTGGTTCTGGAAACCCGTGCCCTCCTCCGAAGATGCTGTCGGCCCGGTCCCCTCAGCAGGGAGTGTGGTCCGGGAAGCCCCGCTGACAGTGGTAGTGGAGGAGACAGTAACCTTCAGGACAGGGAGGCTGTCTGTCTGCCTGGACCTCCTGTCAGACTCTAGAGTTTTCCCTGGGAAATGATCCGGGTGTTTTGATTAATTGTTGTAAAATTACTGGTGAATTGTTTATATAAACGTTTTAGTAAAAATAAATAAGACTCCCATTTATACTTTTTTCTGTAGTTATATTGTCTAAAATTGTGGAGGATATTTAAAGCTTAAAATGAAGTGTTTTTAGAATCTTTAAATGTATTCTTTTTATGTGTTTTTGTTTTGTTTAATTTACAAAGTAAACACTACGTTATCAACCATACATTAAATTGCAACATTCCATAATACATAAGAGTCTCAAAGAGGCACTTCACTAGAACCAATAAATACATATTGAACATAAATAAGTAGTAATTATACATCATTTACAAGATTCCCAGACTGAATAGTTGCTGTAATGTGCCTGCCAGTTTTTGTAAGCATATTTTTGTCTAAATTAAGGCAGTATTTGCTCATTTTTTTCCTACATCATGTAAGCAGCAGCACTCATATATAAATAGAGCATTTAAATGCAGTCCATGTGATCAGTATCGGTAGTCGGCATTCAAGGATGATCGGTATCGGTGATCAGCAGCAAAAAACCTGATCGGCACATCCCTAATTATTATTAATATTATAGAGAAAACAGCACAGTTTTTAATGCCAATCTTATAATTTTATTTTGTTTTAATGATGGCAGCTAAAGAAGCCTTTAAGTTCCTCAAGTTAATGACTGTTTTGTAATGCAATTTGCACTTTTATTTACTACAAAGACGTGTTGGAACAATTTATTTTATTTTATAAGAACAGTAAATGTTTAAAAGTTTAAGTATTATTAAAGAGTTTATTTAAATACAAACACTGGGTTTTTTTCTTTCATAATGTCGATAATCGTGAATAATCGTAAAATCGCAATATTTCCTTCCACAATAATCGTGGCTCAAAAAATTGAAATCGTGACAACCCTAAGTATAGCATGTCGCTCTAAAAACGTCATAGTATAGCATGTCGCTCTAAAAACGTCATAGTATAGCCTTTGGTCCAAAAAACGTCATAGTATAGCATGTCGACCAAAGAACATCATAGTATAGCATGTCGCTGTAAAAACGTCATAGTATAGCATGTCACCCAAAAAACGTCATAGTATAAGCATGTCGCTCTTGAAACGTCATTGTATAGCATGTCGTCCAAAAAACGTCATAGTATAGCATGTCGTCCAAGAAACGTCATAGTATAGCATGTCGTCCAAAAAACGTCATAGTATAGCCTGTCGCCCCTAAAACGTCATAGTATAGCATGTCGCTCTAAAAACGTCTTAGTATAGCATGTTGCCCAAAAAACGTCATAGTATAGCATATTGCCCAAAAAACGTCATAGTATAGCATGTCGCCCAAAGACGTCATAGTATAGCATGTCGCTCTAAAAACGTCATAGTATAGCATGTCGCCCAAAAAACGTCATAGTATAGCATGTCGTCCAAAAAAACTCATTGTATAGCATGTCGCTCTAAAAACGTCATGGTACAGCATGTCACTCAAAAAACGTCATAGTATAGCATGTCGCCCAAAAAACGTCATAGTGTAGCATGTCGCTGTAAAAACGTCATAGTATAGCATGTCACCCAAAAAACGTCAGAGTATAGCATATTGTCCAAAAAACGTCATTGTATAGCATGTCGCTCTTGAAATGTCATTGTATTAGCATGTCGTCCAAAAAACGTCATAGTAAACCATGTCGCTCTAAAAACGTCATAGTATAGCATGTTGCTCTAAAGACGTCATAGTATAGCATGTTGCTATAAAAACATCATAGAGTATAGCATGTTGCTCTAAAAACGTCATCGTATAGCATGTCGCTCTAAAAATGTCATAGTTTATCATGTCACTCTAAAAACTTCATAATTTAGCAAGTCGCCCAAAAAACATCGTGGTATAGCATGTGGCTCAAAAAACGTCATAGTATAACATTTCGCCCAAAAAACGTCATAGTATAGCATGTTGCCCAAAAAACGTCATAGTATAGCATGTCGCTCTAAAAATGTCATAGTATAGCATGTCACCCAAAAAACGTCATAGCACAGCATGTCGCTCTTAAAAACGTCATAGTACAGCATGTCGTCCAAAGAACATCATAGTATAGCATTTCACTCTTAAAACGTCATAGTATAGCATGTCACTCTAAAAACGTCATAGTATAGCATGTCGCTCTAAAAACGTCATAGTATAGCATGTCGCTCTTAAAACGTCATAGTATAGCATGTGGCTGTAAAAACATCATCATATAGCATGTCGCACTAAAAACGTCATAGTATAGCATGTCACTCTAAAAACATCAGAGTATAGCATGTCGCCCAAAAAAGGTCATAGTATAGCATGTCGCTCTAAAAACGTCATAGTTTTTGAGTGTGTTACTCAAAAAACATTATGACCCGGCTGTCTAGGGTCGCCGAGGAGCAACACAAAAACAGGACAAACGCTGGTTTCCAGGTGGTTAGGTGGCTATTTATTTGAAAGTTTACAACAACACAACATGTGAGCAGAAAAAACACAAAGTCTGTCTTTAGTTCAGCTGAAAATATTAGTTTTTGTCTTTTTTATTGACCAAATTTTTCAGGAAGTAGGAAGAAAAACATCTTAGTTTCGTATGTCGTCCAAAATGTGACAAAAATTTCATAGTATAGTATGTCGTCCAAAATATGAAAAAAACGTCATAGTTAGGTATGTCATCCAAAATGTGACAAAAATGTCAAAGTTTAGTATGTCGTCCAAAATGTGGACAAAAGCGTCATAGTTAGGTATGTCATCCAAAATGTGACAAAAATGTCATAGTTTAGTATGTCGTCCAAAATGTGACAAAAATGTCATAGTTTAGTATGTTGTCCAAAATGTGGACAAAAACGTCATAGTTAGGTATGTCATCCAAAATGTGACAAAAATGTGATAGTTTAGTATGTCGTCCACAATATGAAAAAAATGTCATAATTTAGTATGTCATCCAAAATATGAAAAAAAGTCATCGTTTAGTATGTCGTCCAAAATGTGGACAAAAACGTCATTGTTTAGTATGTCGTCCAAAATGTGGACAAAAACGTCATAGGTATGTCATCCAAAATGTGACAAAAATGTAATAGTTTAGTATGTCGTCCAAAATATGACAAAAACATCAATTCATGATGATTTTTTTTCAAAGAAAACCTTTCTGGAGTGTTTTTTATGGCCTCCTTTACATTATTTCATCATATGGCACGTTTTTGCAACATGTTTGAAAAATCACATTTTTTTTTCGACATAGTATAGTAAGGCGTTTTTTTGCGCCAAAATTTATGATGAGTTTTTTTTCAAAGAAAACCTTTCTGGAGTGTTTTTCACGGCCTCCTTTACATTATTTCATCATATGGCACGTTTTTACAACATGTTAGAAAAGTCGCATTTTTTTTCGACATAGTATAGTAAGGCGTTTTTTTGCGCCAAAATTCATGATGATTTTCTTTTCAAAGAAAACCTTTCTGGAGTGTTTTTCACGGCCTCCTTTACATTATTTCATCATATGGCACGTTTTTGCAACATGTTTGAAAAATCACATTTTTTTTTCGACATAGTATAGTAAGGCGTTTTTTTGCGCCAAAATTCATGATATTTTTTTTTCAAAGAAAACCTTTCTGGAGTGTTTTTCACGGCCTCCTTTACATTATTTCATCATATGGCACGTTTTTACAACATGTTTGAAAAATCGCATTTTTTTTTCGACATAGTATAGTAAGGCGTTTTTTTTTTGCGCCAAAATTCATGATGATTTCTTTTTTTTTAAGAAAACGTTTCTGGAGTGTTTTTCACGGCCTCCTTTACATTATTTCATCATATGGCATGTTTTTACAACATGTTTGAAAAATCGCATTTTTTTTCGACATAGTATAGTAAGGCGTTTTTTTTTTGCGCCAAAATTCATGATGATTTCTTTTTTTTTAAGAAAACGGTTCTGGAGTGGTTTTCACGGCCTCCTTTACATTATTTCATGATATGGCACGTTTTTACAACATGTTTGAAAAATCACATTTTTTTTCGACATAGTAAGGTGTTTTTTTGCGCCAAAATTCATAATCATTTTTTTTTTCAAAGAAAACCTTTCTGGAGTGTTTTTCACGACCTTCTTTACATTATTTCATCATATGGCACGTTTTTACAACATGTTTGAAAAATCAATTTTTTTTTCGACATAGTATAGTAAAGCGTTTTTTTGCGCCAAAATTCATGATGATTGTTTTTTTTTCAAAGAAAACCTTTCTGGAGTGTTTTTCATGGCCTCCTTTACATTATTTCATCATATGGCACGTTTTTACAACATGTTTGAAAAATCTCTTTTTTTTTCGACATAGTATAGTAAGGCGTTTTTTTGCGCCAAAATTCATGATGAGTTTTTTTTTCAAAGAAAACCTTTCTGGAGTGTTGTTTTACGGCCTCCTTTACATTATTTCATCATATGGCACGTTTTTGCAACATGTTTGAAAAATCACATTTTTTTTTCGACATAGTATAGTAAGGCCTTGTTTTCGCCAAAATTTATGATGAGTTTTTTTTTCAAAGAAAACCTTTCTGGAGTGTTTTTCACGGCCTCCTTTACATTATTTCATCATATGGCACATTTTTACAACATGTTAGAAAAGTCACATTTTTTTTCGACATAGTATAGTAAGGCGTTTTTTTGCGCCAAAATTCATGATGATTTTCTTTTCAAAGAAAACCTTTCTGGAGTGTTTTTCACGGCCTTCTTTACATTATTTCATCATATGGCACGTTTTTGCAACATGTTTGAAAAATCACATTTTTTTTCGACATAGTATAGTAAGGCGTTTTTTTGCGCCAAAATTCATGATATTTTTTTTTTCAAAGAAAACCTTTCTGGAGTGTTTTTCACAGCCTCCTCCACATTATTTCATCATATGGCATGTTTGTACAACATGTTTGAAAAATCGCTTTTTTTTTCGACATAGTATAGTAAGGCGTTTTTTTTGCGCCAAAATTCATGATGAGTTTTTTTTTCAAAGAAAACGTTTCTGGAGTGTTTTTCACAGCCTCCTTTACATTATTTCATCATATGGCACGTTTTTGCAACATGTTTGAAAAATCACATTTTTTTTTCGACATAGTATAGTAAGGTGTTTTTTTCGCCAAAATTTATGATGAGTCTTTTTTCAAAGAAAACCTTTCTGGAGTGTTTTTCACGGCCTCCTTTACATTATTTCATCATATGGCACGTTTTTACAACATGTTAGAAAAGTCGCATTTTTTTTCGACATAGTATAGTAAGGCGTTTTTTTTGCGCCAAAATTTATGATGAGTCTTTTTTCAAAGAAAACCTTTCTGGAGTGGTTTTCACGGCCTCCTTTACATTATTTCATCATATGGCACGTTTTTACAACATGTTAGAAAAGTCGCATTTTTTTTCGACATAGTATAGTAAGGCGTTTTTTTTGCGCCAAAATTCATGATGATTACTTTTTTTTTAAGAAAACGGTTCTGGAGTGGTTTTCACAGCCTCCTTTACATTATTTCATCATATGGCACGTTTTTACAACATGTTTGAAAAATCACATTTTTTTTCGACATAGTATAGTAAGGCGTTTTTTTTGCGCCAAAATTCATGATGATTTTTTTTTCAAAGAAAACCTTTCTGGAGTGTTTTTCACGGCCTCCTTTACATTATTTCATCATATGGCACGTTTTTGCAACATGTTTGAAAAATCACATTTTTTTTCGACATAGTATAGTAAGGCGTTTTTTTTGCGCCAA
Organism: Amphiprion clarkii; assembly: GCA_027123335.1. Classification (NCBI taxonomy): domain Eukaryota; kingdom Metazoa; phylum Chordata; class Actinopteri; family Pomacentridae; genus Amphiprion; species Amphiprion clarkii. The sequence continues at coordinate 9,603,117 of CM049586.1, forward strand.
AATTTCATGATGATTTTTTTTTCAAAGAAAACCTTTCTGGAGTGTTTTTCACGGCCTCCTTTACATTATTTCATCATATGGCACGTTTTTACAACATGTTTGAAAAATCGCATTTTTTTTCGACATAGTATAGTAAGGCGTTTTTTTGCGCCAAAATTCATGATGATTTTCTTTTCAAAGAAAACCTTTCTGGAGTGTTTTTCACGGCCTTCTTTACATTATTTCATCATATGGCACGTTTTTGCAACATGTTTGAAAAATCACACTTTTTTTTCGACATAGTATAGTAAGGCGTTTTTTTGCGCCAAAATTCATGATATTTTTTTTTTCAAAGAAAACCTTTCTGGAGTGTTTTTCACGGCCTCCTTTACATTATTTCATCATATGGCACGTTTTTACAACATGTTTGAAAAATCGCATTTTTTTTCGACATAGTATAGTAAGGCGTTTTTTTTTTGCGCCAAAATTCATGATGATTTCTTTTTTTTTAAGAAAACGGTTCTGGAGTGGTTTTCAAGGCCTCGTTTACATTATTTCATCATATGGCACGTTTTTACAACATGTTTGAAAAATCACATTTTTTTCGACATAGTAAGGTGTTTTTTTGCGCCAAAATTCATAATCATCTTTTTTTTTAAGAAAACGGTTCTGGAGTGGTTTTCACGGCCTCCTTTACATTATTTCATGATATGGCACGTTTTTACAACATGTTTGAAAAATCACATTTTTTTTCGACATAGTAAGGTGTTTTTTTGCGCCAAAATTCATAATCATTTTTTTTTTCAAAGAAAACCTTTCTGGAGTGTTTTTCACGACCTTCTTTACATTATTTCATCATATGGCACGTTTTTACAACATGTTTGAAAAATCAATTTTTTTTTCGACATAGTATAGTAAAGCGTTTTTTTGCGCCAAAATTCATGATGATTGTTTTTTTTTCAAAGAAAACCTTTCTGGAGTGTTTTTCATGGCCTCCTTTACATTATTTCATCATATGGCACGTTTTTACAACATGTTTGAAAAATCTCTTTTTTTTTATCGACATAGTATGGTAAGGCGTTTTTTGCGCCAAAATTCATGATGAGTTTTTTTTTCAAAGAAAACCTTTCTGGAGTGTTGTTTTACGGCCTCCTTTACATTATTTCATCATATGGCACGTTTTTGCAACATGTTTGAAAAATCACATTTTTTTTTCGACATAGTATAGTAAGGCCTTGTTTTCGCCAAAATTTATGATGAGTTTTTTTTTCAAAGAAAACCTTTCTGGAGTGTTTTTCACGGCCTCCTTTACATTATTTCATCATATGGCACATTTTTACAACATGTTAGAAAAGTCACATTTTTTTTCGACATAGTATAGTAAGGCGTTTTTTTGCGCCAAAATTCATGATGATTTTCTTTTCAAAGAAAACCTTTCTGGAGTGTTTTTCACGGCCTCCTTTACATTATTTCATCATATGGCACGTTTTTGCAACATGTTTGAAAAATCACATTTTTTTTTCGACATAGTATAGTAAGGCGTTTTTTTGCGCCAAAATTCATGATATTTTTTTTTTCAAAGAAAACCTTTCTGGAGTGTTTTTCACAGCCTCCTCCACATTATTTCATCATATGGCATGTTTGTACAACATGTTTGAAAAATCGCTTTTTTTTTCGACATAGTATAGTAAGGCGTTTTTTTTGCGCCAAAATTCATGATGAGTTTTTTTTTTCAAAGAAAACGGTTCTGGAGTGTTTTTCACAGCCTCCTTTACATTATTTCATCATATGGCACGTTTTTGCAACATGTTTGAAAAATCACATTTTTTTTTCGACAGTATAGTAAGGTGTTTTTTTCGCCAAAATTTATGATGAGTCTTTTTTCAAAGAAAACCTTTCTGGAGTGTTTTTCACGGCCTCCTTTACATTATTTCATCATATGGCACGTTTTTACAACATGTTAGAAAAGTCGCATTTTTTTTCGACATAGTATAGTAAGGCGTTTTTTTTGCGCCAAAATTTATGATGATTCTTTTTTCAAAGAAAACCTTTCTGGAGTGGTTTTCACGGCCTCCTTTACATTATTTCATCATATGGCACGTTTTTACAACATGTTAGAAAAGTCGCATTTTTTTTCGACATAGTATAGTAAGGCGTTTTTTTTGCGCCAAAATTCATGATGATTACTTTTTTTTTAAGAAAACGGTTCTGGAGTGGTTTTCACAGCCTCCTTTACATTATTTCATCATATGGCACGTTTTTACAACATGTTTGAAAAATCACATTTTTTTTTCGACATAGTATAGTAAGGCGTTTTTTTGCGCCAAAATTCATATTTTTTTTTTCAAAGAAAGCCTTTCTGGAGTGTTTTTTTACGGCCTCCTTTACATTATTTCATCATATGGCACGTTTTTGCAACATGTTTGAAAAATCACATTTTTTTTTCGACATAGTATAGTAAGGCGTTTTTTTGCGCCAAAATTTCTGATGAGTTTTTTTTCAAAGAAAACCTTTCTGGAGTGTTTTTCACGGCCTCCTTTACATTATTTCATCATATGGCACGTTTTTACAACATGTTAGAAAAGTCGCATTTTTTTTCGACATAGTATAGTAAGGCGTTTTTTTGCGCCAAAATTCATGATGATTTTCTTTTCAAAGAAAACCTTTCTGGAGTGTTTTTCACGGCCTTCTTTACATTATTTCATCATATGGCACGTTTTTGCAACATGTTTGAAAAATCACATTTTTTTTCGACATAGTATAGTAAGGCGTTTTTTTGCGCCAAAATTCATGATGATTTTTTTTTCAAAGAAAACCTTTCTGGAGTGTTTTTCACGGCCTCCTTTACATTATTTCATCATATGGCACGTTTTTACAACATGTTAGAAAAGTCGCATTTTTTTTCGACATAGTATAGTAAGGCGTTTTTTTTGCGCCAAAATTCATGATGAGTTTTTTTTTCAAAGAAAACCTTTCTGGAGTGTTTTTCACAGCCTCCTTTACATTATTTCATCATATGGCACGTTTTTGCAACATGTTTGAAAAATCACATTTTTTTTTCGACATAGTATAGTAAGGTGTTTTTTTCGCCAAAATTTATGATGAGTCTTTTTTCAAAGAAAACCTTTCTGGAGTGTTTTTCACGGCCTCCTTTACATTATTTCATCATATGGCACGTTTTTACAACATGTTAGAAAAGTCGCATTTTTTGTTCGACATAGTATAGTAAGGCGTTTTTTTGCGCCAAAATTCATGAGATTTTCTTTTCAAAGAAAACCTTTCTGGAGTGTTTTAAACGGCCTTCTTTACATTATTTCATCATATGGCACGTTTTTGCAACATGTTTGAAAAATCACATTTTTTTTTCGACATAGTATAGTAAGGCGTTTTTTTGCGCCAAAATTCATGATTTTTTTTTTTTCAAAGAAAACCTTTCTGGAGTGTTTTTCACGGCCTCCTCCACATTATTTCATCATATGGCATTTTTGTACAACATGTTTGAAAAATCGCATTTTTTTTTCGACATAGTATAGTAAGGCGTTTTTTTCGCCAAAATTTATGATGAGTCTTTTTTCAAAGAAAACCTTTCTGGAGTGTTTTTCACGGCCTCCTTTACATTATTTCATCATATGGCACGTTTTTACAACATGTTAGAAAAGTCGCATTTTTTTTCGACATAGTATAGTAAGGCGTTTTTTTGCGCCAAAATTCATGATGATTTTCTTTTCAAAGAAAACCTTTCTGGAGTGTTGTTCACGGCCTTCTTTACATTATTTCATCATATGGCACGTTTTTGCAACATGTTTGAAAAATCACATTTTTTTTTCGATATAGTATAGTAAGGCGTTTTTTTGCGCCAAAATTCATGATATTTTTTTTTTCAAAGAAAACCTTTCTGGAGTGTTTTTCACGGCCTCCTTTACATTATTTCATCATATGACACGTTTTTACAACATGTTAGACAAGTCGCATTTTTTTTTCGACATAGTATAGTAAGGTGTTTTTTTTTGCCAAAATTTATGATGAGTCTTTTTTCAAAGAAAACCTTTCTGGAGTGTTTTTCACGGCCTCCTTTACATTATTTCATCATATGGCACGTTTTTACAACATGTTAGAAAAGTCGCATTTTTTTTTCGACATAGCATAGTAAGGCGTTTTTTTTGCGCCAAAATTCATGATGAGGTTTTTTTTTCAAAGAAAACGGTTCTGGAGTGTTTTTCACAGCCTCCTTTACATTATTTCATCATATGGCACGTTTTTGCAACATGTTTGAAAAATCACATTTTTTTTTCGACATAGTATAGTAAGGTGTTTTTTTCGCCAAAATTTATGATGAGTCTTTTTTCAAAGAAAACCTTTCTGGAGTGTTTTTCACGGCCTCCTTTACATTATTTCATCATATGGCACGTTTTTACAACATGTTAGAAAAGTCGCATTTTTTTTCGACATAGTATAGTAAGGCGTTTTTTTGCGCCAAAATTCATGATGATTTTCTTTTCAAAGAAAACCTTTCTGGAGTGTTGTTCACGGCCTTCTTTACATTATTTCATCATATGGCACGTTTTTGCAACATGTTTGAAAAATCACATTTTTTTTTCGACATAGTATAGTAAGGCGTTTTTTTGCGCCAAAATTCATGAGATTTTCTTTTCAAAGAAAACCTTTCTGGAGTGTTTTAAACGGCCTTCTTTACATTATTTCATCATATGGCACGTTTTTGCAACATGTTTGAAAAATCACATTTTTTTTTCGACATAGTATAGTAAGGCGTTTTTTTGCGCCAAAATTCATGATTTTTTTTTTTTCAAAGAAAACCTTTCTGGAGTGTTTTTCACGGCCTCCTCCACATTATTTCATCATATGGCATGTTTGTACAACATGTTTGAAAAATCGCATTTTTTTTTCGACATAGTATAGTAAGGCGTTTTTTTCGCCAAAATTTATGATGAGTCTTTTTTCAAAGAAAACCTTTCTGGAGTGTTTTTCACGGCCTCCTTTACATTATTTCATCATATGGCACGTTTTTACAACATGTTAGAAAAGTCGCATTTTTTTTCGACATAGTATAGTAAGGCGTTTTTTTGCGCCAAAATTCATGATAATTTTCTTTTCAAAGAAAACCTTTCTGGAGTGTTTTCCACGGCCTTCTTTACATTATTTCATCATATGGCACGTTTTTGCAACATGTTTGAAAAATCACATTTTTTTTTCGACATTGTACTTATATACCAGATATATCAGGCAATCTCTCTACGACTGTTGAACATCTAAACAATCTATTGGCAGATATGAAAAAGGACGATATCAGCTCAGATGACGGCTGGTCATTCTGGGATTGGCTATCATTTGGAAATTGGAAAGGCAAACTGCTTTCTCTAGTTACTCCAATCATTGCAATTTTGATAATGATTTGTGTTTTCACGGCATGCATAATTCCTTGTATAAGATCTTGTATCACCAGACTAGTTGCTGTCCAAGTCCATGCAGCTCTGACACGCTACGAGCCATTGCCTCACAATGACACACCAGGAGGTGTAGACTCGTCAACGGATTCGGAGGAATCAGAGGCTGAAGACAGCATCTAGGGATGAATGTGATACATATAAATGTTACATATTTTTCCTTTATGAAGTGCTAACAGAAAACAGAAATGAGATGTTAACCACCGATGTCCATGGATTTGATAGTTTAATTGATTTATAGAAAATTAAACTCATTTTACTTTATCAGATGTCATGATTTGCTATATTGCTTTGGTCAATTTTGTGGGTTTAAACTTGTTAGGAGAAAATTAAATGTTCACATGATCATACACGCCCTATATGCTTGAGTAATCCACATGCTGTAGCAATTATTTTGTCAATTATTTTGTCTTTACTTAATCGCCTCAGTAGCTCTCCATTCTGACTGTCTCAGTACTTTTCCATATGCTTACACACACCCACATGAGGACCAGTTCCTCCTACAACAGACATTCACACCCACTATTGTATGTTTGTTATAAATAAAGGATCAAGGAACTGCTCAGCGCGTCTCTGCTACAGAGCTGTCTGAAGCAGGGTGCCCTTTGTACAAACAAATTGATGTCTCTGACTCCTTTTTTGATTCTCTCTGCAGGTGTCATATAAGCTGGGCTTTTCCCTGACATAATATCTTGGTAAGGCGTTTTTTTCGCCAAAATTTATGAGTGTTTTTTCAAAGAAAACCTTTCTGGACTGTTTTTCACGGCCTCCTTTACATTATTTCATCATATGGCACGTTTTTACAACATGTTAGAAAAGTCGCATTTTTTTTTCGACATAGTATAGTAAGGCGTTTTTTTGCGCCAAAATTCATGATGATTTTTTTTTCAAAGAAAACCTTTCTGGAGTGTTTTTCACGGCCTCCTTTACATTATTTCATCATATGGCACGTTTTTACAACATGTTTGAAAAGTCGCATTTTTTTTCGACATAGTATAGTAAGGCGTTTTTTTTGCGCCAAAATTCATGATGATTTTTTTTTCAAAGAAAACCTTTCTGGAGTGTTTTTCACGGCCTCCTTTACATTATTTCATCATATGGCACGTTTTTACAACATGTTTGAAAAATCGCATTTTTTTTCGACATAGTATAGTAAGGCGTTTTTTTTGCGCCAAAATTCATGATGATTTTTTTTTCAAAGAAAACCTTTCTGGAGTGTTTTTCACGGCCTCCTTTACATTATTTCATCATATGGCACGTTTTTACAACATGTTTGAAAAATCGCATTTTTTTTCGACATAGTATAGTAAGGCGTTTTTTTGCGCCAAAATTCATGATGATTTTTTTTCAAAGAAAACCTTTCTGGAGTGTTTTTCACGGCCTCCTTTACATTATTTCATCATATGGCACGTTTTTACAACATGTTTGAAAAGTCGCATTTTTTTTCGACATAGTATAGTAAGGCGTTTTTTTGCGCCAAAATTCATGATGATTTTTTTTTCAAAGAAAACCTTTCTGGAGTGTTTTTTCACGGCCTCCTTTACATTATTTCATCATATGGCACGTTTTTGCAACATGTTTGAAAAATCACATTTTTTTTTCGACATAGTATAGTAAGGCGTTTTTTTGCGCCAAAATTCATGATGAGTTTTTTTTCAAAGAAAACCTTTCTGGAGTGTTTTTCACGGCCTCCTTTACATTATTTCATCATATGGCACGTTTTTGCAACATGTTTGAAAAATCACATTTTTTTTTCGACATAGTATAGTAAGGCGTTTTTTTGCGCCAAAATTCATGATGATTTTTTTTTCAAAGAAAACCTTTCTGGAGTGTTTTTCACGGCCTCCTTTACATTATTTCATCATATGGCACGTTTTTACAACATGTTTGAAAAATCGCATTTTTTTTCGACATAGTATAGTAAGGCGTTTTTTTTGCGCCAAAATTCATGATGATTTTTTTTTTCAAAGAAAACCTTTCTGGAGTGTTTTTCACGGCCTCCTTTACATTATTTCATCATATGGCACGTTTTTACAACATGTTTGAAAAATCACATTTTTTTTTCGACATAGTATAGTAAGGCGTTTTTTTGCGCCAAAATTCATGATGATGTTTTTTTTCAAAGAAAACCTTTCTGGAGTGTTTTTCACGGCCTCCTTTACATTATTTCATCATATGGCACGTTTTTACAACATGTTTGAAAAATCGCATTTTTTTTCGACATAGTATAGTAAGGCGTTTTTTTTGCGCCAAAATTCATGATGATTTTTTTTTCAAAGAAAACCTTTCTGGAGTGTTTTTCACGGCCTCCTTTACATTATTTCATCATATGGCACGTTTTTACAACATGTTTGAAAAATCGCATTTTTTTTCGACATAGTATAGTAAGGCGTTTTTTTGCGCCAAAATTCATGATGATTTTTTTTTCAAAGAAAACCTTTCTGGAGTGTTTTTCACGGCCTCCTTTACATTATTTCATCATATGGCACGTTTTTACAACATGTTTGAAAAATCACATTTTTTTTTCGACATAGTATAGTAAGGCGTTTTTTTTGCGCCAAAATTCATGATGATTTTTTTTCAAAGAAAACCTTTCTGGAGTGTTTTTCACGGCCTCCTTTACATTATTTCATCATATGGCACGTTTTTACAACATGTTTGAAAAATCGCATTTTTTTTCGACATAGTATAGTAAGGCGTTTTTTTTGCGCCAAAATTCATGATGAGTTTTTTTTCAAAGAAAACCTTTCTGGAGTGTTTTTCACGGCCTCCTTTACATTATTTCATCATATGGCACGTTTTTACAACATGTTTGAAAAATCGCATTTTTTTTTCGACATAGTATAGTAAGGCGTTTTTTTTGCGCCAAAATTCATGATGATTTTTTTTTCAAAGAAAACCTTTCTGGAGTGTTTTTCACGGCCTCCTTTACATTATTTCATCATATGGCACGTTTTTGCAACATGTTTGAAAAATCACATTTTTTTTTCGACATAGTATAGTAAGGCGTTTTTTTGCGCCAAAATTTATGATGAGTTTTTTTTCAAAGAAAACCTTTCTGGAGTGTTTTTCACGGCCTCCTTTACATTATTTCATCATATGGCACGTTTTTACAACATGTTAGAAAAGTCGCATTTTTTTTCGACATAGTATAGTAAGGCGTTTTTTTGCGCCAAAATTCATGATGATTTTCTTTTCAAAGAAAACCTTTCTGGAGTGTTTTTCACGGCCTCCTTTACATTATTTCATCATATGGCACGTTTTTACAACATGTTTGAAAAATCACATTTTTTTTTCGACATAGTATAGTAAGGCGTTTTTTTGCGCCAAAATTCATGATGATTTTTTTTCAAAGAAAACCTTTCTGGAGTGTTTTTCACGGCCTCCTTTACATTATTTCATCATATGGCACGTTTTTGCAACATGTTTGAAAAATCACATTTTTTTTTCGACATAGTATAGTAAGGCGTTTTTTTTGCGCCAAAATTCATGATGTTTTTTTTTTCAAAGAAAACCTTTCTGGAGTGTTTTTCACGGCCTCCTCTACATTATTTCATCATATGGCACGTTTTTACAACATGTTTGAAAAATCGCATTTTTTTTTCGACATAGTATAGTAAGGCGTTTTTTTGCGCCAAAATTCATGATGATTTTTTTTCAAAGAAAACCTTTCTGGAGTGTTTTTCACGGCCTCCTTTACATTATTTCATCATATGGCACGTTTTTACAACATGTTAGAAAAGTCGCATTTTTTTTCGACATAGTATAGTAAGGCGTTTTTTTGCGCCAAAATTCATGATGATTTTTTTTCAAAGAAAACCTTTCTGGAGTGTTTTTCCACGGCCTCCTTTACATTATTTCATCATATGGCACGTTTTTACAACATGTTTGAAAAATCGCATTTTTTTTTCGACATTGTACTTATATACCAGATATATCAGGCAATCTCTCTACGACTGTTGAACATCTAAACAATCTATTGGCAGATATGAAAAAGGACGATATCAGCTCAGATGACGGCTGGTCATTCTGGGATTGGCTATCATTTGGAAATTGGAAAGGCAAACTGCTTTCTCTAGTTACTCCAATCATTGCAATTTTGATAATGATTTGTGTTTTCACGGCATGCATAATTCCTTGTATAAGATCTTGTATCACCAGACTAGTTGCTGTCCAAGTCCATGCAGCTCTGACACGCTACGAGCCATTGCCTCACAATGACACACCAGGAGGTGTAGACTCGTCAACGGATTCGGAGGAATCAGAGGCTGAAGACAGCATCTAGGGATGAATGTGATACATATAAATGTTACATATTTTTCCTTTATGAAGTGTTAGTTCAGAAAATGACAAAGAAACTGTCAAACATCACCTTGATGATGATCAGAACTGTCACTAAAAAATGTTACTGAACAACCATCTAAGTACTTTAAATAACTGAAGTTCCAAATGTTCATAGAAATACTGCTCTTTTAAATTCACTGGATATATATTGTTAGGAGAAAATTAAATGTTCACATGATCATACACGCCCTATATGCTTGAGTAATCCACATGCTGTAGCAATTATTTTGTCAATTATTTTGTCTTTACTTAATCGCCTCAGTAGCTCTCCATTCTGACTGTCTCAGTACTTTTCCATATGCTTACACACACCCACATGAGGACCAGTTCCTCCTACAACAGACATTCACACCCACTATTGTATGTTTGTTATAAATAAAGGATCAAGGAACTGCTCAGCGCGTCTCTGCTACAGAGCTGTCTGAAGCAGGGTGCCCTTTGTACAAACAAATTGATGTCTCTGACTCCTTTTTTGATTCTCTCTGCAGGTGTCATATAAGCTGGGCTTTTCCCTGACATAATATCTTGGTAAGGCGTTTTTTTCGCCAAAATTTATGAGTCTTTTTTCAAAGAAAACCTTTCTGGACTGTTTTTCACGGCCTCCTTTACATTATTTCATCATATGGCACGTTTTTGCAACATGTTAGAAAAGTGGCATTTTTTTTCGACAGTATAGTAAGGCGTTTTTTTTGCGCCAAAATTCATGATGATTTTCTTTTCAAAGAAAACCTTTCTGGAGTGTTTTTAATGGCCTCCTTTACATTATTTCATCATATGGCACGTTTTTACAACATGTTAGAAAAGTCGCATTTTTTCTTCAACATAGTATAGTAAGGCGTTTTTTTGCGCCAAAATTCATGATATTTTTTTTTTCAAAGAAAACCTTTCTGGAGTGTTTTCCACGGCCTCCTCCACATTATTTCATCATATCGCATGTTTTTACAACATGTTTGAAAAATCGCATTTTTTTTCGACAGTATAGTAAGGCGTTTTTTTTGCGCCAAAATTCATGATGATTTTCTTTTCAAGGAAAACCTTTCTGGAGTGTTTTTCACGGCCTCCTTTACATTATTTCATCATATGGCACGTTTTTACAACATGTTAGAAAAGTCGCATTTTTTTTCGACATAGTATAGTAAGGCGTTTTTTTGCGCCAAAATTCATGATGAGTCTTTTTTCAAAGAAAACCTTTCTGCAGTGTTTTTCACGGCCTCCTTTACATTATTTCATCATATGGCACGTTTTTACAACATGTTAGAAAAGTCGCATTTTTTTTCGACATAGTATAGTAAGGCGTTTTTTTGCGCCAAAATTCATGATGATTTTCTTTTCAAAGAAAACCTTTCTGGAGTGTTTTTTTACGGCCTCCTTTACATTATTTCATCATATGGCACGTTTTTGCAACATGTTTGAAAAATCACATTTTTTTTCGACATAGTATAGTAAGGCGTTTTTTTGCGCCAAAATTCATGATGAGTTTTTTTTCAAAGAAAACCTTTCTGGAGTGTTTTTCACGGCCTCCTTTACATTATTTCATCATATGGCACGTTTTTGCAACATGTTTGAAAAATCACATTTTTTTTTCGACATAGTATAGTAAGGCGTTTTTTTGCGCCAAAATTCATGATATTTTTTTTTCAAAGAAAACCTTTCTGGAGTGTTTTCCACGGCCTCCTCCACATTATTTCATCATATCGCATGTTTTTACAACATGTTTGAAAAATCGCATTTTTTTTCGACATAGTATAGTAAGGCGTTTTTTTTGCGCCAAAATTCATGATGATTTTTTTTTTTCAAAGAAAACCTTTCTGGAGTGTTTTTCACGGCCTCCTTTACATTATTTCATCATATGGCACGTTTTTACAACATGTTTGAAAAATCACATTTTTTTTCGACATAGTATAGTAAGGCGTTTTTTTGCGCCAAAATTCATGATGAGTTTTTTTTCAAAGAAAACCTTTCTGGAGTGTTTTTCACGGCCTCCTTTACATTATTTCATCATATGGCACGTTTTTACAACATGTTAGAAAAGTCGCATTTTTTTTCGACATAGTATAGTAAGGCGTTTTTTTTGCGCCAAAATTCATGATGATTTTCTTTTCAAAGAAAACCTTTCTGGAGTGTTTTTCACGGCCTCCTTTACATTATTTCATCATATGGCACGTTTTTACAACATGTTTGAAAAATCACATTTTTTTTCGACATAGTATAGTAAGGCGTTTTTTTTGCGCCAAAATTCATGATGATTTTTTTTCAAAGAAAACCTTTCTGGAGTGTTTTTCACGGCCTCCTTTACATTATTTCATCATATGGCACGTTTTTACAACATGTTTGAAAAATCGCATTTTTTTTCGACATAGTATAGTAAGGCGTTTTTTTTGCGCCAAAATTCATGATGATTTTTTTTTCAAAGAAAACCTTTCTGGAGTGTTTTTCACGGCCTCCTTTACATTATTTCATCATATGGCACGTTTTTACAACATGTTTGAAAAATCACATTTTTTTTTCGACATAGTATAGTAAGGCGTTTTTTTTGCGCCAAAATTCATGATGATTTTTTTTTCAAAGAAAACCTTTCTGGAGTGTTTTTCACGGCCTCCTTTACATTATTTCATCATATGGCACGTTTTTACAACATGTTTGAAAAATCACATTTTTTTTCGACATAGTATAGTAAGGCGTTTTTTTTGCGCCAAAATTCATGATGATTTTTTTTTCAAAGAAAACCTTTCTGGAGTGTTTTTCACGGCCTCCTTTACATTATTTCATCATATGGCACGTTTTTACAACATGTTTGAAAAATCGCATTTTTTTTCGACATAGTATAGTAAGGCGTTTTTTTGCGCCAAAATTCATGATGATTTTTTTTTTCAAAGAAAACCTTTCTGGAGTGTTTTTCACGGCCTCCTTTACATTATTTCATCATATGGCACGTTTTTACAACATGTTTGAAAAATCACATTTTTTTTTCGACATAGTATAGTAAGGCGTTTTTTTGCGCCAAAATTCATGATGATGTTTTTTTCAAAGAAAACCTTTCTGGAGTGTTTTTCACGGCCTCCTTTACATTATTTCATCATATGGCACGTTTTTACAACATGTTTGAAAAATCGCATTTTTTTTCGACATAGTATAGTAAGGCGTTTTTTTTGCGCCAAAATTCATGATGATTTTTTTTTTCAAAGAAAACCTTTCTGGAGTGTTTTTCACGGCCTCCTTTACATTATTTCATCATATGGCACGTTTTTACAACATGTTTGAAAAATCACATTTTTTTTCGACATAGTATAGTAAGGCGTTTTTTTGCGCCAAAATTCATGATGATTTTTTTTTCAAAGAAAACCTTTCTGGAGTGTTTTTCACGGCCTCCTTTACATTATTTCATCATATGGCACGTTTTTACAACATGTTTGAAAAATCGCATTTTTTTTCGACATAGTATAGTAAGGCGTTTTTTTTGCGCCAAAATTCATGATGATTTTTTTTTCAAAGAAAACCTTTCTGGAGTGTTTTTCACGGCCTCCTTTACATTATTTCATCATATGGCACGTTTTTACAACATGTTTGAAAAATCACATTTTTTTTTCGACATAGTATAGTAAGGCGTTTTTTTGCGCCAAAATTCATGATGATTTTTTTTTCAAAGAAAACCTTTCTGGAGTGTTTTTCACGGCCTCCTTTACATTATTTCATCATATGGCACGTTTTTACAACATGTTTGAAAAATC